>OZ010574.1:63839877-63852377 GCA_963932145.1 Acanthosepion lycidas | reverse complement strand
TTTTATTTTATATATTTATTTATACTTTTATTTATTTTTTATTTTTATTTCTTATCTTATATATTTATTTATTTTTTATTTTTATTTTATTTTTTATTTTTATTTCTTATCTTATATATTTATTTATTCTTTTATTTATTTTTATTTTAATTTTATTTTTTATTTTTATTTCTTATCTTATATATTTATTTATACTTTTATTTATTTTTTATTTTTATTTTTGTCGGTGTTTTTATTAATGTAGTAAAAATTTGTTTATATCGCTTATTTAATAGTTTTGTTTTGGTTTGGGAAGATAATTAAAGCTATTTTTTCAATTTTGGGGTTGATTGTTGTAGTTTATTCAAACTATTATTTTGGCAGGAACAGTTTTTAATTTGTTTATTACTTCATGTATTTATTTGGATTGATTACCGTTACTTGTTTTTTCTAACGGTTACTTTATCGGGATTAGTTTGTTAGTTTATTTATGTATTTGGATGAATTTAGGTCAATTTATTTTACTTATTATTATTTATTTGTTATACTGTATATTTCCTCTTTTTGGTTTTCGATTTTTAAGTAATGTAGTATTGTTTTTTATCATTATATAACAGTTATAGCTATTTTTCTCGTCCGATTTTTAGTTTGATTTTTATAGTCTAACTAATATTTTGGTCATAATAGTTTGCTAATTTATTTATTATTTACTTTATTTATTTGGGTTCATTGATTTTTTTCTTATTTTTTATACTATTTCGTCTATTCTAACAGGTGTGATTTGGTAATTTGTTTGGGTTATATATATATATATAAAGGTTTGTCCTATCCAAATATCCCAAGGACTGTTTTGAGGCAAATGTCTAAAACAAAATTCTCAACACATAAGCTGTTGGGAGAACACACGCCTTTTTTATTAAGTCAAACTGTAATGAGAACAAAAATAATATATAAAGTCTAACGTTCACAGCATTAATTCAAAATATGGCTCAATACTGAGAGTAAAACAATAATTATTTATTATAATTTTTTCATATAGACAAAAATAATTTACTCGCCACAATGATGAACCCTCATTTCGGTGCATTTACTTGCACCTTCACTGGTGAGAACCAATAACCATTTTCGTTCTCACCAGTCGAGAACAAGATTGCATCTTTGTAGTGAGTAAATTGTTTTTGTCTATATAAAAAGATTATAATATATATATATATATATATATATATATATATATATATATATATATATATATGTATGTATGTATGTATAAAGGTTTACACTGAGGTCAAGAGCAAATACAATCTTTAAGCAGAAAACAGACTGAAACAGGTTCTGAGTTGACCAATTGTCCTCTTTTATATATATATAAATTCTATCTCTAATATTGAGTACTTTCAGCATTCCTTAAATTTAAATTTTTATCATATATATATATATATATATATATATATATATATATATATATATATATAAGACTTTGATGGACTTTATCATAAGAGGATGAAATGTGCTGACTAAGTGGTCTTTATTTATATTGACTTTTTACAGACATATCTTTTGTTATACCTGAATTTTTACACACACACACATATATATGAGATAACGATATATATTTTTATATATATTTTTATATATCAAGAATATATATTTTTATATATATTTTTATATATCAAGAATAGGGAAATTGTATGACAAAGTGGAAAAAGTTTACTTCTGACATGTTTCGTCCTTCAGGACTTCATCGGACTAAATTTGTTACATTGTTAACACGAATGACACATGCACACGAATGAGGGATGCTATGAATTCTAGAATTTTTCCAATTTTTTTTTACTATCTAGCTGATTTCATTTAAAGTCTTTTTCTTTTTTTTTTCCATCACTTTTGTTAGTAGATCTGTTAGGAATGATGAAAAGTTGTAAGAACCAGGGTAGATGACCTTGCAATCAAGGCACTCTCTAGACATTATAGTGAATTGTTTTCTCCTTTGATCAGATTAGCATTTTTTAGGTCAAAATTGTGGCTTCCAAACATTAGCTAGTTAATACTAATTTTACTGTGATAAAAATTTTAATAATAATAATAATGATGGTAATAGCAATCCTTCCTTTGTAAGGAAACATTCAGCATTCATTGACTGAGCAGCCAGTACTGCTGTCAGTTGAAATTTATCAAATCTGTCCAGTAGCTGTTATCACTCTTTCCTGTATTGATGAGGGTTTCCTTCCTAACCTACCAAGGTCTTACTAGTATACAGATGGGTTGGCTAGATGTAACTATAAGTTCTATGCTAACAGTTTCTTTTCTCACACTTCTCATTTGTGGGACTCTCTTCCAGCGCTATGCTTTCCAGCAAAATTTTAATCTTCAAAAATTTAAATGCAATGTCAATCGCTTTTTACTCCTTATTACTCTTCTTTTATTCTTGTTCCTTTTTAAAATTTCTGTTTTCTAATTCTTCCACATTCAGTAAATCTGTGTGTCCTAGTGGCTTTGCTGCCTTGCTTGGGGTGAAATCGATTAAAACAAAATTGTTACTGCTGTTGAAAGTCCTCAAGTGATGCGGTTTTCGTTATTTGGTAATGTTCATTTGTAATTCTGTAGCGCCAGTCCACAATGTTCAAGAAGAATGGCCTTCACCAAGATCCACAGACTTCACTCATTCAAAGAATTTTTAACCATGGAAAGTGGTTGACATACAGCTGATAATTTAGATATTTCTGAACGATTTGGTGCCATGCATGGCATCCATATGTAAGTCTTTGATCTGGCGAGGCTGTTTATAAACATGACAAGATATCAGGTAAATGTTTTGGTTTGGTAGCAATTTGGGGTATTGGACAAAACTATAAGACTATCTCTGATGCAGCCTATTCTATATAGCAATTTCCTTTCTTCCTATACTAAATTTGTTATAACTAATCTATATACTGAGGTATCAGAAATGTTTAGTATTTACTAATTCCACATCCTCTCACTTTTTCATTCCAATTCTAAATCATAATTTTTGTTTTAGAAAGGTTTATTTATTTTTGGAATTCTTGATAGAGGATGCTGATTTTCTGTTCAAGATCATTCTTATCCCAACTACAAATAACTATGTCATTAGTGTACGCAATGGCGACATCCTACCAGTACCCAGTGGTTTGCACAAACCAATTCTTAAAATCCTAAAAGCTTAGCAAACCAAAAATAAAAATTTTCCAAAAATAATCTTAAATATTAATAGCCCATTAAAATAGAATTAATACCATTTCCGTAAGTTCTGCAGAGACTAAAAAAGGGTTTTCTGTGATGAACATAATTTATTCTGACAAAAGAAATCGCCTCAAAGTTAAAAATGTGGCAAGTCATAAATTTGATAGGTCTTCCGCTGGATTTTTGGGATTGCAGTGATTCATTTTGAATGTGACTAAAAAAACATAACACAGCTGATGACACTAGAATCAAAGATCATATGTCTGAACAGAAATATTATAAGAACCAAATTTCAATCTGGAAATATCTTAATAAATAAATTTTTTCTATTAAATTATCAAAACGGTTGAATTCTTTTTGACATTATAAAGTGATTTGTTTCCATTCTCAGATTGAAAAGAAAATAAACAGACTAGGTTCCTAAAGATTACCTGCCTTTATAGAATCAGTTCCTGCAAAGTTGGGGTGTGATTATTGAGTATACCCACTTCATCATCAGTATATTGATCTTGGGAGGGAAAGAAGGATCACTGTCACTGGGGTAATAAGTAAGGTAAACATTTTGTGTCTGAGCCCAAACCTTGGTGCACTCAGGTCAAAGGTTATGGGTTTGACTGATAGTGAAAGAACTAAATATAGATAGGGAAACAGATTTTATTAGAGGATTTGGGAATGAGTCAACTGATGCTTTGTTGTTTTCAAAATAACATTTCACCAGGAGATTACCGCTCTGTGTAATTTTCAGGGAATTTCAAACTGAATACTTTATTTAATCTACAGGGGTAGATTGTTTTTCATTCGTCCTTGTCTATAGATATATTGTCTAGTTATTATTTAGTACCCACTCAATTATTGCTTAACTTTTTGTCAAAGAGTCCACATTGTCTGGCCCAGGGATTGAACTCACAATTTCTATGTCACCAAATTCACAAACCAGTGTTTTAATCCCGTTGGCTAGATAACAACAAAAATGATGGGTAGAATAGTCCACATGTAAATAATGATAATTCCTCATCCCAAATTCAGACATACTTTAGGAGTCCTTGAATTATTGGTGAAGAAATCTATGTGGGCCATTCACCTTAATCACCAAACTTAACACATTTGGTTTTTTGATAATTTTTTAAATTGAAAATTCCTAGGAAGAACAAAAATCTATTGATATCCAGCAACATTTGATGACATTAAAATGTCTTCTGGAAAATGACTTCCAAGAATATGGCGTAGCCAATAGTGACCAAAGAAGTAAACTTTGTTTTCACAGGGCCATTCTTGGAATTAAATTGCGATACCTTATATTTATATATATATATATATATATATATATATATATATATATATATATATTCCAAGAGGATTCCAATAAATTTCTTACCATGTATAAACACATTTCAAACCAACTATATTACGTCACCAACTTTCATAAAATCCATACTTAAAGAATCTAAGTCTACCTACCTACGTACCTACTACTATTGCTGATGCTATGCACATTTTTGGAACCTCGCATAGAACATCCCCAAATCAACATGTGGAAAATCACCATACATAAATAAAAAAAATGCCTGCAAAACACATATACACAAGCAAATATACATTATCATCTGAATCCTGCAAATTCAAACTAGAATCATGATAAACTTACGCACATAAATTTAAACATGAATACTAGATTACAAGACAAAATATATATGAAGTTTGATTAACCAATGAAAAACAAACAACATAATAATTTAAAATACAAGAATTTTCTCTCTTTGACTCTCTGACAATCACTCCATCCACTCAACAGTATTAAACAACATTTACCAGCCTGACATTTTATGTTCATACATTCCTTTTATAAAAATGTCTTAAAAATAATTGTCGAACGTTGTCCATTTCATAATGTGTAACGTCATTTGTTTACATTTGATACGCTATGAGCAGTTATGGATGTACGTGAGAGATTCATAGAAGATTGAAGTTCAAATACAGTAAATTCGATCTTGCTAACTGAATGCTCCTCTGTGGCCAAATTGGTTAAAGGCACGTCAAGCTAAATGACGGTTCTGTATAGGATACAGGTCCAAATCCTGTCGGAGCACGAATATTTTCTGCGAAATTTTCTCGGATATTCAGTCCGTTAAATGTTGTTTAATACTGTTTATTATAAACAGAGCATTTACTTAAATATTTGTATCTATAAAAAGAATGTATAAACATAAAAATCTCTTAAAATAATTGTTGGACTTTGTCTATTTCATAATGTGTGACGTCATATATACACTGCATGCTAAATTATTATCAAGATAACTTTTTTCTAATATTTCAAAAACCCTCCAATCAATTTACACAAAATTTTCACACAATGTTGGCAACACAAACCTGCGCAATCACTGAAATTTTTGTACTGATCTGCACAATGTAAACAAACTGACGCCATATTTGTTATCAGCACTGTGATTTGAGCGTGCCAAATTATTAGAAAAGTGCAAGAATTTAGTGAAAAGCAGTTTAAGTGATGCTGAAAAGAAAACTATCACCTCAGAACTCTAAAAAGTTACATCTACCCTAGAAATTTCTAAAATGATAGGGAGGTGTCATCAAGCAGTGAAAAAGTTCACCGCCGACCCTACACAAGTACGCAAAAGGGCAGATAAAGGCAAGCCGAGGGTTATTTCACGTCGTTTCATGTCACGACTTAAACAATAAGCCATGAAGAACCCTGGACTTACCAGGCAAGAGCTTTTCAGTCGCATTGGGGATCCTACTGTGTCTAAAAGTACTCGGTGTCGGTATCTGAGGGAAATAGCAACAACAGTCAAACCTGTATCGAAGCCTCCGTTGATGAGAACTCACATTCAAAATCAATTGAAATGGGCCAAGGACAATATGAAGATTGACTTCTCTAAAGTTTTGTTCACAGACGAAACTCGAGCAACACTTGATGGGACAGATAGATGGTGCAAAGGCTGGGTAATGAACGGACAGAATCGCTATCAGTGTTGAAGACGACAAGGCAGTGGAGGCATAATGATCTGGGGTGGTATTATTGGAAATACATTAGTGGTTCCATGGAGAGTACCAGATGGCATGAAAATGACTGCTGATGCATACATAGCGTTTATGAAGGAGCATCTTGAACCGGGGATGAAAAAGCAAAGAGTTGCCTTCAGAAGGGCCATTGTTTTTATGCAAAATAATGTTCCCTCACATGCTACTCACAAGACTACTGAATATTTGAAACAGTTAGGCTTCGATGGACTTCAAAAAGTAAAGTGGCCAGCAAATTCTCCGGATTTTAACCCAATTGAAATCATGAAGTGAAGACTGTAAGCCAACGGATGACATTTCAGGAGCAACGCTGAGTTGTGCAAGCAATTTGTGATATATCTCGCGGCATTACAGCAGATGACATCCTACAATTAACAAGTTCTATGGATTGTTGACTTCTTCAAGTAATTTCAAAACAAGTAATGCACATTCCCTATTAATTTGTTTAAAACTGTGCCTTTGTTTGTATCTGTTATTATTTGTTTGATTATCTTATTTGTTAGCTTCTTTTGATCATAAACATTCACGTGCAACATTAATAAAAGTTTTGTTTACTCAATTCTGGGGATTTTAAACCTTTCTAATAATTTGGCATGCTCAAATCACCATGACATATTTGACATGCTCAATTATGTGACATATTTGGCATGCTCAATTAACTAATCTCTCAGATGATTACTGATGTGGTGAATTTAATCTCTCATTGGGTGTTTCACATTTGTAGATTAGTAAAAAGGAATATCTAACTTCTCTATTTTACTGAAACAGTTTCCTTGTTTCTACTTCAAATCATATTAACTGAAAGAAGATCAATGTTAACCAATATATATATATATATATATATATATATATATATATATATATATATATATATATATTAAATAAAAACAGACCACTTTAAGGTTCTATGTAATAAATTATTTCACCACAGCCCTTTTAAAGGACTATGGATCATCAGGCTTACCCATACATATTACCTAGTTTTTCATAAACTAAATATCTATCTATCTATCTATCTATCTATCTATCTATCTATCTCTCTCTCTATATATATATATGTATAATAATAATAATATATATAATAATAATTATTATTATATATATAATTAAAATTAGGCTTCTCTCAAGAGTGCTCAACTGAAATATATTTACAAGAGCTTAATAATGTCATAATAATCATAATATATATAATAATAATATAATAATAATATTATTATTCTATATATATATATATACATATATATATATATATATATAATAATAATAATATTATATATATATATATATATATATATATATATGCACACACACACACACACACACACACACACACATATATATATATATATATATATATATATATATATATATATATATATATATATACGTATAGAGAAAGAAAACTGAAAGTAGTTGTCCTAGTTATATTTAGAAGATATACCTGCCAGGTTATTTGAATGACAATTGAGAAAAATTTCAATGCTGTAATCTAGAAGCAGACAGAGAAAGCCATTTGTTTGAAGAGAGAATCACTCAATCTTTGAACAAGCATGATGAACCGTGGTGATGAATGTCACGTTTTGTGTGAGAAATTACAAGGACAAATAATGCTTCTTATACATATGTGGAGTGATGACAGAAATAAAAACCAAGACAGTTAATCTTCAAATGACAAAAAAATCCTTCTGGTTAATAAATCCTTTGAAAATAAATATTTAATATTTTTCAACAAATGGGCCACATTCCCACTGACAATAAAAAAAATGCTTTCTGATTACTTCGAAGAATATTTAATTAAGTTCTCTAGCTGGACAAAGCAAGTAAGGAAAGGCAATAGTTCATGATACAGATTCAAAGAGATTCTGTTACTCAGTTACCTGCCTTCCTCACCAAGCTATGTGACATTTACACTTTTCCTTACCAAGCTACATGACACTTACACCCTTCCTCACCAAGCTATGTGACACATACACTCTTCCTCAGTAAGCTACATGACACTTACATTTTCCCCCTCACTTTCTCCCTTGCCTCTTTTTCACATATACACACAAAGAAATCACATTTCTTTTCATCTTAACAAACAAGGAACTTTAACACAGGAACTTTAAGAAACATTCATATATGCTGAGATACAAAACACAAAAATAAAAGTATTTTGTATTTTTATATTTAAAAAAATCTTTTCTTGACTTTTTCTTTGTTGTGGTTTGATTCGAATCCGCAACACATGTATAAAGCATGATTCATACATAATCAGGTAAGAAACAATAGTTACACAAACTTAATCAGTCAGTCAGTTAAATGCCATATGTGATACACACTCTTTTGATTTATGACTGCCTAGGCAGAAGATTTTCCCACGGTAATTTGCCATTTCATTCAGTGGTAGACTGGTTGCAAACAAAGGCTACAGGATCCAGTTTGTCTTGCTATTCAACCTATAGCCATTGGAGAAGAGATGGATTTGTACCCTTTGCAAGAGTACTTTCATGTAAGTGATTGCAATGAACCCAACAAGAATTCAAAAACAGTTCTCCAATTTCTCATTCCTAGCCATTATCTATTACACAACCTGCACATATGTTAAGCACTTCAAATACCCCAGTGTATGGATCAGTTATTACACATTTAGTAGAGGAGATAATGAAATTAAACATAGAATAGATTGCATGAGGGGTAGTTTTGCCCAATACCACAAGTTGCTACAAAACCAAAGTATTCGCCCCAAAACTAGAGTTATGTTCTTAAATAGCCTGAACAGATCAAGACTTTGATATGGGTGTCATGCACCATGCTAAACTTGTTCAGAAATACCAAAACTGTCAGCTTTATATATAACCACATCCTAAGATCAATGGTTAAAAATGGCTTTGAGCAAATGAATCCTGCGGGTCTTAGTGAAGACCTGACTTCTTCAAACTTTGTGAACTGGTACTGCAGGATCATAAACAAAGAAATGTACTTATTAACAAAAACTATATCACTGTTGGCTGATTTCTTTTCTACAGCAAGAAAAAGTGGCTGTATTTTTTAATAGAAAAATAGACCTTCAGTATTAACATTATAAAGGGAACCATTCTCACCACCTCAGAAGCACCCCATCCAGAGTTTTATCGTGTATGGTTTCACTTCTGAATGTTGTCTATGTGGATAGGAAGTAGTATAATTATTTTTATCAGAACCTTCGGGAATAAAAGGAACTAACTCAAGGGTTAAAATAAATAATATATTTATTTATTTTGTTTAAAGTGATGTGTGAGTGCTTTGGTATTCAGCCAGGGCAAAAAGTTTCCTTAATCAGACAGATATTGATAGCAGTTTGGAGAAATGTCCGTTTTGGTAGTTGGAAGCCAGACCAGAGTAGGGGTAGTTGTAATGTAAGAATTTAGGTTGGTGTTAATCTGATGTGTTTTCTCTTGTCTCTTAACAGGATGGAAATGTAAGTAGCAGATGACCACTTGTCTGCTTCTTCACACATCACACAAGGCTGCATTCTTTTGTTCCATCCTCTCCAGGTTTTGTTCTGGTCTCATATGCTTGTTGGTCTTGAAGTGTCAGGATTTTATATCCCTTGAATAGGCTCAGAGTTTGGCGGAAACATGGTTTCAGCTAACTCAAAAGTCTCTTTGTGTTAATTGTTTTTGATTGGCCAAATTATTTTATTTTTCAGTGTCCCTTTCTTAACTTATGTTCTAAAGAAGATTTTCATCTTTTTTATAAGAGAAGTTATGCATGGGAGCCTCTCTGATTTTTGGTATTTTTCAGTCACAAATAAGTATGGTTGACCCCTGCAAACTTCCAGTATTTTCGGCTGGGTTCAGTCTTTCTTTCTTCCTCCTGTTTTTTTATTTGAGGATTGCCTTCTTGTCAGTTTAGTGAAGTATAGAAAGTTTTTTTGTTTATATATTTTATTTTTATATTTTTATTTTTTGGGACTCTCTACAATCACTTAGATTTACCTTCTCCCTAAAGGTAAGGAACAGTATTACATTGAATACTATGTTTCAACCTATTTTGCTGATCCTAAGTAAATCTATGTTACAGAGGCAAAATAGATAAACTGACTTTATTATTATCTACAAATAGATTCAATTGATTTATCTTGCCCCAGTAGTGTGAACTTGCTTCTGTGAAACTCAGAGCTGAGAGATAAATCTTTCAATTTTTTATTATTTATTTACTATATATATATATATATATATATATATATATATATATATACTAGCTACAAAGCCACCCTGTTGGGTTTGGTTTAAGCTAGCTCCTGTGGAGAGATCATGATTGGGCTTTCATCACAATAAGTAGGGAGGAGTAAATACAATAGGCAACAATAAACTACAGAAGAACCCAAAATTGATCACTGCATTTAAGTATTGCATTAATATTTAAGCTTGTTTTTTAAAAGTTCAATGATAATTTTTCTGCCGCCATTTAATTTAAAGACAGTTTGATGTACGTAGGTCCTTACTTTCCATACAAGCAATTATTTTTATTTCATGGGTGACTTTCGCTGGATTTCACAATTAATTTAGATTATTCCCAAATTTATTTCCAAGTTATAAAAATTCTTATAGTAGTACAAAAAAATTTGTAGTAAAAAATCATGTAAAGAAATCGCTGAGAGAAATCGCAGTAATGAATACTTGGGAATCAAATATTTCAGTATCGTGGGTTAAATTTGCACAGGGAGTCAGTTTGATCCCAAATTGGTATGATACATTGGCTATAGCCTCTAGGAGTAAAGTGAAAAAGTGTGACACAGTGAGACACTGACATTTGCATTTATTACATACTAGCAGTTGAGCCCGGCGTTGCCCGGGGATGTAACAGTAAGAGATAGATCAAGTATCGACCATCATGAAGACTGAAAAATAAAATTGACAAAGATTATTGTTTAAGGTTGACGGACATGCATGTCTTAATTAGTTTTATTTTTTTGTTTTGTTTTCTTTTTTTTTACGAATTGGTCAAACCCAAACTCAAACAAAAACATTGTTATGAGTCTACCGATTAAATAGAATTTTATTATAAACAATTGTCTTGTAAATGGAATTTTTAAAGCATTCTGAATGTAAAAATAAAGAAAAAAGTGTGCAAGACAATAAGAAACACTACCTGCCAAAAAAAAGTGAAGTTTTGTTGAAATCGGTTGAAAAATGTAGGAAATCCAATCCCATATATAAATGAACACACACACACACAACCAACCAACCTGGGTTTTATAATAAGTATAACTCGATAACTCGATATTAATAAGTATAACTCAATATGAGTTGACCCCCTTTCATTAATGCCTCTTAATCGTGTTTTCAAATTGATTTTGTGCAAAACAATTGTGTTTTTTCCAATTTTTGGCACTGTCAGAACCACCACAAGGTAATTTTACGTAGCCCTGTCAAGTTTTGTTGAAATCGGTTGAAAAATGTAGGAAATCTGATCCAATATATAAACGTACAGACACACACACACAATCTGTGTTTTATAATAAGTAAGATATATATATATATATATATATGTATAAACAAACAGAAAGAGTACAAAGAAGTTTACATATGTTCGAATGTAATACCTTATAATAAAAATTTATATATATATATATATATATATATATATATCTTTATTATAATGTTATTTGAAGACAGTACTGTTTCTCTGAATCACAGCTCCTCAGTGTGACTAGACACCAGAAAGCCTCAAGCCAGGATTGAAATCCGGCCAATTTGGTGTCAGTCGAATTTCCTACTGCTATGCCATCAGTACTCGGCAAAGAGAAACTGTTAATTCTAGCATATTGTTTTTACAAATGTAAACAAATGCCAATCAGCCAGAGTGCTCATATGAATTTTACTGAAGGGCTCTGCATTTTAGTGTAGGCAGCTGCTGCTTTTAGAATTAGGCTGGCTATGTAGAAAGCTCAATTAAAATATATTTACAAGAGCTTAATAATGTCATTTGCATATATATATATACATACATGTAAATAGATATATATATATATGTCATTATATGTATATATATATATATATATATATATATATATATATATATATATATGTCATTATATGTATATATATATATATATATATATGTCATTATATGTATATATATATATATATATATGTCATTATATGTATATATATATATATATATATATGTCATTATATGTATATATATATATATATATGTCATTATATGTATATATATATATATATATATATATGTCATTATATGTATATATATATATATATATGTCATTATATGTATATATATATATATATATATATATA
>OZ010574.1:63759877-63837377 GCA_963932145.1 Acanthosepion lycidas | reverse complement strand
ATCATACATAGTACTGCATGGAGGATACTTCAAGAGCAGCTCCTGTATCTGTATCATTTGCAACATGTGCAGTTTCTTTCTCCCTCTGCTCACTCACCACAGGAGAACCTTTGCTGATGGTTTATTGCACAAACCGCCAATCTGTTATTTGTCTCTTCAGTCTTGTTTATGGGTGAGGCAAAATTTGGAAGGGATAGAATAACAAATTTAAACAACCAACATTTGTGGATGGATTGGAATCACCATGGCAGAATACAGACTAGACTGTACCATCAGTTTATGATCACATGTGGGCTGGAATTTTACATGACTGCCTGTTAGGTCCATATATTCTCCCAGCACATCTTACAGGAGCTGTCTACAGAGACTTTATTTTGAACACACTTCCAGACCTGCTAGAGGATTTACCCCTGCTAATATGAAGACACATGTGGTTCATGCATGATGGGACTCCAGCACATTTTAATCACATTGTTCAGGATGCACTTGCTGCAATCTAACATGAAAGATGGCTAGGTGAGGGAGAACAAGTTTCATGGCCTACAGGTTCCCATGATCTCAATCCTTTGGATTTTTATTTGCAGGGCCACCTTAAAAAATTTGTTTATGCAGCAGATATTAATAATAAAGAGATACTTTATCAACATGTCATGGGAGTCTGCAAAAAATATTTGACACCATGTGGGAGTATTTGGAAGAGTTAATGATCCGACAGGTTCATGCATGTATAGAAGCAAGCGGAGCACATTTTGAACATTTGCTATGAGTTGCTGTGTTGAGAAACAACAATGACCTTTTGGACATATATTTATATGGACATTTTACCTTGTTCTGCTGTCAGGAACCCACCCCAAGAGTATTTTTGAGATACACTGTATATTGTACTGCCTGACAAATTAAAAAAAAAAAAATTTCTTTTGTTTTGTTTTGTCCTTTAGGACTTCATTGGACTGAAGTGATGTTTATAAAGACATGAAATTTTTTTTATGTCCCATACCTTACAAAATTTCACCCTTCTTGGCAGATTTGATGTTATCAAGATGTGGGATATTTAATAACAAACATTTTATGATAAAAAACACAAACAAAAAAAAACTAAATTAAATTGGCTATATAATATCCAAAATATATATATTTAAAAAAAAACAAATTCATATCAATATAAACATCACATTAATCTGATAAACTGTGAAAGGATGAAACATGTTTGACAAAAGAATTTTTCTACTTTGTCATAGATTTTCTTAAAACTCTTCTTCATATATAAAAATGTATATATTGTTTTCCCATACATATAATTAAATATAAAATATTGCACATTGAGTGCTAACAAAATAGTGTTCATTGTATAGTAACAGAGATTGGTAAGCAAAACATATATATTTATTATGTGTGGGGCACAGTTGAGTGAAAAACAAAACTTGTAACACCAAAGATGAACTGATGGCAAGGATTATGGCAGAATTCACCAGCTTAACCAAGAAAATCATCTAGAAGAGTTTCAGGAGATTCCAAAGTCATCTGGAGGCTGTGGTAAAAGCCAATGGTGATTTTATTGAATAAACTTTCTCTTTAGTATTTCGAGATATTTTTGCGCAAGTTTTGTAAATATATCTGTTAAAATGAGATATCAGTGTTATTTTCCTTTTGGCTTAATTTAGATGACAATTTATCCATCACACTGAATAACACCGTGTTTTACATATATGGATATAAACTTGTTTTATTGGTTGATCCACTGGGTAGTTTGGTAATCAAAATAAAAGTGATTTTCTTCATAATTATTTATTCATTATTATCATTTTTATTATTATTGTTGTTTAATCATATGATAACATGCACTCTCTTACCCATATTAATTTCCTAATGTCACCTAAATTATAATATGGTTAGAAAGAAAAACCCTACCAACAAAGAATCTACCAAAGCTAAAAAAATATGAAATGTGATGTGATGTGGGGTCTGGCAAGACACAACACTTATCTCAACAGTGACAGTCATGATTGTAGTATAAAATACTCAGCTAGACAAGTCATTTCAATAGTATTATCTTTATCCAGGACTACTTATCATGAATGAATTGATCCACTCATGATATTAAGCAAGGTAACTTGCTCTTATCACAAAAAAAACAAAAGCAAATGAAAATGAGAAACCAAGAAAAATGATAAATGAAGAGAAAGAAAATACACACCCACAAAAAAACTCCAACCTATACAAAAAGCGAAAGTGCTCAATGCCTAAAACAGAACAGTAACACTAACAAAGGAAACAATGCCAAGAGACTTAGATCCAAATGCGGTAATCAGACAGTAAAAATCAGTTATGATTTGGATCTGAGTATCTGACTGCAGTTTAGTTTGTATATATATATATATATATATATATATATATATATATATATATATATATATATATGTGTGTGTGTGTATATATATATATATATGTATATACATATATACATATATATATATATATATAATAGCTGGCCATTCACATTCAAGAATACCTGTCTACTAGCGTGGTGAACCAATCCCTATTGTAGATGCCCGCTTCAGGTGCATTTTCTGTTTGTTCAACACCCATTCAAACCAGCTCGCACAAACCCTCAGTCATGATGACTCATGACTTTGTGCTAATACAGCCATCAATGGCCCCTAATGGTTCTGTCTACCCAATTTTACTCATAAGGCTTTAGTGAACCTGTAGTTTGATTTTCAGGCATTTTCCAGAGGTGTTGCAGACTGGGATAACCAACAACTCCAGATCAATAAAATCAGGAATTCTCCTTCCTGACAAATCGACCATGGTAAGATTCAAACTTGGGTCTCGTGGACAGTAAGTGAACATTCTAACCACTTGGCCATACGCCCATATATATATATATATATATATATATATATATATATATATATGATAGAATATAGTTTTAAGATATGCTATATTTATGGTTTGAAGTGCTCAATATCAGGGATAGTGTGTATGTAAATATAAAAATGGACATTGAAATTAACACTGAGAGGTGACAGTCTGTTTCATACTTGAAGGCAGCCATCAGGACATCTCTCTCTCTCTCTCTCTATATATATATATATATATATATATATAAATATATATATTACTTAACAAAAATAAACAAATAGTGGTAATACAGATAATATAGATATTTAAATAAAGCAAATTACCTATTTAATGGTATAAAAGAAATATAGTAAAATATAAGACACATCCTTATTTCAGAAAGGATTTTAGTGTATTTGATGAATTATAAGCAAGCTATCGATACATTACAAAAGCGATTTAACTGACAATAGTATTAGGTTGGTGCAAAAATAATCTCGGTTTTTGACGTTAAAAGTTACGTCAAAAACCGACATTCTTTTTGCGCCAACCTAATAGAAAACATTACTGTACGTGAAAAGTAATCTAAAAATCTAGCTGGATATAAAGCAAGAAAATTACAATGCAAAGATCCCCCATCCTTTCCCCAGTCATTCTTCTTTGGTGATATCATAAAGCAGTCATATTTATCTACAGCCTTAATGCAGTGGCTCTAAAAAATACTTTTATCTGGGCCACATTTTCAGAATGAAAATTTGCTCCTGCATCACCACTTCATATGATAAAAAGTACATTTAAAAATAATAAAAAAAACAGAGAGAGGATTCAAGAGAGATAATCATGGATTTGAAATCAGAACATTATCATTGAAAACTCTCTCCTCCAATTTGTTGTCACTAGTTAGTATATTCTTAATATGTGATATAATAAAAAATTATCACACTGATAAAATCAGTCAATAATTATTTATAACTGTTTATACTGGGACTCATGCATGCAATTACAAGTAATCCATAATAATATTTTAAATTTTGAAATCATATTTATTTTTGGCATATGAATTTTTTGAAACTCTTTCTAAATCTTTGATTGTCTTTTAATCATTTCATTCCACCTGCACCACACTGTTTGGTAACCACTGGCCATTATGTTATGCTTTCCAGGTTGGTGTTTGACCATTACTAATATTTTATTTTGGTTATATCTCTTACATTAGTATTTTCTTGTTGGTTTTTAATAGAATTGTGTTGTGACATATTTGGATATGATGAATCAGCCAGTTCTAAAAATATTTGTAAGGATAATTCCTTTTATAGTCCTAGTAATAATAGTAATTTATAATGGCTACACAGAACCAAAGACATTTGGAATTATCATGTTAAACATAAAGAATGGTGTAGACCCAATATGTAGAATATGTGAACAACATGCTGAGATTATTGACCACTTTGTGTCGGGTTGTCCACTCTTGACACTGAATGAATACAAAGATTGACATGATAAGATGGGACAGAATATCTATTTCAAACTTTCCATATTACACAAACTACCTATTGGGGTAAACACCGGCTGGTTACATTCAATGCTGCAAAAACCAAGCTAGTTACATGCCATCATCACCGACCAGACCCTAAATTACATCAATCAGAATAGACAGATATCCCCTTAGGGAGGTACCATGTCTTAAAAGAATATTGGGTCTCAAACTTGCACATGACCTCAAGTAAAACTCATATATATGACCCACCGCTAAGGGTGCAAGTAAAATTACCAGCTCATTGTACCACTACAGTAAGTATCTAACTCCGCCTGCTATCTTCTACCTTTATAAGAACCAGATCAGGTCAAAAATGGAGTACTGTTGTTATATTTGGGTGGAAGCTGCCAGACCTCACTCTCCAGCCTTCATACAGTCCAAAAACATTTCCAAGTTGTGGGTGACAAATTATTCTCCTAAGACTCGCCAAGTCAAACCTTCAGGGCAAGGACACACCATGCCCCTTACATTGTAGTAAACCACCCACATTCTTTCTGTATTCCATCAGTGAGAACTAAATTCCACTCAAACAGCTTTTTCCCATGAGTCATTGCACTGTGGAACTGACCCCAAGTGTATATTTCCCAGAAGACTACAATCTTAACCTGTTCAAAGCTAGGGTTAGCGGTTATCTTCCACTCCTCCCTGTACAAATTGCCTCCTAACATAACCCTCTACCTCGAGTTGCTCCTGGGCCTTGTAGAGAGTGAAACTTACTGCAAAAAGAAAATGTTAGTATTATAGTGTGTCATATGCTGAAAAATGCCAGGAACATCATCCTGAGCCGGTTAAAGAAAGTTATGTCATGACTATTCTTTAGGAGTTTACCATACGCACTGGCAAACATATTTAATCTAATCTAATCTTTTCTATAAATACTTTCATGGTAATTGTTAGAATGAACTCTTTGCTCTGGTGCCTAGACTATGAATGTAAGGTCAAGACAAGACAAGGTCTCTTTATTTTACAGTTGACAAGACAAGGTCTCTTTATTTTACAGTAGAATTTGCTAGATCTATGCTAACAGTTTTTGAATTTGCTAGATCTATGCTAACAGTTTTTGAATTTTGTCTTTCAGCTTCTTCCTTCCCAGTCAACTTTGATCTTTGAAAATTTAAATGCAGTATCAGTCGTTATCTTTTGTCTTAATTCTTGTTTTTTTATTGCCCTCTCTCCTTAATACTATATTTTTCTCATATTCTCTGACACTCAGTAACCACTTGCATCTTAGTGGACTTATAGCCTTGCTTGGGGTGAAATTATTGAAAAAGAAATGGTAATAAGGGTAGTTTTCTACAATGTGCATAGCATGGTGGGTCATAGCGATGAAGGTTTGGACTGGTTGTACTAAGGAGTACAGTTTATCTGAACACTCTCCATGGAAATAGCAATGGAGTACTGAGTCGCTTGTGATGTTATGTCTGTGAGAAAGGTGTTATAGAGTGGAAAATAATTTGTCTTAAAGACACTTTTGGACTCTATCGAATCTGGAAAATAAAGACTGGGCAGCTCCTGCCTATATATGGCAACAGTCCTTCATTTTCAGACTGAAGTAAAGGTAGAGGATAGCAGGAGGAGTCAGGTATTACTAGAGTGGTATATGGAACTGGCCATTTTTTTCAGCATCTTTAGTGATGGAGCATATATATATATATGTATATATGAGTTCCACTTGAGGTCAAGGTTGAATTTAAGTCCTTGTACGCACACAAGGCATGGGGTCCTTTCTGAAGGAACATTGAGATCAGTGAAAGTTTTAGATCTGGTGTACTATTCAAGAGAGTATTAACAATAAAAAGATATAAACACTGTACATGTTAAGTATCACCTGACATCAGGATTTATGCAACCAGAATGTGTTTATTTACTACATGTCTTCAGTTATAATCCAATAAAAATTCTACTAAACAGAAAGCAAAGGAAAATATTAAGTGGAACTCATACATACAATCCATTGCTAAGGATGCAGGTACAATTGTCAGCTCCAGTAAGTAACTAACTTTTCCTGCTATCCTCTGCCTTTATAAGAGCCAGATTAGGCCAAAAATAGAGTACTGTTTGGTGAGAGCTGCCCAGACCTCACTCTCTAGCCTTCATAGAGCCGAAAAACGTCACCGAGACATTGTGGGTGACAAATTATTCTCCACCCTCCAATCACTCTCGTACAGGTGGGATGTGGCAAGCATTTCACTGCTCTGTTGCTGCTTCCACAGAGAGTACTTTTATTGTCCTCCCTCCTTAATAGTATATTTTTCTCATATTCTCTGACACTCAGTAACCTCTTGAATCTTAGCTTTTCTTGGGATTAAATTATTTAAAAAAAAAAAAAGGTAATAAGTGTTGTTTGCAACGGAATGTGATTATTTACTACCTTGCTTTACTCCATGTCTTCAGTTATAATCCAGTAAAGAATTCTATTAAAAAGAAGCAAAAGAAAATATTAATTTGAATAATGATATAATAATTATATAATACTAGGAGTAGAGCCCGGCATGGCCGGGGATGTAACAGTAAGACATAGATCAAGTATCGACCATCATAAAGACTGAAAAATAAAATTTACAAAGATTATTGTTTAAGGTTGACGGACACACATGTCTTAATTATATTTTTTTTTTTTTTTTTACGAATTGGTCAAACTCAAACTCAAACTCAAACAACAACATTGTTTTCAATCGTTATGAGTATACCGATTAAATAGAATTTTATTATAAACAATTGTCTTGTAAATGGAATTTTTAAAGCATTCTGAATGTTAAAATAAAGAAAAAAGTGTGCAAGAAAATAAGAAACGCAACCTGCCAAAAAAAAGTGAAGTTTTGTTGAAATCGGTTGAAGAATGTAGGAAATCCGATCCCATATATAAACGAACGCACACACAAACACACACACTAACACGCAAACAACCTGGGTTTTTAACCCAATGTGAGTTGTCCCCCTTTCATTAATGCCTCTTAATCATGTTTTCAAATTGATTTTGTGCAAAAACAATTGTGTCTTTCCAATTTTTGGTGCTGTTAGAACAACCCCAAGGTAATTTTATTTAGTCCTGTGAAGTTTTGTTGAAATCGGTTGAAAAATGTAGGAAATCCGATCCAATATATAAACTTTACAGACACACACAATCTGCATTTTATAATAAGATTTTGGATTGAGCACTAGGAACCAGATTAATCAAAAAGTCTTGACATTGTTTATAATACAGATGATTTTTTTCAGCCATTCAGTCTTACATGATAAAACAGACATGTGGCAAACAGTGATAGATATATATGTATAAAGAAAACTTACATATATTTGAGATTATATATAAATACATCTATTAGATATTTTTTTTAATAATTGAGTTCACTCCAAGCCAGACAGTAAAGCCACTAAAAAACACTGGGTATTGAAGAATTAGGAAACAGAAACATTACAAAGGAGTGGGAAGAGAAAAGACTAATTAGGAGGACAGTAGATAGTGATTGATATTGCATTTAAATTTTTGAAGATTAGAGTTGTCTGGAGAGAATGGGATGGGAAGAGAGTTCCATAACTGAGAAGCACAAGAAAAGAAACTGTTAGCATGGAATTTATGGTTATATGTAGCCAGCTCAACTGTATATTGGTGAGACCTTGTTAAGTTAAGAAGGAAATCCCCATCAATACTGGAAAGAGCAATAACAGCTACTGGACTTGAGAAAACTATTTTGCTGAAAAACTGTTTTAAGAGAAAGATTTTATAAGTTTCAACCAAAAGCAGTCAATGAAGGCCAAACATTTCCTTACAAAAGAATGGTTAATATTACCATTATTATTATTATTTAAATTTTTTTCACAGCAAAATTAGTATTAACTAGCTAATCTTGTAAACTGTTTCAATATATACTTATATGAGCAATATATTGCTGGAGTTTCAGTTTATATATACCTTACAGGCAGACAATACATTGTGACTGACATTGCATTTAAATTTTTGAAGATTAAAGTTGGCTGAAAACATCTCAACAATTACCATGAACGTATTAACAGAAAAGGCACAGGGAGGTAATCTTATGATATACTTATATTAAAGTAAACAAAAATATCCAAGAATCAAAACAAAATTATTCATGTTAGTCTTCACACTTTAAACAATATTAAATAATATTAAGAGATTAAATAAAACAAACCAATTTTCCAATGTTCTATTTTTAGATGTATTAATGTAGGTAAGAAATTACTAAGAAATGTAGGTAACAAATTTGCCCAGTTTAAGTCAAAGCAATTTGACACACTCTCCATAGCTTAAGTAGACAGCCAGACATTTTACTTAGCTATTTACTTACCTATATATTTGTCTACTGTGTTTAAGATCAATTGATTCTGTAAGTGGTAGAATTATCCAGAAATGTCCCGAAATGAATGTTCCAAGACAAAAGTCAAATAAAATTATATTCTGCATATTCACTCTGGGACACACTTAATATAAACATGAAAGAAAGAATAGTGTGAGTGTGTGGGCTATCAAACAAGTATTTAATAATACTTGAGATTGTGGGGGCTAATTCAGTGGTTAGAACACATATCTGGTGGATAAGTCTATTGCATCGTTGTTAGCAAAAGGAACAGTCCAACATGCAAATTACAGATTGGAGATGCCAAAATCAAACAAGTAAAACAATTTAAATATCTTGGAAGTGTTTTAATGGAGGATGGAATGTGCAACACTGAAATCTAAAAGCACATAGGGATAGTGAAAGATGCTTTCCAAAAGCTAAGCAAAATATTAAGAAATAGAAAAATTTAATTGGAAGCAAAGAAAAATGTACTGAACTGTTATGTAATATCAGCCCTCTTATATGGCAGTGAATATTGAAGAATCTCCTCAGAGATGAAGAAGAGACTGGAAGCAACTGAAAAGTGGTTCTTCAGAAGGATTCTGAGAATACCATGGACTGAACATATGAGCAATGATGGAGTTTTAGAGAAAATGGAAAAACAAAGGACACTTATACTTAACATCAAAAAGAAAGAGTTTCTAGGACACATAATGAGGAAAGAGGGCTTGAAAAATCTGATACTCACAGGAAAGATTAGAGAAAAGAGAAACAAAGGAAGGCAATGGATGGTGGAACAAGGTTTAGGAGAGATAACAAAAACACAAAATTTACTGAGTACTACAAAGACAGGAAATTGTGGAGAGCTATGATCGCCAACATCCTGAAGAGATATGGTATATAGAAGAGAAGTAGTAGGAAGGAGGTAGTAAAGGAAAGCAAGAATAAAAGACTAACCATTGTCAAAAGATAATGAACGGTTGCTTTAATGGAATCAGCTAGTAACGACGAGACATCAAAATCAAGCAAGTATAGAAATTTAACTAACAGATAATGGAAAATATTACAGGAAAATTCAAAGTGGCATTGAAATAGTGAAAGTTTTCTTTCAAAAGCTAGGCAAAGTATTAAGAAACAGGAAACTGTTGGTAGTAACAAAGAAAAGCATGTTGAATTGCTGTATAGTATCAATCCTCTTATATGAAAATGAATGTTGGACAAATTCCTTTCAAATGAAGAGGAGACTTGAGATGATAAGGAAAGATGTGAGCCTGAGAATAACCTGGATGGAGCATGTGAGCAATGAAGAAGTTTCATGAAAAATGGACCGCAAAAGGATCTTAGAATCAGAAAGAGACAGTTGAAATTCCTGGGATGCATAACGAAGAAAAAAAGCTTAGAGAACTTGATGTTCACCTGATATAGTAAAGGGAAGCTATGAACTAAGATTGATAGTAAGAAGACAAACATTGCTTAGAGCTTCAAAGTTAGGAAGTTGTGGAGAGCCATGACTGTTCACAATCTATAGGGACTTGGTACATAAAAGATGAAGGAGAGAGAAGGTAAAGGTTAAATGTAAAAAGAAAGAATACTAACATTCCAGTGGGGGGAAAATGGCTGGTTACATTCAGTGCCTCTAAATCCAAACTAGTTACATTCTATCACCACCCATCAGACTGTGAACTACTGCCAGTTACATTAAATGGATTTCCCCATGAGAGAATATTGGAACTTAAACTCATCTCTAACCTCAGGTGGAACTCTTATATATGTTCTATTGCTAAAGATGCAGGTAAAATGATCAGCTCCCTGTACCGCTCCAGTATGCACCTGATTCCTCATGCTATCCTCTATCTTTATAAGAGCCAAATCAGGCCCAAAATGTATTACTGTTGCCATATTTGGATGGGAGCTGCCCAGACCTCACTTTCCAGTCTTGATAGAGTTCAAAAGCGTCTTCAAGTCTTTGTTGGAGAAGAATTATTTTCCACCCTCCAACCTCTCTCTCTCTCTCTCATATGCAGGATATGGCAAACCTCTCACTGCTCTACCATTATTGCCATGGAAAGTGCTCAGATGAACTACATTGTTTCTACTAGGTCTAAACTTCAGGGCTAGGACCCGCCATACCACTTACATAGTAGCAAACCACCCACATTTCCTCCATATTCTATTGGCGAGACATAATTTCCACTCAAACAGTTTCTTCCTGCAAAATACTGCTCTATGGAACAGACTCCCAAGAAGATTTTTCCCCAGTCACTACAATCTTAACCTGTTCAAGTCTAGAGTTAACCTGTATCTTTCCCATATATCCACATAAACTGTGCCCCTTAATATAATCCAGTATCTTGAGTGGCCCCTGCACCTTGTACAGAGTGAACCTTACTGCAAAAAAGAAAGAAGTCTTTGAAATGAAAAAAGAAATAAAAGAGATCATTGCTTTGGTTTGCAAAGTATGGTAAAAACCAAAGTAAAGTATTGTAGAGTGAGTGTCAAGAAGCAAAATAAATTTCTGGTTTCTACAATAATGAAAAATTGGTCTTTAGTAACAAAAGAATTGAAAAGATTCTCAAAATTCCCCTTATTGTAAGCACTACACCTCTGCAACTTTTCTATTAATATTTTCATGGTAATTATTCTGATGAGATTTCCTCTTTGGTATTTAAACTCAGGACCAGTGTGTACTACCCACAAACTCCCTAACTGGTGGTGGGGATGCGTGAATGGGGGCCCCAGGCTGCGCTTTGTGATGCTTGCTAATTGATCAACATTTCCTTTTTTTCTATTTAAATTTATATAATGTTGTAGAGTAAATAATACACCACCAGTAACATAAATGAACTAGGCAAGATGCTTAAAATAAAGAACTCAAAGTGAATCATGAAAAGTCCATTGTAGTCAGTCAAGGAGAAATTCTAATGATGTCATGGTGAGTAGCTGAAGCAAGACATATTATAACCACTAGGAGTGAGTTATAACAAATGCATTACAAATTAAACTTAGCACAACTGACTATTAAAAGATGAAATTTTTTTGCAGATTTTGACATCATTCTGAGATCTTTTTTCCATCCAAAACCATGAATTTGTTTTGCTCATGCTAAATCAGGAAAAAACATTTTATAAAATTCACTATTTTAATCATGTTGAATGGGTTAAAGATTTTTTAACAAGAAAAATCTCAAGTTGAAGTCAAATATTGCTGTAAAACATTGTTGATTTAAGATGGAATGATCTACTATGACATGTCTCTAATTTGTATTTAGATACATTGTATTTATTTTCAATTTTTCGTGTTGAATTATTCACCTATATTGCATATGATCCATTGTTCTATGTAGATTACAATAAAATTTATATTTTATATAAATACTACCTTATAAAAGTTGAGATGTAGGAGAGTGGGGGTCCCCAATATGGTAGATACTGGGGTGTCTACAAGACCCTTGCACCAGCTCTGCATAGACTTTATGAATTTAAGTGTATTACTAGATTGGCAGCTAAGTATTAGGTTGGTGCAAAAATAATGATGTAATAATGTCGTTTTTTGACGTTAAAAAATACGTCAAAAAACGACATTATTACGTCATTATTTTTGCACCAACCTAATATATTATTTTATTGCTGAAATTGTTCTATGCTAACGGTTTCTTCTTTGACATTTCTTGCTTATGGAAAGCTCTTCCAGCTGGAAGGTTGGTGAGGGTCTCAGACTCAACATGGATACCTGCATCAACGGCCAAGTGGGTGTCTGCTGGAAGATGCTGTGTCTGGCAACATACTTTGTACCATTCCACACAAGCGAAAGAACCCAGTCATGGCTGTCAGACAATTTCTGTGGCCACAACACTCCTTACATCTGGATACCTAAGTCTCTATACTTGCAACCCCCTTGATTATTATGCATAGGGCACAGTTGAATAAGAGACCAACAAAACTCCTTGTAGCACCAAAGATAAACTAAGGCATGTATTATGGTAGCATTCACCAACTTAAGAGGACTGGCCAGAAGAGTTGTAGAAGATTCTGAAGTCATCTGGAGGCTGTGTTGAAGCCAATGTTGATTTTATTGAATAAATTTACTCTTTCATATTTCAAAATATTTGTTAAAAATGAGATGTCAGTATTATTTTCATTTTTGCATAATTTAGATGACAATTTATCCATCGTACCCTGTACACAGATACTGGTTAAATAGCAGGACGGCCTATGTTCTTGGATGTCTGCCAGTTTAAAAGAAGGTTAATTCTGATTCAAAACTGTGGAGAAGGCAACAGGAAACCACTTTAAAATCTTTCCCGAGAATTCATGGCAATTTGTAGATAGTGAAAAAAAGGAACCAGTGGAGAGCCATGATTTCTTATGTCCTGTAGAAGAAACATGACATGTTTATAAATCTTAAATTATTCTATTTATTCCAAAAATATCAGGAGTAAAATCCATTAAAAATCACTTTCTCTCCTTTCTGCATTCATTTATTATACATTTTTCTATGTACATTACTTGTCAGTTTTCACCTTTTCACAACATTACAGAACCTAAAAGACTTGATAAATATTCTCATGACTATAATCAGAGCATTAGCAATTCTAGAGTGCCAAAGATGTTACTGATCCTGAGGGAATAAGGTAACACTAATTTTTGCCCTCAGGGTCAAGTTTCTTAATCAAAGCCTTTTGTTCATTCAACCTCTAACATTTTCTTGCAATTTATAAATATTTTGTCTTTTCAGCCTCTTTTCTATTCCTTATTATTTAAACTTATTTTTCTTTGTAAACTAATAATGTCATTCTGCCTTACATAGGTTCAAATAAGTATTTAACAAAAAGTAACACTCTAAGTAAGAGTATACACAGTGTAAGTAGCATAATAGTCATTGGTTTGGAAAGCAGAACTGTCGAGCTAAGTTCAATTCCAGCTTATACTGCTGTGTTAATGTTTTCACAAATACACTTTGATAGACATGAATCAACCTTGTATCTCTCTAGCTGTAGATTAAATAGTAAAGTAGATTTGTTTCCTGCTTTGGATGGCAGCCAGGTCAAGAAAAAGAAAGCCGTGGAGAAGGTAGCTACAACTACAAACATTTAATAATCTTTTCCAAGATGTCATAGCAATTCACAGATAATAAAGAAAAAGACTCTTTGGAGATCAGTAAATTATATGGACATGACATTTTTTTTTTAAATTATACATAATTCTAAATCCTCAATGATAGTTTTTATCTCCAAAAGCTGGAAAGTAAAAACACATTATGAAATCACTTGCTCTTTTTGGGGGTTAAATACTAGTCTCTCACTTTCTCTAAGACTGGCAACCAGAAGGAAAATTCTGAATTCAGATCTTTGGAGAAAAAAGCATTGAGAAACCAATCCAATATCTTTCTGAAAGGTCATGGTAAGTTACAAATAATGAAGTCAAGGAATGTATCTAGCTGCTAAATTTAGTCCATTTTTTATTGATTTTATTTTCATTGTTATCATTTTTAATTATCCCACATTGTATTAATAGTAATTTTGCAAGGAAAAGGACTATATGGTATGATACTGGAGATAAATATACTACACTTCCTATACATTGCCACCTTAATTAATATTATTGTTTTCATATGACACTTACACATAAAGCTAATATGAAAAAAACAAAAAAATCTGATATTGTAGAAATTTGGAGGGTTTTGACATCATTCTAAAATATATACACATCTAAAAATGTCTATCCTTATTTATATGTTATACTTAATATTAATTAATATTAATCATTGACGTTGGGGCAGAATGCACAGATACTACATTCTGATGCTAGGGCAGAATGCACAGATATGACACTCTGATGCTAGACTGATATAAGAATTGGTTGATTGGTGGTACAGTGCATTGGTTGTCAAGGTGATGAAGGATTTTTGTTGCTGGTATGTCTGTTTTATGAAATGGTGATAGCATGAGTGTATTTTATGCTTGCGGAGTCAGACTTGCTTGCATGTGCAGTCACTGTTCGCAGTGTTGGAGTTGCTTGTTTATGGGCATTGGATTTGCTGAGGTGATGGCATTGGCATAAGGAAGCTGGGTGGTGTCGAAATTGAGATGTTATCAATCACAACGGTTGGTGTCTGGAGCCTGGTGGTGTTGAAGCTGAATAGTCGGCTGCTGTAGTGATTTGGGTTTGCTGAAGTGATGGCGTCAACAACAAAGAAGGCTTGTAACTGGATGGTGTCAAGGCTGGACTCAGTTATTTCAGTGCGTGAAGAGTCAGGTTATTAGTCAAGTGGTAAGGGTTGAGTTGAGAGGAGGCATGATGGCAACTACTACAACAGCACTTTTTGTGTTTGCCGGTGGCCTGATGGCTGCAACTGCTTGGTGGTCATTATATGAGATATGCTTTTAGGCAGTTCCCAGGGACATCTCCTTTTTGACAGGAATTTTTGTGATTGGTCAGTGTCATTTTCCTTGTGGGGGCTTAGCTTTGTGGATCAGATGTGATGCTCAGAGACTATGTGCAGAAAACAATTTTTTATTTTCTTCTCTGGCTTCATGGCATTCACATCTGGGTGGCATGCAGAATGAATCAGAAAGAGATGTAGCTGCAAAGGGTTATAACATCTATCTATTGCAGTATGGTCATATCTACCTATTTATTTATTTGTATATCTATCTATGTCAGCATTTTCACATTTCAACCTTTTCACAACTATCAAGCCTATACAGTTCATATCTATTTGTTTGTCTGTTTGTCTATCTATCTGCTTATTTGTCTATCTTAGCTTTTTCAAATCTATCTAGCTTTATTTATCTGTCTGTCTATTTATATTAGCTATGTCTTTTCACATCTATCTAGCTTAGTATGTTCATATCTATCTATCTATCTATCTATCTATCAAATTCAGTGTGTTCACAGCTCATTTTCAAATGAACATTATGTTGAATGGTAAAATCCAGTAATCATAATGTACTTTCAGCTTTATTCCAAGTGAACCTAACGGTTGCAATTTCTCATTTTGTAGAG
The DNA here is from genome assembly GCA_963932145.1 of Acanthosepion lycidas. Taxonomy (NCBI): domain Eukaryota; kingdom Metazoa; phylum Mollusca; class Cephalopoda; order Sepiida; family Sepiidae; genus Acanthosepion; species Acanthosepion lycidas. Next base: position 63,821,694 of record OZ010574.1, on the reverse strand, counting down.
CCAATGTCTCCTTGGTTTGACATCTGTCCATTCCCCAAACAAACATGAGATATAATCCAGAACAATCCCCATCTTTTACCCCATCTAGACCCAAATTTGAAGCTGGTTCCATAATTCCATTTTCCATCATGCTAACCATTGGATCACCCACATTTTCTATACTCTTTCAATAGAATATATAAAATACATTTTCCCTATAACTGGGAAATTATTACTGTCATTCCACCATTCAGTTTAACTGTGATGTGTCTAATTTATTGATAAAAAGTCTCTAGCCTACTTCCAGTTGCCATTTTTTTTATTCTTATTTTATATTTGTGGTTTTCAGTTTGGCTTTCTCAGCATATAAATTAATAATATAAATCTCCACCTACTTCATTGCCCACCTGTTGACATAACATATTCAGAGGGTAAAGACAAACAGGTGTTTCAAACAGGAAAACATTTGTTACCTGTTAATATATTTTTTTTTTTTTTTAGTTATTGAAAGAGATTTGACTGCAGAAAGGCTGGGAAGTTTGTGGTAAACAGAATCACAACAAAAAGAAATGAATAATACAACTGACAGAAACAGAAAACAATCAGAAAAAAGTGTTATGCGAAACTAAGTCAGATATAAATAAAAAAAAGGTATGCAATGAACATACATGAACACCATGGAGGAGATTTCATATTACATAGCCATCAGTACTGTTTTCCTGTCTCTTAATACTTTGTTTAGTTTTTGGAAGGCATCATTCACTATTAAAATGCACCTCAGATTTCTGTGTCACATTTTGAATACCAAATAGTTAAATTTTTATCTTTTTTTTTTTAATCGTTTCACCCCAAGCAAAGTAATAATGATGCTAGAATTCAGGCAGTGAAAGAGAAATAATTCATGGGGAGGATTGAGGAAAGCTCAACAAAGGAACAGGGTTGAGGAAGACAGAGAATGGTGACTGACATTGCATTTAAATTTTTGAAGATTGTAGTTATCAGAGAAGCAAGAAATCAGAAGGGAGTTCCACAGGTGAGAAGTATGAGAAAAGAAACTATTAGAGTAGAAGAGACTGTTATATATAGCTAGTTTAACAGTAAAAGGGTGAGACCAATCTAGCACAATGCTTAAATTCATATAGTTAAGGTACCAGAGAAAGAAAGCACATCAGAACAGTTGTTATAAAAACTTTTGCTGAAAAGTTAGAGGAGACATCATATTGTAAACTGAAGTCAAGATGCCTGGTCAGAATCTATTACATTACACACACTTCTTTGAATTTTGTTGAGAATCTCGAGATATACAGCAGGAGCACCAGACCAGATATGGCAACGGTATTCAATGCACAGACCGATGGTAGATTTAAAGATGAGCAAGATGGATTCTGATCAGAAAAATCTTCTGTCATAACACAGTGGACTAAATTTCCTTGCAGTAGACATAGCAATTGATTCGATATTGTTGCTCCACTTCATGTCAGTGAGAAATGTGAAACCAAGAACGCATAAAGTGTTGCTCTTCTGGAGTCTAGCATCAGCCATGCTGATGGCAAGAAGAAAACAGTTTTGTCTTGGAGACATTGCAATTTACAAGCTATTTCTTGCCCCAGTTAACCACTGATTGGAGGTCCTTTTCTAGAGCAGCTGCCAGGTTTACTTTGTCAGATGTGTTGGACTTAATTCTGATGTCTCCAATTTGTCGCTTGCATCTTTGGATATCATTCTTGCTAACAACCATTCATTCACTGTTCTTGCAATTAGTCCTTTCTTCATGCTTGCCTTTATTAACTAGTCTAGGAGTTCCTGCAGTTTCCTTACTGTGTCAGCCATCAATACAGCATCATCTGCATATCTTATACTATTGAGATATTATTTACGAATAATAAATAGAACTTTATGTTCTCTTAGAATAAATTGACCATCATGAGATCTGGAACCCAGGTCTAATGGTTAGAATGTTAATGTTTTAAACACTCAGCCACGTACCCACTAACAGATATGGTAACATAATATGAATGACTCCAACAAGCTTGAAACTGAAATCATAAATCCTGAACTCGATGCGTTGTTGTGCATTAAATCCTGTTTAATTTAGACTGAAATCCATTATTTTCTGATGTTCCTTGATGAAATCACAGAAAATTTCCATTTTCATTTCAGAGAAAAAACAGTCCGTTTTGTGCCAATATATTTACGTATATTTGGGGAGGTTTTTAACTGAGAATCTAACAAATCCTAAATGGCAAATGTCCTTCTGGCAAATGTTCTCCTGGCAAATTGCCCTGGTGCTAACCTCATTCATTCTAAATTTGTTAGTGTTACATTAAACGGTTGGCATTAGAATAAAAAAGAAATAACCAAATGTACAGATCAGCCCAAATGTATGCATGTGTGTGTTCATGCATGCATGTGTGTATGAGTGAAAGAAACTAATATATGCATTTCTGCCTGATTTTCTGGGATAAGAAGTTATCATTATTATCATGAAGTCTCAGGAATCAATGGATTGCAGTTTGAATTGAAGAATTGGAATGCTGAGTTTGAATTCCAGTTGTGTTCATTACATGCTAATACCCTTGTGACAGGTAAAAATCCATCTATCTTTCGACAATTATAGGAAAATAGCTGGACAGGCTGGGTCCTATAGCCTTGGGTGGCAACTGGTCTAGAAGAAGAACATTTATGAATTCAAAACTTGAGAGACTTGTATATGGACCATGAGTGGCCCACAGCATATTTCATGGTCTTTTGCTGTCAGTCAAGACCTTGGAGAGCAGATGGGTGCTACCAAGCTATCTGAAATGATCATGAGGAAAAATACACAAAATCTATTTCTTCTGCCTCAGTCCCTGACAACTTAAGCATTCAAGGGATTAATCAGGCTTTGATTATTTACATTCAGATTAACGTCCACATCTTTGTTGTTATCACCTTTTAATTATTACCTGTCCACATGAGTAACCTTCAAGGAATTTCAAATTAAACCCTTCATTTAATCTAGATTTTTCTCTTTCTATTGTCTATATCTTCTGGAACTGAGTGATCTCGATTGATGAGCCTAGCAGAACTACCTATGTCCCTGTATCTATATATGAAGGTCAGGTGATTTGATGATTTTCAATGGAGCTTTTCTGATCACATTCATTAGTATATGACATCAGGTCCATACCAATTTCACATTTCTGTCTGAATTTCTATGAGAGCATTTGCAGTTGGCCTAGACTAATATCCTCATCTTAGTTGTCATTATCTGTAGGTTCCTGTTGATTCAGGTAACCATGAAGAAAATTCAAACAGAATCCTTTATTTAATTTAAGAAAAGATAAGTCATGTTGAATGCATCCAAGCATGACAGCATACACTCAGTATATGAGAATTTTTTTTTTTACTATCAGGTTCACCCTGTACAAGGCCCAGGGGCCATTTGAGGTAGAGGGTTAAGTTTTGGGGAAGTTAATTGATAGTAGGGGAAGACAACAGTTAACTATAAACTTGAACAGGTTAAGATTGTAGTGGTCAGGGAAACATCCTCTTGGGAGTCTCTTTCACAGGGCAGTGATTTGCAGAAAGAAGCTTTTTGAGTGCAACCAATAGAATAGACAGAACGTGGGCAGTTTGCTACTATGTAAGTGGCATGGTGGGTCCTAGCCATGAAGGTTAGACCTGGGAATGTAGTTCATCTGAGCACTTTCCATGGTAGTAGCAATAGAGCCATGAGAGACTCATCACAGTCCACCCTGGAGAAAAGTTGGAAAGTGGAAAATAATTCTTCTCCAACAAGTACATGTAGACACTTTTGAACTCTGTCAAGACTTGAAAGTAAAGATTTGGTAGTTCCTGTCCAAATATTGCAGCGGTACTCCTGATCTGGCTCTTATAAAGGTTGAGGATAGCATAAGGAATCAGGTACTTACTGTACTGGTACAGGGAGCCAATCATTTTACCTTTGTCATGGATCATATATAACTTGAGGTCAGATGTGAGCTTAAGGCCAAATACAATCTCAAGGCACATTCAAAGGGACATCCATTCATTATGACCGGTGCTAGTTCATGGTCTGATTAGCTGTGATGGAATATAATTAGCTTGATTTTCAAGGCATAACCAGCCAGTTTTTTCCCCACTAGGAAGTTAGTGTTAAATCAAAAGAGAGATCAACTGCTAGTCTCTGATCGTCAATTTTTTCAGAGGTCCCCCGAAATATTAGGTTTAAGGCTCCAAGTTCTAAACACAGTATTTCCCATGGGACACTAATCTTGTGGCTTAAATCATTGGTTTCATAAATTTGGGGACATGGTAATTGTGAGTTCAATCCCTGAGTAGGTAGTCCAGGCTTAGACTTAACAGAAGCTGGGTGAAGAATAACTGTTTCGGTATTAAATATGAACAAGATCAGATAACCCTACATATGGACAGTAGAACAAGAATAAGTCTACATCAGATTAAAATTAGAGTTCAAAATTTCCTGAAGATACCTTGATCAACAGACACCTGAAGAAGCCTGAAAAACATAAAAACTGAAATAAAGAAGACATTAGTCCAATATATCTGCTAGGGCATCCATAATATTAAAAAACCTTCAACATTTTGAATATGGGTTTCAATTTCCTGAAGAGTAAATATGCATGTTATTATAATAAGCAATTTGGTTGTAAAAAGAAAGGAATAATGAGGATTAGGTTTTTAAACAATTTGTATTTGTGTAATATGGAGTTACAGAGTTGTCAGAAAATGGTTGAAATGTCAACTTCTTTCAATGATTGTCATGATAGTGATCAAGTGTAAGGGTAGCACTGTGAGTTGACCTATTTCATGTGTTGATTTGACCGAGGTTACAGGATATGGTCATTTGCACATGTTGGTCAGTCCTAGGTCATGGTGGTGGGTCAATTCATTGATTGCCAAGGTAACACTGAATTGGTGTAACTGGTAGGCCTGTCCTATGAAACAGGGTCACAGTGACGGCTGCAAAGGAAATGCCTGTAGCAATTTGGGTATGCTGAGGTGATAGCAGTGGGTTGCTGAGGTGCCAAGGTTGGTGTAGCTGCTTAGCCAGTGTTCTATGAGATGGTGGTAGGCCAAGTGGGTTGCATATTTGTGAAGTCAGAATTGTTGATTGCAGAGTCAGAGTCACTTGCTTGGGTTTAGTCAGAATTGCTGTAGTGAGTCGGGTGTGCTGAGGTAATAGCATTGGCGATGAGGAAGGCTTGTAACCAGGAGGTGTTGACATTGAGATGTTATCAATCATAATGATTGGCATCTTAGGCCTGGCAGTGTCAAGGCTGGACAGTCAGCTGCTCTAGTGGGTCAGGTTTTCTGGGGTGATGGCATTGGCAATAAGGAAAGGTTGTAGCTGTGTGGCGTTGAATGAGAGATATTATCAATCATGATAGTTGGTGTCTTTGGCCTGGTGTCATTTGAGGCTGGATAATCAGTTGCTATAGTGAGTTGGCTTTGCTGAAGTGACAGCATTGGTGATGAGGAAGGCTTGTAGCTGGGTAGTGTTGACTTTGATATGTTATCAATGGTGGCACTTGGTGGCATAGGGCTGGTGGCTTTTGAGGCTGGATAGTCGGATACTGTAGTGAGTCAGATTTGCCAAGATGATGGTGTTGGCAACAAGGAAGACTAGTATCTGGATAGTGATTGATGCTGACATGATATTCTGGATTCCATGTGTGAAGAATTAGGTGTTTAGTCAAGCCAGGGAATGATAACTGCCATTGAGAGGAGCCGTGGTAGAACCCTACATTTCAGCAGGTGGACTTCCGTCACTCAACTGCTTGTGGTCATTATGGAAGACATACTTTTAAACAGATCTCACAGTCCCCGGAGATATCTTCTTTTTGCTGAGAACATTCACAATTGGCCAGTGTCACTTTCATTGTGGGGGCTTGATTCAGAAACCGGACATGATGCTTGGAGCCTATGCACAGAAAACGATGTTTTTATTTTATTCTCTGCCTTCATGGCATTTACATCCAGCAGGAATGCAGAATGAACAAGAAAGAGATCTAATTGCAATAGAATATAACAATGCAATATAGCAGGATTTCAATAAATGGTCACAGATATACATGGGCAGGTCCTAAAATAAGGTGTGTATCAAAAATAGCAAGAACTAGGTTTTGAAAATAAGAAATGTATCTGGAGCACCAATAATTAGGCTCTAAAAATAAGGAATGTATCTTCAGTACCAAGAATTAACTCTAAAAATTAAAGGGTGTTTCAAGAATGCCAAGGATTAGGTTTGAAAATATGGGGTGTAAGAACAACACTAAGAATTAGGTTCTAAAATAATGGATGTATCAACAACATTAAGAATTAGAGTCTAAAATAAGATATGTACCTGCAGTACCAAGAGTTAGGTTCTAAAATAAGGTGTGTATCAACAGTACCAAGAATTTTTCTGGCAATTCACAGATGATAAAAGAAAAAGAATCTGTGGGGAGTTATTTCTTGGAAGGAAATACCATATGAAGAGAGAAAGAGAGAGTGAAGAAAGATTGGAAAGCAACAAATGCAGTGTGCATATCTGTTATAAAATTAAACCATGTCTTTTAGGCAAATACATGGTATGCCATTTTTATGAGTAGGAAATGTACATTTTATACATCATCAAATAAACTATATATGCTCATAAATATCAATTCAATGTTTTATGTTTATTTTCCCTTCACCAAAAGCAAATACAATTATGATAAACTGTAAATATTCCAAGTGTTAATTTAATTCTGAGTAAATTTCTCCAGTTTCTTTTCTTACACCTGTCTGTGTCTGATATATTTGGATACTTAAGGAAGACTGTTTTGCCGACAAACAATACATATTATATATATATATATATATATATATATATATATATATATATATAATAGAGCAACTTGAAATTGGTTTCTACCAAATATGAGAATTCTAGAATTAAAAACCAGTTGTGTAAATATACACAGAAAAGTCCTTCAAATCGGTTCCACCAAATGTGAGAAAGGTGGAATTAAAAACCATTTGTATATATATATATATATATATAGTCATTTCACCCAATGCAAAGCAAGAATACCACTAGAAAACAAGACATTACAGGGAGTGAAAGTGTATGAGAAGATGGAAAATGGGGGCTTGAGTAAAGGGAAAAACTGGACCAGAGTTCAAGAAGACAGAAGATGGCAAGTGACATTGCATTTAAAGTTTTGAAGATTATAGTTATCAGAGAAGCAAGAAATTGGAAGGGAGTTCCACAGGTGAAAAGTACGAGAAAAGAAACTGTTTGAGAAGTGGTATTTTCACATAGCTAGTTCAACAGCAGTGAGTGAAAAAGAGAAAAATAATGGGGAGTATTGAGGAAAGGTCAATAAAAGAACAGGTTTCAAGAAGACAGAGAATGGTGATTGACATTGCATTTAAATTTTTTAAGGTTGTAGTTATTAGGGAAGCAAGAAATTCAAAGGAACTTCCACAGGTGAGAAGTGCAAGAAAAAATCTGTCAGAGTAGAAATGATGGTTGCATTTCACTAAAATGGTGGGGCCTAGTTGCCAATCTAGTATCACACTTAAATTCATGTAGTTGGGGCAACAGGAAAAAATATTTGTTGAACAAGCCGAGAGAAACCATGTAACAACAGTAAGAAAGTGAGTAGAGACAAGATGCCTGGTCAGGATCAGTTATATTGCAGACCCATCTCTAGATTTTTTCAAGAATCACACACAGCATATATATATAAAATGTTATACTTTTCATGAATTACACATAATGTATATCTATTACTATTATTATCAATGGTGTTATTTATATTTTTAATTGAATGTGTATACTTTTGTATATATTTAGAAAGTATAGAGAATGATGGGAAAGTTTGTTTTAATTACCAAACATGGTCAGCATAGTTGATGTTATTGTGTGCTGGCTTTTCCTATTTTTATTATTAGGGTCTCCATTATTTTTTTACATGTGGATGAGACTATGATAATTGTTTTTTCTACAAGTATGTTGTATATAGATTTTGGTAGTTTTCCCTCTGTGTTTAAATGATTCCTAATTAAACTATAGTCAATGATATATATATATATATATATATATATATATATATATATATATATATATATATTACTTTTTATATATATATATATATATATATATATACCACACTATACATATATATATATATATATATATATATATATATATATATATATATATATATACTACACTATACATACATATATATATATATATATATATATATATATATATTAAGAAATACAAAAGTTGCGTCCCTTGCCTGGGAAAAACTCATGAATTTGAAATTGATATAGAATGATAAGGAACGCAGTAATACAAACGGTAAAAATGTTTGGAATTTACAGAAATACATCTACACATACACAGATAATTTATTTCCCACCCCCCAAAAAAGTCTCAGATGAGACTAAAAGTACTTTGGAAAATAAAAATCATTTGAAAGAAAATTTTGCTATTTTTCTTAATCAATTATCTACAGCTACCAAAAACATTGATTTGTGGACTCGAAAGGATTAATACTAAAATAAACAAACATAACATGTCTAAATTATTTAACCAAATCTGTTTGAAATAAATAAATATATATATATATATATATATATATATATATATATATATATATATATATATAGTTATTTGTATTAAGATTGACACTGGTTGTTATTGAGAGGAATTAAGTTCAGCTGTCAACTCTTGAGCAGTTTTCCTTCTATTTCTTTTACTCACAATAATCATGTTTTCTTCAGTTTTGGTGCTCTAGCTAATTTTCTGCCAACATTTATGCCAGTTTCTAACTGCCTTTATAATAAACATTGATTTTCATCTTCAACTTGGAAATTTGTCTTTAAGAGTAGCCTTCATTGAATAAAATTTCAGTTTGTGCCCTCACCTCAATGCTTAGCTGTTTTGATTTAGCTATTTTGTGTAAATTACTTAAAAATTAAAAAAAATAAATAAAAAAAACTATGAAAATATTGTCGCAATTGCACAAACTTTTTTTCTTTAAACAGTGACAGCTGCATATGTTTTGTTTATAACATTAGTCAGTTCCGAGTTAATATTTAATAATGTTTCTCGTACAAAATTCATATTATAGTAAAACGTATTGCAGACAAACAAATCCAAATTTAAACTTTTTGGTAGTAAGAGGAGCCTGGAGAAAGACTAAGAAATAAAAGCAAATGCATTATAGTAAATGAAATTTTGATTTTTACTTAAAAAATACAGAAATATCTCATTTATGTTTTTTTTAAGTAATGCAGGGTTTCTCAATTTTTTGGTCTGTAGTGTATATATATATATATATATATATATATATATATATATATATATATATATACTACATATATATATAACGCACAGCTACCCCTTGTCTGGATGAGTGGACTTCTCTGTCTCCTTGGAAACATGAATTATGAATTTTTGCTATGCCTTTAAAACTCAGTAAATTTAAAAATAAGTTACTCCAAAATTCGCTTGAGGATGAAATGTAATTAATGTCTTTAATTTAATTATAAAATTTGAAGCTTTTATCTTCCATTTTTGAAACATGGTTAGAACTGTGTAGCGAAAAAACTATATTTTAAATCAGTTAGTTTATAATATATATATATATATATATATATATATATATATATATATATGTGTGTGTGTGTGTGTGTGTGTGTATGATATAACAATATATAATTTTGCATAATTTTATCAACAAACAGTATTTAGAAAAAATATATGGGAAGTGCCTTGATTGCTAGTTCAGCCATGATAAATTTGCTTCCAGGCTCTTACAGTTTATCACCATTCTTGGATCTATTTTATATTGTCACAGTGAGTGATAGTCACAATAGGGACAAATGTGATGGAGAGGAAAAAACAGAGATGAATTTGGCTAGATCAAAAAAAATATTCTTTCAATAAATTTTGAAACTACCTGCATCTCTTGTTTTATGCTCAGTTCAACAAAACCCTAATGGATGAAATACATCACGAAAACAGTTTCCAGTTTGTCATTTTTACACACACACACACATATATATATTTCATTTCATTTCGATGTTGGAAGTGTTACCTGATGAGCTCTCAGGATTTCATACGGTTTACCAAGTTCTTCGTACTTAATTATATATATATATATATGGTATAAAATGACAATTGGAAAAAAGATCTTAGATTTTGCCGACGCGTTTCGTCTTCCGACTTTTTCAAGACAAAAATGAAATCGAAATGTTCTTGTTGTTATAGTTTCCTTTAAAAAATCCAAATTTAAAAAGATAGATGCTTCTGTCTAAGCCTTTTTTTCTGGTTAATTGTCATTTTATACCAATCTGTCTTGTCCACAGAATTGATCTGGGAATTTAACTATATTGTTGACATGGAAAAAAAAAAATCTCTTACTATAAAGGTAATTTACATTAAACAGAGATGCCATCAAAATCCTGCTTTAACGAATTTCATCTGTTAGTGTGATTTTGTTGCCCACAGCAATGCTGGGCTAGTATCACACTTAAGAAAGCACAAATGAAATGTCTTTCCCTTACCTGATTTTCTCCACAGCCCCTGCTAGCATGCATAAGTGTAAAACAAAAGGCACCATCCAATGCTGACCCTCATTTATCATTCATTATAGGAGAGCCCACCATATGGAAAAATGTAAGAATGTTGGAAAAATTAAATAAATAATGAATCAAATTTTCATTTTCTGTCATATTCAACAAAACATGCTTAAACGAAAGGTTGCTGCCCAAATATAAATTATATATACAGACAAGGATAATTTGATTCCTTTTTTATTTCATTTTTCCAATATTTTTACATTTCCTGTTTGTCGGAAGAAAAGAATGCAAAAATTATTCATATTGTCCATTGTCTCAAACACTTATAATCATATTCATGATTAACAATATATTTGTAATATATTTTTTAAATTTCTATATCTATCATTATTATTATTATTATATGTGTGTACATTGATAAATATTACACTTGAGTGATATATATATATATATATATATATATATATATATATATTCCATTTTATTTTATTTCTTCTCTTTTATTTAATTTGCATGCTCTTTGCTTATACCTGACAACATTTGCTTATCTAAATTGCCTTGCAGTATTTTCTCTTATAGATAACTCTCTTTATGTATTAAAAGAAATATATCGTTTGAGATTAAATAAAGCAATATGAAAATTTAATTATATTAGGTACTAATACAACAGACGTTAACTGTTAAAATTCAGAGAAATACTGCAAGGGATATTTGCTTTCTCAATTATTTCAAAGTGAAACCGATAATTATTTCACCAGGTAAATCTCTCTCTCTCTCTCTCTCTCTATATATATATATATATATATATATATATATCTATATATATATATATATATATATATATATATATATATATATCCCTATATGTGTGTATTCAGATAGATAGATAGATAGATAGGAACAGACTGAGATAGATACATAGATAGATGGAAAGGAACAGATTGAGATAGAGAAAGACAGATAGGTATGAAGTGACTCAGATAGAAACAACTGGGATAGATAAATAGATGGATAGATAGATAATGAACATACTAATAGATAGAGATAGAGTAAGAGAGATATGAACAGACTAAATTAGAGAGAGTGAGAGAGATATGAACAGATAGATAGAAAGAAAGAAACAGACTGAGATGGAGATAGCTATGAACAGACTGAGATAGATAGAGAGAAAGAAACTGACTGAAAAAGATAAAGAGACAGAGATAGATAGGTATGAACAGACTGAGATAGATAGATAGATAGATAGATTTTATCCTTTCCTCAGTCCCTTCTATACCCAGTCTTTTCTCTCTCCTTCACTCTCTGTAACTCCCTGTGTACTAGTGGTATTCCTGCCTTGCTTAGAGGGAAATGATTAAAACATTCTCCAGCACCAGATTAATGCACTGGAGGTCCTGGTAGACAACCTCCTTCCAGTGGCTGCAGGGTCTGCCTTCTATGGGAAGAGCTAATATCGCCATTACCAAAAACAAGCAGATAATTATTACACTCCACAGAATCCTTTTATTTAATATCTGAGAATGGTATAACTTCTTGGAATAGATTAATGATTTCCAATGCTTTTATCTTGGTTTTAAATTTAGAGAATTTCTTCTCTTAGAAGGGCTGTTATATAGGAATAAAGTGTCGCTGCCAACACTTGAGTTTAAACACAGATCACCAGTGAGCAAATAGGTGATCCCATTATTGAATTAAGTATACCATGTGACCATAGAGGAAATGCATATATGTAGGAAGTTGTGTGATGTCTAGATTGATCTGCAATTCTATTATATCCTATATTTCTATTCGGATCATCATTTCTATTCTATCATCTATTACTATATGGACTACTATTCACTATACTATTTCTCTGTTCAGACCATTATATGGATTACTGTTTGAGTAAGTATTATCAAGCAAGTACTATTAGTGTGAGTAATATTTGAAGGCATCTGACACGAGTATTGTTCGACGACATACTATAGTTGTATCTGCAAATGTAAAGGCTCTAATACAACAAGCATTACAAAAGTGACAACGAGTATTCATTGACAATACAAAAGTACCAAACGAGTGTTTGCTGACGTCACAAAAGGCTATCATTTAGAGAATTCCTTTACTTAGAAGGGTTGCCATTTAATGCTACAGAGCCAAGTGTATCCTGCTACTTAACCCATATTGGGAGTAAAAAGAGATGGATTCATGATTTTCCTAAGGGCATTAGTATGAATATGAGTGCAACAGAATAGGCTGAAGTTTAAACTCAACTTGGTGATTCCACTTTTTGCAAAGTTCAAATAATTCCTAGAATGCTGCTAAATGATGTAGCAACCAGTGCTATAAATATTAATGGATTTATTCTCTCCTCTTTCTTTTACTCTTGACTAGCAGCAATAAAAGCAGTATTCTTCCCTTCTTGGGAAACATCTTCCAGGCAGCAGACTTTATAATTTCACACCACAACATAGCTCCCCCCACATGCAGACACAAACATGCACTATGCCTAAGTGTACAAATGCTTTCTCTACACATGAACACATAATGTAATTTTTTTCTTTTTCTTCTTTTGCGAGTTTTGTTATTCTTTATATAATTATTTGTAGAAAAATCACCTGCATCTTGAATTCATTTACTTTGAAATTTTTTGATCACATTTATAACAAGTCGTGACTCCTCCCATTACAAATTGGTGCCCAATAGTAACTTGTCCATTACAGCCCTGTATTACCTTATAGGAATTAAATCTTGTATATATTTTTCAATCATTACAAGGACAAATGCCACCAAAATACTTGCCAGAGACAGTTGTAGACCTACCTTATTTTTGGATCATTTAGAAAATAACAATAATAACACCTTTCACCACACCTGCAAATTCAAGAAAAAGATTTTTGAGAGTTAGTGTGAAATTATTTACTAACCAATGAAAACCTTGTATTCAAAAAGTTCACATCACAATGTAATATTACATTTTGAATTCTCTTACAGATATAAAAAATAGAAGCATACTACTTCTCAGGGCTCAAAACAATTTCAGAGGCTAGTTTCATTTACATGTGCACACACCCACACACATGCACACAATGGAAGAGAGACAGCCAGAAGCTATCAACTAAGGCCTTGTCTACACACACAATAGAAGAGATTAACTAACCTACTAATCCTTTGTCTATGAACTCACAAACACATTAGGCTATCATGAAGAAAACCTGTACACATATTTCACTTTGGATTAAGAACAGTTAATTACTTTCAAAAAAAAATTTCACTCCAAGCAAAATGGAACATTTATTCTGATTGTATATTTCTGAAAAGAATATATAAATGTTATTAGGTTGTCCCAAAAGTTCATAAACACTTGCAAAAAATTGAAATTTTACTCACTAAGTAATAACAAAAACAACAAAAATTATTCCTCAAAATAAAGACCATCATTTTCCAAGACTTTCTGCCATCGATCTGCAAGCTTTCAGATCTGGTGAAAGTACCATTCAGCCTGCTTTGAATCAAAGAATTCTTGACACGCTTCCTTGACTTCATCAAACGAGTCAAGTCAGTGGCCCTTCACAAAGTGTGGCATTGAGTGGAAAAGGCCGTAATCTAATGGAGCACAGTCAGGACTGTAGGCTGGATGTGGCAGAACCTCAACGCCATCCAGCTCTTCAAACTTGTCTTTGGTCTTCCTGACGGTGTGTGACTTGGCATTGTCCTGCTGCATCAAAGCGTGCTTTCGGTTGATCAGAGCCGGGTACTTTTGCTTCAACCACTCCAGTAGACCCACTCCAGTTGCTGACAGTAAAGTTCGGCACTGATGGCACGACCATTCAGAACCAACTGAAAATGCACGGTTCCTTCAAATTTCCACCAAACGAACAACATAACTTTCTTGCTGAATCGATCTTGTTTTGGAACTGAAGGTGTCTCTTGCCCTTTCTGAACCCATCGCTTGTCTCGATTGTGCTGGATTGTGTTGCATAACAATTCAATTTTTCGCAAGTGTTTACGAACTTTTGGGACAACCTAATATTTCAACTGACATTCTGTTTCTACTTTTCCTTCAGAAAATAACCTTTTTATGTTGTGTTTAAAATATGTCTTGTCAAATATTTGGAATACCAACACTCAGATAGCAACAAAAACCTGGGTAGACGGATCCCAACAACATCTCTAAGCAGTGAATAAAGAAATAGAAAAACTTTGCTAGAAAGAAGGAAGAGAGTACTAAACTGTTACATGATATCTTTCCTCATATATGACATGTTCAGAAGTTATGATGCTTTTTGTCTCTTGTGTCATCCGCTGTCTTATGGTTTCTTAGCTTCATTCAAAATGAATCACTGTAATCCAAAAAATCCAAATTAAATTTATGACTAGAACTTTCGCCATATTTTCAACTTCAAATTGGGTGTGTGTCTGTGAGAGTTTCACTGGGCATGCACACAAATGTAGTGTAAATAACATTTTATCTAGACCATTGGTTATTAATGTATAAGATTATTTTTGGATAATCCAACAACCTGTTTGCTAAACTTTTATAATTTTAAGAATCAGTTCACGCAAATCAGTACAAACTAGTAGGATGCCACCACTGCTTATATATCAATAATTCTAGCACAGCAATAACTTACAGACCAAAATATACAAATATTATATTATACCATGAAATATAAATTGTTTTTGTGTTCTATTCTTGAGTTGCCAAAGAGTTTCATCAAATCATAAAGTTGCAAGACAGCTGCTTTGATTTTGGGCCAGGGATTTTTGTGTGTGTGTGTGTGTGTTTGTGTGTGTGATTTGATTGATTTGTTTTGTTAATGGCATATCAACTCCTTATGGGTCATTTAATGCTGAAATTTAATTTTCTTGTGAGATTGGAAGTAATTTGGTAATGTTACTTTAAATATGTATTGTTGCTAATTTTTTTAATATGAAAATCTATTACTGGTATTGTTAGTATAAAAAAATATTTTTATACTCTCATAGCATTTTGTTTTTGATTTGGCGTTCACTATTTGACCATAGCTGGAAACCTAATAGGTGCTACCATCCTGGGCCAGAGTGAACCTGGGAACAACAGCAATTAAGAGGTGGTTCTACACTCCTCAAAACCCCCAAACTCCAGATCAGAGGGTTTGCTGCTGGATTTAGGTTATCAGCATACCCAGAACTAGTGTGTGTGTGTATATGTATATGTATATGTATATATATATATATATATATATATATATATATATATATATGTGTGTGTGTATGTGTAAACTTTATATACACACACACATGAACACTCACACACACACACACACACACACACATTGTATATATTTTGGCATCATGTTTTCATTAAGACATGTCTCATTAAATAATTTAGAGAAGTTTTGTCTAATTATTCTTAATAGGATCCTCTCATATTTACAGACAATTTCTTAGTATCCTTATTAAAGGAAGAAAGAAATTTACCATACTGATGTATATTCATTTTACTCCAAGTACTTTTGACATTAGCACAATGTCATCTTCTTGGGCTTGTTTTATCTAAGACAAAATTGTTTTGTTCATCTGAAAATTATTTTTTTTTACTTTTGAAGAGGAAAATGCTAAACTTATGTACTGTACTGTACAATTTTTAAATTTTATGATGTAAGGATATACATGCAGTAATGTTAAAGGAGGTAACTAAGTTATTAACTAAGTTATTGAGATGTCTAACTAATTTTTATTCAAAGCTATTAGTTAAAGCCTAGATATTTTAAAACTATCTACTGTAAACATTTTGAAACATTTGTGCAGTATTCTATAGTGAAGAAAATGGCGACTTACCTTGTCAAACCAAGCGACAGCGTGTCAAGTGTATCCTATGACGAAAAATGTGGCAAACAAGAAAATTACTTACCAAAGAAAAGGGCACACATTCCACATGACATGCTGAAGATGGAATATTTACATTAAAAGACAAGTCTGTCACAGGAGTTGCTATAAAAGTATTTTGATATGCAAAATATTAAAGATCCTCTCCAAGCTGTCGACGAATGGAAAAATATGCTTGGCCAATAAAAACAGTTAGTGTTCTCAAATTGGGAAGAAAAAGTTAACTATTTTGGCTGCCACGATTCCCAGATCCCAGATCGCTTACATATTCATAATTAATTTTATTAAGGGTTGGTTTCAAGATTTTAATATAGATACTTTCAAGAATTTTTGGTTTATGTTTATTATTTCTATGAAAAAGTATAGATGTATTTTCAGCAAGAAGTTTTCTAAATTGAGAATGTAGACAGGCATACTATTGTAAATGTTGAGAGCTGTTAGATGCATCATTCAAATAAAAACTCAACCTTCTAGATAATGTAGTTCTGGTGTGACTAACATAACTATTATTTTTTTTCTGTTGGAGATACAATCTCCCAAGGGACATTTAAATTTATATATAATGTTGATTTTCTGCAACATGTTAATTGTTGGGGAGGAATCATTATAATAAACAGAAATTAAAAATTCTTGAAGCTATCTATATTAAAAAATTGAAACCTCTTAAAGAAATGAAAAAAATATGTCGAAATGGAAAAATAATCATGACATTGTACACGTATGCACTTATGTGCAGGTGCAAATGTGCAAACATGCAAGCATACACTATAAGAAAACAAAAAACTTGCACCAATGAAAAGTGCATATAAATAAGAAAAATAGAGAAATATAAGCAATCAACTGCTGATACTCCCTGATGAGTGTATAGAGTAATTCCCGGAGGGTGGGTTGTGATAAGCATTTTACTTGTATTAATTATATATATATATATATATATATATATATATATATATATATTCAAACAGATTTGGTTAAATAATTTAGACATGTTATGTTTGTTTATTTTAGTATTAATCCTTTCGAGTCCACAAATCAATTTTTTTGGTAGCTGTAGATAATTGATTAAGAAAAATAGCAAAATTTTCTTTCAAAGGATTTTTATTTTCCAAAGTACTTTTAGTCTCATCTGCGACTTTCTTTGGGGGTGGGAAATAAATTATCTGTGTATGTGTAGATGTATTTCTGTAAATTCCAAACATTTTTACTGTTTGTATTACTGCGTTCCTTATCATTCTATATCATTTTCAAGTTGTTGAGTAATGAAAATCTTGGGAATCTGTATGGATAATCCCAAGGAGGATGAAATCCAGAGAGCTCAATGTTAAATCAGAGCGAATAATTTAATTTAAAGAAAACCAAACAACTTTAAGTTTCCATAACGTTATAATTTATTTCCCCAGGGACTTTCTTGTTCCCTGGATCATCAGACCTCACTTCTAAATATGAAAAAATTGAATTTAAACTTACACTTTTGGAGGGTAGTATTCAACTGATGTAAGGTGATATAGAGAGGGGCGAAAAGGAGAATCATCTCTAGAGTTCAAACTCCCAAAAGCTTTAGAGACCAATATGACCTCTGTATTAAAGAGAAAATCCTAATGATCAAACATAATGATCTTAAAGAGTTACTCAAGCAACACAATGAGATGATCTTTAAATGCAGATACAGAAATCAGCTCAATATTACTAACTACATATATATATATATATATATATATATAACTGTCCTTTGAAATTCTAAATGTCAAAATTATCAATATTTGAAATAAGGCCCAATGTCTATCTATACAAACTCTATCATATATATATATATATATATATATATATATATATATATATATATATATATATATGCACCTGTATATGGGCATATCTCTATTGATATATATTCTTACAATTAGGCTAATATTTATAGATATCCATATGGTAATTACAATCATATGCATATGTTGGTATATGTAAATGTTGATGTTTATATACAGAAGTATTTATTGGCTTGTATTTAGGTGTGAGAATGCTTGTATGCATGCACATGAGCATATGCATGTATGTGTGTGTAGGTATGTATATGTATGTATAAGGGTATGTACATGTGCATGCATGTGGATATGTGTATACATCTGTAAATGTGTATAGGTATATACATGGATCTGTGTGTAAATATATATATATATATGTGTGTATATATATGTATATGTGTGTATATGTAAGGCAATGTATGCTTATGTATGTGTATCAATATATATGTAAGTTGGTTAATCATGTATTTGTATAGGTATACAAGTATATGTATATATATTTACTTAAAAATATATATGTGGTGTGTATGAATATATGTATAAGCTATGTATGTATGCATATATATGTATATATACGTATGTGTTTGTGTATATATATATATAGATTAAATGTAAATACAATAAATCTTTTGATTAATAAATTCTAATCTTACTTCATCATGAAATAATTTCAAATAAGATTTGAAGACTTAGGAATATTACTCATCACGAAATAGTTTAAAATTAAATTGATAACTTAGATTTGAATTAAGAAATATTGCTTCTTAAACATTATTCACAATATTAATATTAATATTAATATTAAATTCAGTAATTTTTTATGTTAGTGTATGTATATATATATATAAATATATATATATATATATATATATATATATATATATATATATGTGTGTGTGTGTGCATATATAAGGTTATATATGTATATGTATCGATACACGTTTATATATATTTGTATATATTTACAAATATATGTGTGAATATATAATAACGTAAATATATATGTGGTGTATATCAATATATGCACAACGTATGTATGTATATATATATATATATATATATACATACATACATACATGTATATATATATATATATATATATATATATATATATATATATACATACATGTATGTATGTATATATATATATATATATATATATATATATATATATACATACATGTATGGTTATATATATAAGTTAAGTGTAAAAACAGATAATTTTTTATCATTACCTTCAAATCTTACGTCATCTTGAAATAATTTCAAATTAGATTTGCAAACTTAACTAACTTCTTTAATTAAAAAATATTACTCACTTTG
Source organism: Acanthosepion lycidas (assembly GCA_963932145.1). Lineage (NCBI taxonomy): Eukaryota > Metazoa > Mollusca > Cephalopoda > Sepiida > Sepiidae > Acanthosepion > Acanthosepion lycidas. The sequence continues at coordinate 63,802,177 of OZ010574.1, read as the reverse complement.
AAATAGTTTCAAATTAAATTGATGACTTAAACTTTAACTAAGAAATATTACTCTTTAACCGTTATTCACAATATTAAAAATGTTAATATTAGAAATTTTTTATATTTTGTTTATTGATATAATATTCAATTTATATTAAATTCCTAGTCTATTTGTGGAAGATTTAAACACTTAAATTTGTATCAAACCTTAAAATATATAAATCTGTGTTTTTCTAGTTTGGCAACAATATGCCAACATATGTTTATTTTCTTAATTTCCCTCTCCAAATTTTTTATCCCCATCTCTTTCCTTCAAAACCCTAAATCCATCTCTTACTTCTTACATCTCTACTTCTCCCTTTTCTTTGTTTCTCTTTTTATATTGTTTCTGGTGAGTTGACCTATTAAATATGTCAATGTCTGATCCTTACCCACCTTTTCTCTCTATTAAGTAATAAAAATAAATTTAAAAGCATTACTATCTCTCCCTTCCCTCTCTAATTTCGACCATGTCTGTTATACTATCTCTTACCCATCTCTATATCACCTTACATCGGCTGAATACTACCCTCCAAAAGTGTAAGTTTAAATTCAATTTTTTCATACTTGAAAGTGAGGTCTGATGATCAAGGGAATGAGAAGATCCCTGGAGAAATAGATTATAACCTTATGGAAACTTAAAGTTATCTGGTTTTCTTTAATATATATATATATATATATATATATATATATATATATATATATATATATATATATATATAAGAAAGAACAGTAAGATATATAATCCGGTGTTCTTATAGATAATTTTATTTTTACAAAATAGTGCTCAATGTAAATTTACAGAGCATTAATATTATAAATTAATTGATTTAAAATATGTTTTTTCCGCTACACAGTTCTAACCATGTTTCAAAAATGGAAGGTCTGAATTTAATTTTGTAATGAAATTAGACATTAGTTCCATTTCATCCTCAAGCGAATTTTGGAGTAACTTTTAAAATTACTGGGTTTTAAAGACACAGCTAAAATCATAATTCACGTTTCCAAGATTACAGATTAATTCACTTCTACTAGACAGGGGTGTTTGCATGTTCTATATGTCTATATTTTGATATATCCGTTATTAGCTACATTTTGTTAGAGGGTAGGGATGTATTCTTCAATGAAATCTGACATCCGTTAAATGCAGGTCATCTGGATTTTTTAAAATTTTTTATTGTTAACGGCAAAAATTCTTATGGCATTTTTTCTGTTTGTATATTTAAAGATTTTTTTGGGTGGCGGGGGTTGTTCAGGTTAGAATACGTTTTATTTAACTACAATTTGAATATTTCACTATTAATTTTTAATATACTATATTTCTTTTAAGAACAAGTAAATGTATTAGAATCCCTTACAGTATGTAAAGTTATTTTCACATCAACTATAAGTATGTATATTATTAGGTATCAATTTTTTTTTTAAGTAAACTTTATGACAATGATGACAAAAATAGCTACTGATTTAGTAAACTTTTATTTTTCATATAAACTTAGTAATATCTTGCTAATAGACATTGTTATCTTTTTCTCTTTCTCTCTCTCTCTCTCTCTATATATATATATATATATATATATATATATATATATATATATATATATATATAGTGAGAGAGAGAGTCAAAAAGACAGAGACAGAGTGGTAAGAGAAAAAAATATTATATTTATATATATATATATATATATATATATATATATATATAGAGAGAGAGAGAGAGAGAGAAAGAGAAAAAGATAACAATGTCTATTAACAAAATATGTGTAATTTGTTATAGCAGTGTAGAATGTAGCATTTGATTCCTGTCAGGAAATAACAGATGTCTAAATCAAATTTAATGTCCACCACATACCTGAATCTAAGACGAGTTGACATGTGGTAACCCCAATATATACTAGGACATACCAAAGTTATCTCAAATTCCCCACCTGCAGAATTGCATCTCAAAGGTGTGGCAAATTGACAGAATCGTCTTGGTATTTATTTACCAGAAACTGTTGAATAAAATGAACTGACTCAAAGCTTTAATTGAATAATATATTTTTATTTATTTGATTTAGAGTGAGTCCTTTGATATTCGGTATAGCAAATGATTCATTTATAAGGTGGATATTGGTAGCAGTCTGGAGAAAGTCCATTTCAATTCATTAGTGTGTAGTTTTGAAGCCAGACCATGCTAGTAGTAGTCATTTTAGAAATAACTCAGCATCAATCTACTGTGTTTTTCTTGCACTAAACAAGGCAGAAATATTGTTAGCAATTGTAATCTTCAACCTTGAATGTCTCTCAAGCCTTGGATGGAGTGAAATTCATTATATAAAAAAAGGTTTTACATTAAAATAATAAGTTTCATTTAAAACTACTTTTGACACTGTTATGGGACCTTACCCATAATAACATAATGGACTATTCCATATGTAATAAATATTGCACCTCAAGAGGAAGCAGGGAGTTCAGTCTGAAGTCTGGAGTTCCGTCTGAAGTCTAGAGTTTAGTCTGGAGTGAAGTCCGTCAAAAGTCTGTCAGTCAGAGCGAGCAAGTCAGTCAGTCGAGTCAGAGGCAGTCCGAACAGAGTCGCGTTCAGACAATTCCTACTAAACCTGATTGTTCGTACTAACACTTTCTACTTCTCTGTATATATTCCTGTTTGTAATGTATCTGTGTTATTCCATATCCGTATTCGAGTTCTTCTTTATTGGTTCTACCTTGGACTATCACCGTGGTACAAGGAACCGGACCATAACACTAACACTTTCTACTTCTCTGTATATATTCCTGTTTGTAATATATCTGTGTTATTCCATATCCGTATTCGAGTTCTTCTTTATTGGTTCTACCTTGGACTATCACCGTGGTACAAGGAACCGGACCATAACACTAACACTTTCTACTTCTCTGTATATATTCCTGTTTGTAATATATCTGTGTTATTCCATATCCGTATTCGAGTTCTTCTTTATTGGTTCTACCTTGGACTATCACCGTGGTACAAGGAACCGGACCATAACAGACACAATGAACTTACACATTATCTCATTCGCATGTATGTTCACGTTCATCCAATAAGTTTTATGAAACAACATTTTAACAACAACTCTCTACTTTGAAGGGCCCTCGAGCCTTGAAATAACATAGCACATTTCATTTACAACTACTTTTGCCATTATTACATTCACATTAATGTCTACATCCATTCTCTCAGCTTCTTGGAACAGCATCAAGAGAAATATCCTTTCATTGCCAAATCCATTACTCAGCTGTAATGTGTAAAGATACATTTTGTCAACTCTTATGTCACAGGATAAATATTTTTAAAATCTTTCTGACTGCGAGCACTTTTGAACAGATTGCTGGCCATTTTCACAAGCAGTAGACAAACATCTACAGATGGGTAGTGATTTTCGTTATTTTTAGTCAAGTAAATTTCAATACAACAGTCTTTTGTAGAAGTCAGTTTTACACTCTGATATTAATACCCACTTTTCTAAATGACATGTACCTTCAGGACTTTCTCTAATTTCCTTTTCCTTAAGGGTCAATCATTATCTATCCTTCTTATTTTCATAATCTTCCCTCCTTACTACATCTTCTGTCATTCGTTTTAACAGTTATCCTCTGAGCCTTCTACCACTTGAAATTTGGAAAAAAGAAATCTCCACCTCTGAGAGTTATTACACATGTCTATTTTTCTTTTGATTATTGGCAACACTTATTAATAAATCCTATTAATGTCCAATAGGAGTTGTTATATTTGCTTATGCTTTTTATACAACACTTATTAAATATTGTGTTTATTTATCTTGGCAACAATTTAATGTTCTTTTGCCTAAACCTGATCTGGTAATAGTAATTTTTTGTTTTTGATAATACAGTGTTTTAAAGCAAACTATTTAAAAGGCAACAAACATTGATATTTTCAAAACTGAATTTGGGGTGTTTATATATATATATACATATATATATATATATATATATATATATATATATATATATATATATATATATTAGGTTGGTGCAAAAATAATGTTGGTTTTTGACGTATTTTTTAACGTCAAAAACCGACATTATTTTTTTACATTAAAAATTTTTTGCACCAACCTAATATATATATATATATATATATATATATATATATATATATATATATATATATGTGTGTGTGTGTGTGTCTGTGTGTGTGTGTATATATATATATATATATATATATATATATATATATATATATATAATTCAAATATATTGTTAAATATAACAGACTATGAATGTCTATATTTTATTTGATCATGAGCCATTCTAAGCTTCATATAGTTCCTTTAATTTTGGGGAAAAAAGGCAAAAACAATTCCAGAATTTGGATATTTTTTTTCATTATGCTGTTCCTCAATCTAAGTTTTCAGCTCACATGAGGCATCTTCAGGGTGGTTATATGGATATTTAAACAAAAATATTCACCATCAAAGATGATATTCTGCTAAAAACAGCTGGCAAGGTACTGCTGTTAAGTTTTTTATTCCATTTTTCTTGTGTTCTTAGAATTTTTTTCTTTTCTGGACATAAATTATGTAGAAATTGTCCAAATGCTCTGTATGTTTGAGCACTTTCAGCTATACTTTTTCTCATTATCAAGGATGATTTTATTTTTACTTTTTGCTGAATCTATAGATTGTTTTATGTATGCATCTAGAGTTATAGGAATATTTTATTTTCCAAACACGGTCAGTACATTGTGGCTGTGTTCATAGTTGATATTAATAAGTGTTGGCTTTTTCTTTTTCGTTAATAATGCACAAGAAAACTTTTCCACTTTGTCATATATATATATATATATATATATATAAGAAATAAATCCTAATGAGCCAGGTACTACCTACCTACGTCTCATCACAGTTCACCTTAATGATCCCATGTGGTGAAATGAAACCTAGGTAGGTAGTAACTGGCTTATTAGGATTTATTTATTTTACTTTTGCTCTTCTTAGTGTATTGAGCACTTTTTGTTTTAACTTATTACTTGCTGGGGATTTTTTTCTTTGTACCAGAGATTTAAGGTACTGGAGGATTTCTTTCAACCTGTTCGAAGGTTTCTGGTGTTGTTTTTTTTTTTCATTTTTCCTTGGATGCCAATTTATTTGGAAATTATCTTATCCAGGTTTTTTTCACCCACCGAGTTTAAATAGATTTACTATCCACACACACATATATATATATATATATATATATATATGTGGATATGTGGGGAAGATAGAAGTTAACCCTCGAGTTGAACAGGTTAAGATTGTAGTAGTTGAAGAAGCATCCCCTTGAGAGTTGGCTCCACAGAACAGTGGTTCATGTGAAGAATTTGTTAGAGGGGAACTTACTTTTCACCAATGGAGTATAGAAGGAATTTGGGGAATTTACTACAATATTTGTGGCATAGCAGGTCCTGGCCATAAATGTTATAACTGACAGAACCAAGGAATACAGTTCATACAAGCACTTTCCATGGTTGTAGCAACAGAGCAGTGAGTGGCTTGCTAAATTCTGCCTGTAAGGTTTTCTTCATAGCATTGAATATATATATATATATATATATATATATATATATATATATATATATATATATATATATATATATATATATATATATGTAATATATTATATATATGTTATTATTTATATATTATATACGTGGTACTTATTAGAAAGCGTTCAATATCAGAGATATTTAGTTGGATTGATGTCTGTATGAGCCCCGGTGGACAAGCGAGTGTGTATGTGAGTCTGCGTACCTCAATGGGTGTATGGACATGCATTTGTGTTTTCATTAGCCTGAGTGACATCACAATGACGATTCCCCCCCCCACTTCCATAATAGCACCAATATACGCAATCTACATAAACCCAAAATTTAAAAAAATTAATCAGTTTGTCTGACAATCGCACAAGCGTGAAACACAGGGTCACAAACTCACATCAATCCAACCAAATATATATATATATATATATATATATATATATATATATATATATATATATATATATATATATATATATATATATATATATATGTATTCTATGTTAATGTAAAAATTAAATGTAGAAAATGCTCTACAGTAAGGGTAGCAAAATATCCAAATGAGAGAAACATTTCCCTCCCTTTATGGTTGAGCACTTTCTATATTTATTTTTTACATTAATATGTAATAGTTCTTTCTCTCATTTGTATATATATATATATATATATATATATATATATATATATATATATATATAAATATATATATATATATATATATAAATATAGGGTGTAATGAATAAATTGTCAGTTAAATTACAGAAAAAATGAAAATAACACTGACATTTTAACAGATATATTTACCAAAATTGCATAAGAATATCTTGAAAACTAAAGAGTAAATTTATTCAATAAAATTGTTATTGGCTTCCAGATGACTTTGGAATCTCCTGCAACTCTCCTGGATGCTCTTCTTGTTTAAGCTGGTGAATGCTATCATAATCCATGCCTTCAGTTCATATTTGGCATTACACAGAGTTTTGCTGATCTCTCACTCAACTGCACCTGACACATAATAATCAAGGGGATGGCAGTCTGGGGAGTTAGGTGGCCAGATGTAAGGGGTGATGTGGTTGTAGAAATTGTCTGACATCCAAAGGGTCTTCCAACAGCCACACTCCTAACCCAGAGCAGCAGTTGATGTAGTCCTCCATATTAAGTCTGAGGCCCTCACCAACATATTTGTGAGTTTTTTTCTTATCAGAATGATCAGAGTGTGTTTTCCAAGTTACCATACCTTCATAATCACCACCAAACTCTTTTCGATTCCTTTCCACTGTGCTCAGATTAACACCCAAACACACTGAAATGTTTGTATTGGAGCTTCCGACATGAACGCCAAGCAGTATAGTATAGCATTTCCTAATTTCTGGCAGAGTGAATTGCATTATGGTGCTCTTTTTCTCATATATATATATATATATATATATATTAGTGTCCATCAAATAAACAGTTTCATTCCCTACCCACCATCATAACATAGCTTCCCTGTGCCTTTTCTATAAATATTGTAATGTATGGTAATTGTTCTGATAACTTTCCTCTATGGTATATAGACTCTATGTATTTAAGCACAGTACTGATTGTCAACAAGGTCTTATCATTTTACAATTGAAATGGTGAGATGTAACCATAAGTTCTATACTGCCAGTTACTTCTATAACACTTCTTGCTTATGGAACTCTCTTCCATCTTCCTGCTTTCCAGTCAACTTTGATCTTCAAAAATATAAATGCAATGCCAATCATTATCTTCTCTCTCTTAATTCTTATTCTTTTATTGTTCTCTCTCCCTAATAATATTTTTTCTCATGTTCTCTAACACTCAGTATCCCCTTGCATCTTAGTGGCTTTATAGCCTTACTTGGACTGAAATGATAAAAAAATTTAAAAAAAAAAAGCAAAATGACAAATGGTAGTTGAAATTGGTCATTTGAAGAAAGAAAAACATTGGATCTGAAAACTGACTTCCAAACAGCATTAAATTTAATCCTCAGCTATAATTGTCTGCAAGAGGAACAGCCCAAAATGCAAGCTAAGAAATGGAGACATTTCAAACAAGTACAGAATCCAAAACTGGAAAGTGTTTTAAAAGATGGACTCGAAATGTGAAACTGAAATCCAAAGTCAGAATCAAAGTTTGAATTGCAGATGGTGCCGTCTTCCAAAAACTGAACAATAGTAGAATTTGTTTTGTTAGTCATTTGACACTCACAGCACATGTAGAGGTCAAGAGGACAGACAGAAACAGTGAGTACCCTACCCACTTAGCCTTTATAAATGTTGTGAGTATCCTACCCAATTAGCCTTTATAAATGTTGTGAGTACCCTACCCAATTAGCCTTTATAAATGTTGTGAGTACCCTACCCAATTAGCCTTTATAAATGTTGTGAGTATCCTACCTAATTAGATTTTGTAAATGAATGACAGAACAGAGAGTGAGAGATTGCTAAGCGCTACAAAGGATAAAAAGTTGTAAATCACCAATATTCTGAAGAGACATGATACATACAAAGAATTTCTATATTTGTGAAGAAAAAATTTATATAGATTAAAATCTAGTAAAACAAATTAGACAAATTATAAGGGACATATTATTAAAACACATTTTATTAATTAATCAGATTCAAACAAAATAAAAACTCATTTTTGTTGAAAGTTATTAATAATATTTGATATCCCTGCTGAATAGATAACAACTTAATTTCATTAACTTACAATTTATGGAGATAGATTAAAAAAAAATACACAACATTTAACTTTTAGCCCTTTGCATTATTCATAAATATTACTTCAATTTCCACTGTATATAGCAGCCCCTAAACTGCAATGACTTAGATCTTGATTTTAGCCAGTCGTTGACTTAGCAGGACAACACAACATAGCCTTGAAATACAAACACATTATTATTTAGTAAATTATCTGGAGTGACAGAACAAACTTTTTGCTCAATAAAGAAAGTTAAAGGGTGGTATGGGTTAGAATAAATAAAACATTATTAACCTGCAAATTTTCAGCTTTTAAGCATGTATAGTTATTAGAAATTTTATACTCTTTTAGCAACTCACTTTGGAACAGAACCAACCCATTTTCTGTTATATATTTATATGTATTCTTGTGTTTAAATATTATATCTGCATGTTATGTATCAGTAAAAGATAATGTATCAAGTAGCAGGTCTGGGTAAATGTCTGAGTTGAAGTAGTAAGAGGAGTCATTAATGAATCTCCCTGTATACTGTCTATTTCCTGTCATACAAAAATTGTCTTCAAAAAAGAAGCAACTTGACTTAAGAAAAAAATAAAAACAAAAAACAGTTTTTGTAAAATTACTTCAGTTTCTTAATTATAAAATTCTGGATTTACACTTTATCTACTTTCTTCATTCCCTTTCCATTTCTTTGTAGACACGTTGAATATATTTAAAAGGAAATACACTGCCTCAACCTTCCACAGTATAAAATATACAGTAAATGAGAAAACAAGAAACAATGTAAAATAAAGAAATACAAAGTGGTAGATATAATTTGCGTCAGATAAACATTTCAATCAATAATTAACAGACTAAGATCCGAGCAGACAAAAAAAGACTGGTAACTTGTTAGATAATTTAAAATAGAAGGACATTTTAATAGAAAAGAAATTCAATGATATAGGCAGATAAGGTGCCTCAATACCTGCTTCAAATCGTGGCTTTGTGCCAGACTTAAGCTTAGTGAATAGAGTGTTTGATATTTGCAGGCTGAGAGAAGTAAACTAAAGATTATAGAAAGGTATATATTGGGTATAGATATTAATATACATAGATAAAGACAGTCATAGATAGATACGAACAAGTGTGCATATATATATATAATATATATATATATATATATATTGGGTATAAAATATTCAAATATATATAAACAAGGATAGATATTAATATACATAAAGACAATCATAGATAGATATGAACAAGTGTGCATATATATATATATATATATATATAATATATATATATATATATATATATATATATATATATATATATATATATTGAGTATAAAATATTCAAATATATATAAACAAGGATAGATATTAATATACATAAAGACAGTCATAGATAGATATGAACAAGTGTGCATATATATATATATATATAATATATATATATATATATATATATATATATTGGGTATAAAATATTCAAATATATATAAACAAGGATAGATATTAATATACATAAAGACAGTCATAGATAGATATGAACAAGTGTGCATATATATATATATATAATATATATATATATATATTGGGTATAAAATATTCAAATATATATAAACAAGGATAGATATTAATATACATAAAGACAGTCATAGATAGATATGAACAAGTGTGCATATATATATATATATATATATATATAATATATATATATATATATATATATATATTGGGTATAAAATATTCAAATATATATAAACAAGGATAGATATTAATATACATAAAGACAGTCATAGATAGATATGAACAAGTGTACATATATATATATATATATATATATATATATATATATATATATGGGATAACAATATATAAATTTTTATATGTCAAGAACAGTTTTGAAAGAAAGATGTATAACAAAGTGGAAAAAGTTTTTGTGTGACATGTTTCATCCCTGAGAACTTTATCAGATAAGGTTTGTTTATGTTGATGTGACTACACAGTACACGTGTGCAGTCTGGGAATTTTAAATTTAGAAATTTTTTTTTAAAAAAGTGTTTTGTGTATATAAACTAGCCAAATTTATTTAGAGTCATTTTCTTTTTGTTTTCATCACTTTTGTTATTAAATATCCCTCATTGTAATAACAAAAGATCTACTGTGCATACTGTCTTCTTTATTACTGGTTCAATTTTAAGTCTTGGTTTGGTTAAAAGTCAGTATTGTAAAAAAGAAACCAGTTCATTAAAAACAACAATGTGACAGAGAAAAATTAACCAGAAATTAATTACTCCATTCCCTATTAGTTGTTAGAATATAAGATATATATGCATTTGTAATTGTAATTGTGTTCTTATATCTATCCCAACTCTATCCCTAATTACAACTGACACTACTAATTAATACTGCCACTTTACTGCAACCAATAGAGAAGTGAGTAAAGGGGTATGTATTAAAATGTTATCAATGTGATAAAAGCAGCAAATATGAAAATACTGATTAAATCTGTATGTGTAATTTTTTTAAATATATATATAATCACAGAAGTTTACATAATGGGGATAAGAATGTTGCACAATTGGACTGAACATGGTAGATGATGCACCACACAATGCTGCAATTATCCACAAAGACTCCAAACAAGTTTGCTTAAAAAAAGGACTGACAAGGACTGTCTGGTTGTTTTTTATTGTATTTTTCCTCATCAGATAACGTTTGAGTATAGTGCTCCTAATGCAATGAAAGGTGAAATGAAAGAAAAAAGGTAAAAGAAGAGATACAGAGACATAAATATATTCTTAAACATTCTATGAGTCATGTCCCTGAGACATAGACGATCATAGCTCTCCACAACTTTCTGCACATCATAGACCTTTGAAATTTTGTCATTTTACTATATCTCCTAATCCTTGTTCTACCAACTATTTACACAAGCTTGTTAAGGTAGGTCATTCACTGCTTTCCTCAGTCCCTCTTGATTTTAATATATTCTGTGAGTGTCAAATTTTCCAAGTACTATTTCCTCATTATGTGCCCTAGAAATTTCAACTCTCTCTTTCTTATACTATGTATAAGTGTCTTTCTTTTTCCATTTTCTCTAAAACTTTGTCATTGCTCACATGTTCAGCACATGGTATTCTCAGCATCCTTCTGTAGAACCAGATTTCTATTGATTTAAGTCTCGTATTCATCTGTGAGAAGATTGTCCAGCATTCGTTGTCATATAGGAGGACTGATATTACATAACATATCAGTACTCTTTTCTTTATTTCCAATGAACTTTTCCTCTTGTGTAATATTTTGCTTAAGTTTTGTAAGACTTTTTTGTTATCCCTGTGCTCCTTCAGGTTTTGATGTCAGATTTACCATCCCCTACTAAAACCTTTCCTATATTTAAATTTTTGCACTTGTTTAATTTGGTATCACCAATTAGTAATTTGCACATTGGGCTCTTTTTGTTCTGGCAACCATGCATTCTATCGTCTTACAATTGATGCTTAGTCCTTTCTTCTTGCTTTCCTTTACTACCTTCTGTAAGAGTTCCTGTAGTTTCTTTTCTATATCTGCTACCAACACTGTGTCATCTGCATATTTAATATACAATGGATAAGGACACATGACCCAGGGGATAAAAGTGTTGGTTGATTGATCCGAAAGTGACTTAAAGCATTGTCAATGCCACAGAGGAAGGAACAAAAATTTGGGATGTTGAGTAATCAAGGGGAATTAACTAAAACTGAGATATCTAAAGGCATGGCAGGTGGAATCAGAACAATTGACTTCCATAGAATAAATTAAGGGTTCGGTTTGAAATTGAAAAAAAAATATCACCTGAAGATGGTCAGAGCATACAACTGCCAAAATGTCATGAATATGATGAGAACAAGTCTTAACAATGTAAATTTTGTTTTAACCATTTCACCCCAAGCAAGGCAGGAGTGCCACTAGTATGCAGGAGGTTACAGAGGGAAAAGAGTGGGTGTAGGGGGATTAAGGAAAGGAAAAAAGGACAGGGTAAATGCAACAGAAGATGACAAATGACATTGCATTTACTTTTTTGAATATTGTAGTTATCAGGGAAGCAAATGAGAGGAAGGGAGTTCCAATGTCAGGAAGTGACATTGGAAAGAAACTGTTGGAGTAGAAGTGTTGGTTACATTTAACTATTTCAACAGTAAATAGGTGGGACCTAGATGCCAATCTAGTAACACCTTTAAGTTCATATAGTTGGGACACCACGGAAAAAGATCGTCAGAGCAGTAGCCATGAAAATATTTGTAGAAAAGACAGAGGGAAGCCTCATCATGTCTGTGAGAAAGTGTCTGAAGTCAAGAAGCCAATTCAGGACCAATTACATTACAGATCCTTTTTTGGATTTTGTTGAGAACCTCAAGATGAATGGCAGGGGCATCAGACAAGATATGACAACAGTATTCAATGCAAGGAGGAATGGTAAATTTATAGATGTGTGAGATAGCCTCTGATGAGAAATACCTTCTGGCACAGTACAGTGAATCAACTTTCCTTGCAGTAGATGCAGCTATTGATTCAATGTAGTTGTTCCACTTGTTCCAGTTGAAAATGTGAGGTCAAGAAGTCATAGAGAGATACTCTCATGGAAACAATCATAATGTAAACATCCTTGTCTTTTGTGTATTTTTACTTTTGTGTCATTTACTGAACTGAATGTCATTTTCTATCTGCATGCAAGCGGTTTGTTCCCAGTATACATTCAGGATTATTCCAATATCCTTCTCAAATAAATCTTCTTACATAGAAGGTCTAATGATGCCTTGTCAAGTAGTATAAAGGTCAGTTAATAGGTTGATTATAAAGCTGAAATTTCTGGTAATGTAGAAGAAAAGGACCTGATATGGGATAGACAAGTAGCCTAATAAAACAAGTAAACAGAGAGAATGAGAAAAGATTTGTATATACTTGTAAAATCTTTAAAGAAAAGCAAATGTATGAATAAAATATTCACAAATGAAATACCAACATAACATTAAATGATTTAAAAGCCAAAATGAAAAGATATTTTTAATATAATTCATAAAAAAAGACGAATATTGAATCAGTCAATATATTTGTTTTAATAATTAAATTTCTTCTTATTCTTGTCAGCAGCACTTGTAGTATATATATATATATATATATATATATATATATATATATATATATATGTGTGTGTGTGTGTGTGTGTGCGGATGTGTGTGTGTGTGCGGTTGTGTGTGTGTGCGGATGTGTGTGTGTGCATTCATGGTTATACATATACAGACATGTGTATAGGTATAAATACTAATATATGTATAAATATATACAAATATATCTCCCATAATCCTATAAGTGTAGATATATATGGATAAACATATATGTGAAAACACTGATAACCATATATATGTGTACATCCCTCTCTCAATATGCACATCTGCACACACACATACACACACACACACACACACACACACACATATATATATATATATATATATATATATATATATATATGTATAGATAGATATATATGCACCTCTTCTTATAGCTATATATGCACATACTGAAGGATATACACACATAAATATATGTTCATCTTTAATCTATCTATATATTTTAATATCAATATGTATATATACACACACATGTCAAGACATATATATATATATATTAATAAATACAGATATACCTATATATAGCACTACAAACATAGGTATATCTGTATTAATTAATATATATGTTATAGATCTGTTTAATTACATTAAGCACTTTTTTGTTAACACCTTAAATTAAATAAATATTTATTTGCTCATCTGTATATCTGTGTTATCACACACACATATAGTTGGTAATATCTCGTTATTTAGTTTATGTTCACACTTGTATCTACACACACACACACACACACACACATATATATTAATTATTATTAAGAAACAAACAACTTTAAGGTTTCATGATGATTATAATTTATTTCCTTAGAATCAAAATTCAATTCTAATTCCTCATATCGACCACTTTCATATAAATAAATGGGTTACAAATATCCCAGGCATAAGAAGAATTGTGTATTATCATTTTTTAATCTATGCACATATGTGTTTGAGGAGGGAGGTTTAAATTGGTGACAGAAGGGGTTGAAGGAGATATATATATCTTGAAAGGGATAAGGTGATTGAGAGAGTTGAAGACAAAAGACAGGCAAACAGAATTAGGAAAAGGAAAAAAAAGAAGATAAAGAAGAAAAAAGATAGATGTATTCAATCCATCTTAATAAAGGGGCATATAAAAATGACAGTGGTGGTGTGGGGGTTTTGTTAGACATCCAGACCTATTTATCAAGTATATCCACAGACAAGTGGAAAAGGAAATTTGAAATAAGAGTGAAGAAAAAAAGACAGAAAGGAGAAAATATATATATATATATATATATATATATATATATAAATTAGGCAAGGAAAAAATAAAAAGGGAAGCATACATGTGGGGACACAGACAAAAAGTGTCTAAGATCGGATTATGACACTTAAACATTAATATTTAAAAAAAAAAAATAATAATAATAAGAAGAACTCAAAGTTCAAAAAAACCATAACAATGTTCTAAGAGAAAAAAATTTGGTGTAAAGGAGTTTTTTTAAAAAATGTAAGGAAATTTGTCCCAAAACCCTTTTTTAATATAAATACACACATATATATATATATACATACCCATATACACACACATATATGTATATACACACACACACACACACATATATATATATATATATATATATATATATATATATATATATATATATATATATATATATATGTATATGAATTTCTTGATATATCTATACATGTATGAACAGATATACAAAACATATATATATATATATATTAAAAAGAAGAGAAGAGAGGTGCCGTAAACGTTATTGGTTGTAAAACATTTTAGGGAATATATGCATTTTTGTGTGTTTCTGTCAGCATGCGTGTATATATGCGTGCGTATATTCCCCAAAATGTTTTACAACCAAAAACGTTTACGGCACCTCTCTTCTCTTCTTTTTAATATACATACTTTTCTCTTGTTGGAACCACTACAACCTCTTTCTTTTATATATATATATATATATATATATATATATATATATATATATATATATATATATATTTTTTAAAGAAAAACAGACCACTTTAAGGTTCCATTATAATAATTTATTTCATCAGAGCCCTTTTAAAGGATGCCAGATCATCAGATAGCACTTCCAAAAGATGAAACCAAAAATACATATATAATATAATAAAAAGGCTACAAATTTGTAGGTCTGATGAATTGGATCATATTTATGATTCCAATGGAATAAATTATGACCATGGAATATTAGTGTTTAAGCCTTTTTATTATATCCTTACTCTGTCCTGGACATTGAGTTCTACCTGGATTCTATCCTCTTGGAATTTTTTATTCAAAAAATATATATGTATGTGTATGCATCTATGTATATATTTTTATATATTTTGGATATGTATGTGTATATTTACCACTGATATTATCTATATATATATGTATTTGCGCATACATCTGCATATATGGAGGTGGAGATATAGAAACCAAATGATAAAAAAAGTATTTATTATGTGTGAATAAATTTCAAGCTGTTGTTTTATCCTAAAAACGACATGAAATTTCAATGATTTAATAATCTTTAATCTCATGGAAGCATTGTGTGTCCTCACTGACAGACAATCAATCAAAATGGTTGAACCATAAATGGATGTGGAGACACAAGCTGAGGTTTTCCCAATATTTTAGGTTCCTCTCCCTTATGCTTTTTGAAATAAAATCTTCTGCTAAAAGCAAATCATTAAAAAAAATGATTTTTGTTTATTGACTGTGAAAATCAGGACAAATTTTATGGAGAAGTTCTTTGAAATATAGTCCTCAACTTTAATTCAATTTCCACATCCTTGTTCTTTTGAACCGATTGACTTCATTTAATGTAACTATTTCTCCTTCATTCCATCATCTGTTTTAATAATTCTTGATTTAGTATCTGATCTGATACTGTATGGAAAAAGCTGTCATTTGATGTTATGTTTTTCATACTGGTCAACTATTTTGATGTGTTTTTAACTAGGTTGGGTTACTTAAATATCAGTCAATCAAATGCTATCAAGAAACAATGCCTGACTTCTAAATGGATCACAGAAGAATGCAAGTTGACAAACATTGATCTTCTATTTTTATGATATCAAATATCAGATAAGATAGAAATAGATTGTATTTGTCTAAAGGTCTCCAGGGTAAGAGCTTGATATATAAAATCATTTTTACAATCATTGCTAGGTCAGCAGCTTAGAAAATTGGTTCACTGTGTCATGTGAGACAATACTTCTCTCCAGAATCTATCTTACATATCTATAAGTCAACCATTCATCCATGCTTAGATTATTGCTGCCACATATGGTTCTGTGCCCCTGCTATTTACCTTGAGCTCCTTGATAAAATTCAAGGAAGAATCAGCAATATTATTGGTCTTGATCTGGTGGCTCATCTTCAATGACTTTCTCACCACTGTAAGAATTCCTCTCTGTGCCTTTTCTATAAATACTTTCATGGTAATTGTTCAGATGAGCTCTTCACTATCGTACTGAGACTTTTGAGAATTTAAGTGTAGTACTGAACTCAGATTGAGATCTCATCAATTTACAATTGAGCTGGAATAAATTCTAGTCTTTTGACAGATTTTTCACTCATAGAATTTTCTAACAGCTCCATGCTTTTCAACCAATTTTAATCTCCAAAAGTTTAAATGCAATGTCAATCACTATCTACTGTCCTCCTGAATACACATTATTAATGTTTCTGTTTCCTAATTCTTCCACACCCTGTAACCCTTTGTGTCTTAGTAACTTTACTGCCTTACATGGGTGATGCCAAGAAAAAAACATCCTGGATATGATGAGAAACTACATCCACATCCTAAGTAAGATGATAAACTATGTCCAACAGCAAGGCTTCTGATCAGGAGGTTTTGAAGAGTGTGGAACCACCTCTTAGTTGCTGGTGTTCCTGTTTGTGTCCCAACTGTAGGCAAAATAGTTAGCCTCCAAACTGGCATCAAAGCATGAAAGTGTAAAAACAGGTTTTAATACCAGAAATACTGCGTAAAAAATTACCAGCAATATATTTTTGAAGGAAAAAATATTACCAGGAAAACATTTTTGAAGAAAAAAAATATTACCAGCAATAAATTTTTGAAGAAAAAATATTACCAGCAATAAATTTTTGAAAAAAAATATTTCCAGTTTTTTGAAAAAATATTATCAGCGATACTTTTTTGAAGGAGAAATATTACCAGAAATAGATTTTTTGAAAGAAAAAATATTACCAGCAATAAAAATTTTGTCGGCATTAAAATAACCCATTGAGGCTGATATGCTGTAAAACAAAACAAACCAAACCAAACCAAGAAAAAAAAAAGAAGAAAAGTTGGATCAGGAATCATAAGTTTGTTTGAGTCCTTAGGTTGGGCAGTAAACTAATATTACATCCTTCCCCAAATCAAATCTTCTGATTCACACTACACTAATTTCTACTACTATGCTCTGAATGCCCAAATCTCAACTAAAAATCCAGCAGCTGCACAAGGCTCTGCACATATCTTCCATTTACTCACAACCTCAAAGCAAAAATAAAAAGCAATGTAATCTAGAATTTGTATCCATAGCACCCACTCCTGTCTAAAGAAACCAAATGAAAACTGGAGCAGATTTGACCATCCAAAAAGGCATAAAAGCCCATGAAAAGGACATTCAGCAGTTGGATGGCATCTTGACCCAAATTCACATGTTCATCAAAAAGCAACCACCCATTTCCAAAGACATCAGATTTGACCAGCTCGCCATCACCATCACCACAGTAAGTCACAATTTATCCTCCCTCACCTTCCATACACCTCACCAGATGCCTTTACTACTCCACTTATCTTCTTTTTCTATACAAGAGACATCTACACTGTTCTGTAATTTATTGTATTTTTATGTTAATACAATGTTTTATTACTTTAAAATTTTCATTGTTTCTTCTTTGTTCTGCCACTATATGCTTAGTAACATGAAAACGCATTCATATCATAACACCAATTTGTCAATTTATTTATATATACATTTCAGCAACACGAATTTTATTCATTATATTAGCTGTTTCCTTATAAGGAAACTTTCAGCATTCACTCACCAAGCAGCTAGTACCAATGACAGATGAAATCTATAAAATCTTTCTCTTAAAATTTTCAGGAAAAAAGTTTTCTCAAGTACTGTTATCACTCTTTCCAGTATTGATGGGGGGTTTCCTTCCTAACCTTTTGTTTTGTGTTGAATGCCATCATCTTGATTATTTTTTGTCATGTTACATGTGATATCCATTTTAGAGGTTACTGTTGTTGAAAGTTCATAGGTGACGTGGTTTCTGAGATCTGGCACAGTTCTTTGTTTATGCATGTTTGTTTGGTTTGTTTTACAGCATATCAACCCATTGGGTCATTTAACTTTGTTTATGATTCTATAGTCCCAGTCCACAAGGTTTGAAGAAGTATGGTCGTTTTCTATGACCTAAAGGATTCAATTTAGTTCAGGTATTTCTCAATGAATTTGGTGCTATTCATGAATTCCATATAAGACTATTGATCTGACGAGGCTATTTAACCTGAGTTTTCATGACTCAAGTTTTTAGATTAATGTTTTGGTTTTGAAGTAATTTGCAATGTTGAACAGAACTACCTCTAGAGCAGCCTATTCTATGTTCAATTTCCTTCTATATTAAATTTGTTATAACTGATCCATATCCTTAGGTAAATGAGGTTTGGGTTTAGGTTCATTTAGTTTAACGGCATAGCAACCTCAAAGGGTTATTTAATGCCAACAAGAATTTTTGGATATGTTTGTATGAATAAACTATGTATTCTTTATAAAGAAATTATTTTGTAGATAAGGTTTCACTGATATAATCTGTAAAGGGGGAGAGTCAAATGTATGCTGGTAATATTTTTTCCTTCAAAAAATGTATTGCTGGAAATAATTTTTCCTTCAAAAATTGGTTAAAAAACAATGTAGGTAAGCAGATTTGATAAACAATTTTTTTGTTTTTTTATACTTTCCTGTAAAACCCAGTTTTTTTAATGAAATTTATGATGTTACTTGCATCAGTGTTTTCAAATAGGTCCTTATACATATTGTAGAGTTTTTTTCAGGTTTGCTGGAAGTTACCGCAATTTAGTAGAATGTGATTAATGGTATATGGTTCCTGGCATGGGACACATATTGGTGTTTCCACATTTTTTAGTAGATGTTTGTGGGTTATGTATGTGTGTCTTAGATGCAGTCTGGCTAGAACCACTTCCTCTCTCCTTATCTTTCTGTAACTTGACAGTCTTTCAATGATGATTGGTTGGATGTTAAGAAGTTCATTATTTACAGAGTTATTCCATAATTATTGCCATTTTTCTTTAATGGTCCTGTTTATGCTGGGTCAGAAGTCAGTATGTAGCATCTTTACATTTGACAGGGCCATGTTCAGTGATTATTTTGCTATTTTATCAGCTTTTCCATTTGGTATCCAGCATAGTACTATTACTGCATCTTTTTCCTTATAAATAGAGTCAATCCTATTTAATAATTTATTTATTAAGGGATTTATCATGTTTTTATTCTGCAGAGCTGTGAGTACAGATAGTGAATCTGAGAAGATGATGAATCTATCTGATCCACAGGATTCTATAATATCTAAAGCCAAGTGTATGGCTGAGGCTTCTGCACTGAAGATCAAGGCATTGTCAGGCAATGTTTTCTGCATTGTTATGTTGTTAAGGATATCAGGGCATCCAACTCTGTCCAAGGTTTTAGAACAATCAGTGTATATATATATATATACTTATGATTTGGGTGAGATTGTAGGAGGTTATAGATTTCTTCAATGTAACTGGATAAGTTAGAGTCAATCTTTGGGTATTTAGTAAGATTTAGCAGAATTGTAGGATATTCCATTAACTAGGGTGGGTTTTTGAATTGGTGATTTTAAGAATAATGGTTGGATTTATTTATGTTTCACTGTTGAGATATTTCATGTAAAGGCCAAAATGTTTGATAGAATTTTTTTATCAAATAAATTTTTGGATTTAGGGTTAGAGGTACAATGGTAGGCAGGGTTAGTTGAGCAGGATTTGAGTTTTAAATAATATGGTAATGCAAGTTTTTCTTGTTTCAATTTTAATTTTTTAACAGCAACTCATGGGTTTCAGTGTATAAACTTTCTATGGGTATGTTTTGAAGGCACCCAGAGCCAGACTTAATCCTGCATAGTTGATAGGGTCAATGGTTTTTAGATAGAATTTCTGAGTCAATCCATATATGAAACATCCATAGTCCAATTTAGTTCTTATTAGAGTTCTATATAATTTTAGGAGTGATATGTGACCTGCTCCCCAGTCAGTGTTACCCATGGTGGCCCGTAGTAATTGCAATGCTTTGAAGCATTTCTGTTTTATGTATTTTAAAGGGGGGGGGATGAAATCAAGTTTTTTATCAAAAAAGATTCCCAGAAATTTATGTCGGTCAGTCATTTCAATTTCTGTTCCTTCAAGTTTAAGTGTTGGATCATTGTGCATTTTTTTTCAGATTGCAGAAATGGACACACTTTATTTTGGTTGGGGAGAATTTGAAACCATTTTTCATAGTCCATCAGTTTAATTTATTTAGGCACACTTACAGATGTTATTCTGCAGTGTACAGAGTTTTTGATGTGTAGCATATCAAAAGGTCATCTACATCTAATGAGCCATCGACTCCTTGATTCAAGCAATTAAGAATATGTCATAACTATCTGACAAAAAGTTATTTATCAAATTGGCTAATCTGCCCTTTAATCCCAGATAGTATAGGTCTTTCATTATTCCATGTCTCCATGTTGTCTCATTGTCCTTTTCTAGATTGAAGAAAGTAGCTATTGCATCTTCTTTTTTTAATAAAGAAAGTTTCTAGGTGAACTATGTTGTTTATGGTACCTCTTTTATTTTGGAAACCATTCTGGAGACTGGTAATTAAACCATTTGTTTTGAGGTACCTGTTCAATCTTTTATTTTCTATTCTTTCTAGAGCATACGCAACTTGGTAATGTTATGGGTTGGAAGTTTTTGGGGGTCTGATTTGTCTTTATCTTGTTTTGGTATAAGGATTATGGCAACTTGTTTCCAGCTATTTGGTAATTTTCCCTTAACCATATCCCATTAAAGATTGTTTAAAAGATAGTTTAAGGATTTTGGGAGAAGTTGTTTAAGAAATTCATAATGAATTTCATCTAGGCCAGTAGCTGTACTATGTGATTCATTTATGACACCTATTAGGTTGGTGCAAAAATAATGATGTAATAATGTCGTTTTTTGACGTTAAAAAATACATCAAAAACCGACATTATTATGTCATTATTTTTGCACCAACCTAATATAAGTTCATTTAGAATAAAAGGATGGTTGTAATCTTCTTTGTTGTTTTAGTTAAAGTTCAGCTTATTTTTTTGCTGCATCATGCTTAAATTTTTGGGATTCCTGTTTGTAGTTTTCACTGTAGGATTTTTTTTTAAAGGTTTCAGCAAGTAGATTTGCTATCTCCTTTTTGCTTGTTATTTTTATGTTATTTTAGGAAGGTGATTTAGAGGGGGTGATAAATTTTGCCAGCAATTTTCCTTATCATCTTCCAGACTTTTTTTCATTTCATATTAGAGTTTATTTTATTTATGCAATCTCTCCCTGATTTTCTTTTAGCTTCTTTGATGACTCTATATGCTATTGCTCTTTTTTGCTTGAATAGATTTAAATTATGGGTTGTAGGTCGAGTATTAAATTTTCACAGTGCTGCTCTATAGAATCTTATTGCCTTTTTGCAATCTTTGTCAAACTATGGTCTTTGATATTTATTTGATTCACTGCTTTTTGGCATACATTTTCTTGCAATTGCTATGAATGTTTCAGACAAATATTCAATTTGATTTTTTTTTGTCATCTTTGTCAGTAAGTTTTCGACAGCATTGGTTTTTATATTCCCTTCAACCTGCTTTGTTTGGTTTCCATCGAGGGAAATGGTTTTTTGATTGGTTCTGAACTCCTCAGTATAATTGGGTAGTGATCACTACCACATGAATTATCAAGAACTTGACAATTGTAATCCATAAAAATAGTGGGGGTCACACAGTGGATAGGTCAATAGCTGAGTATATACATGATGCAGGGTATAGATATATATTAGACTTATCATTTAGTAAACATAAGGCGTTGTTAATTACATTTTCCAGGTTTTTCCATTTTTTGTCTGAGTTCTTTGATACTCATATAGTACCGTGACTGTTAAAGTCCCTTAATAATATAAATGGTTTCGGTAGTTGTTCTGTTAGTTTATTTAGATCAGTCTTTTTAATGGGATCATGTGGTGGGATGTAAATAGAGCAAATATCAACAGTTCTATGTAGGCTAGTTTTTGCAGTAATTGTTTGTAGATTGTTTTCTAGAGGTATTTTACTTTGGGGGATGTTATTTTTGATTACAATCAATAAACATCCAGATGCCCTCTGTTAAGTGTCAAGTATGTAGTTATATTGAGTATAGTTTTTTAATTTTATTTTATGATTAGGTTTTAGGAAATTTTACTGAAGGCAAATGAGAGTGGGAAGTTGATTTGTTATGAGTAGGAGTAGTTCATTTATGTTTGCATTTAGGCCTTGACAATTCCACGGCAATTTTGCATCAGGTTTATGTATTAGGGTGTTATGAGTTTTTGCTTGTCTGGTTTATGTTTAGTGGGTCCATAATTACTATACTCTCAGGTCTGTTAGCACTTTGTTTCTTAGCATGTTTTGTTCTTTGAAGGTCTTTGATTCTGTTTGTTTGTTTGATCTTGTTTCCTTTGCTTTTCCTGTTAACCATGTTTGCTCCAGTCTTTGAATATAGAATCCAGTGAAGTACGTAATGTGTTCAATATCAGAGGTTGGCAATAAAGATTCGGAGAAAGTAGCAGCTGTTAAGTAATTCATTAGGTCTTTAGAACAAAATGGCTGTCTTTATACACGTTGGATTGAATATTTTGAACTTTCTAATTGGTTAGCCCTTCTATCGGTGAACTATAAAATGAGTCAGCTCATTTTGGCTGGTTCACTAGTACTGCCGTACCCCAAAATTCCAACATTTCCTTTGTTTTGACTATCTTTGGATGATGACTGTTTCCTTGTTTAAATAGAGTTTTGTTCATCTATGCCTATTTCTCTTGGTTTTTCAGTGATGTATTGTGTTGTGTTATTTCTTTCATGAACTTTTTGATTCTCTTCTGAATGTTTGGAGGGTTCTATTTCTTGAAAGATTTTTTACTTTGGATTGGAAATTTTCTGAGTTATATTATTTTTTATTAATCATTTAAATGTGTCTCTTTTTAATTTTGATAGATTGTTTCCATGGAGAAACAATATTATTTTCCTGATTGCACCATCCTATCTACAAACAGATACATTGTAGGTTTATCATATAAGCTGACATCATGTAGGTGAAGTCTTCTAATCCATCTTGTTTACTCTACTGTATGGTAGTATCTTAATGTTCTACATGAGACGTGAGTGAAATTGTTTTGCAAAAAAATGCAGATTGCAGTTTAGCTAATTTCTTCACTTTCCAGCCTTGACAGAGTTGTGTAACCCTTATTCTTGATTATTGCTTTTAATTGTTTTTGAGCATTCTTTACAAGATCACTACACACACTGATGAGTATTTTGATCACTTCTTCCCTGAAAATAGTTTTTAATTCCTGTAAATTCAAAGGATTTCTCTTCTCCTACGTTCTTCCTTAAATCTTTGTCAATAGTATTTATGTCAAGACTTTGTGTGTAGTACATCAATACCTTAATTTTCCTGTCAACTAAGTCTTTCATAACAATGGGTTATTTAATGCAGACAATATTTTTAGGGTAGGTTAGTATGAAAAGAATATGTATTCTTTGTAAGAAATCACTTTGTACATTAGGTTTCATTGACATTTTTTTTAAAGAGGTTTTTTGTGGAGAGACAAATGTATTGCTAGTAATATTTTTTTTCGAAAATGTATTGCTGGTAATAATTTTGTCTTCAAAAATGTACTGCTGTTATTTTTATTATAAAACCTATTTTTACACTTTCATAGTGTATTCACTCCAGTTTGGTACTAACTATTAGGTTGGTGCAAAAATAATGTCGTTTTCTCCCATAGTAACATATGTGAGAAACGACATTATTTTTGCACCAACCTAATATTTGCCCATAGATGGGACCCTATCAGGTGGTGCTACCACCCTCAGTCAGGGTGAACCTGGGAACAACAGCAATTAAGAGGTGGTTCCACACTCCTCAAAACCTTTGGATCAAAGACCTTGTTGCTGGATCATCATACCCAGGATGCCTCATGGGGGGAGGTGGTCTTACACTACTGCAGAGGTGCAGTTGGTGTATTATGCAGCCCCAGCCAAGTGGGTGTGTTGTCATTGTCTTGTTGGGACATCCGATGACACCCCAACAACAACTTTCATGCACTTTGTTTTATATTATTACCCAAATATTGCTCTTTATCCATTGTACCCTCTACTCTCACTAGTTCTCCTGGTTCAGAAGCAGTGAAATATCCCCAAAATAGAATGCTCCCGCCACTGTACTTAAATATATAGAGGATATTTTTTAGTTTGTGTGCTTCACTTGATTTCTTCCATGAGTTTTTCACTATGGTACCTAGACTTTATAAATTTAAGTACAGTGCTAGATTGGCAAAAAGGTGTCATCAATGTACAGTTGAATTGGCCAGAGATGTAACTGTAAGTTCTATGCTAACAGTTTCTTTTCTGGCATTTCTCACATATGAAACACTCTTCGAGCTCTTTGATTTTCAAAATTTTAATTACAATCATTACCTACTGTCTTCTTGATTACTCTTCTGTTGTTGTCTCTCCTTAATAATCTTTTTGTTTTCTCTCTCACACTCAGTAACTTTTTGTGTCTTAGTGGCTTTACTGCCTTGCATGGGGTGAATTCGAATAAAACATGTTAACATTGATATATACTGAGAGTTCATATGATCAAATATTTCTAGATTAGTCTCATTTGACCACAAAATAGAATATCAATATTTACTCCAATGTTCTACATGGCTTCTAGTTTAAGCTAATCTGCTTTTTAGGTTTAACCTGAAGCAAGTGAGTTTTCCTTGGTTGACAAGCTGAAAGTACTGCTCAACAGAAGCATCTAATGACACTCTTTGTCTATCCATTTAACTTTGCTGTCTGTAACATCATTGACGATGCCCTTTGCCATTCAGTAAGTATTCTTTTTGACATTTCCTTTCTATTCTCTCAGTCCTTAACTTATTCTCAACACAATCAGTGTTGTTGGATTTCTTGATAATGCTCTGAATTGTCAGTTTAAGAATACTAAAACACTTAGAAAGTGCTGTATGTCCATCACCTTGCTTCTATGCATCAACTATCTTCATTCGAATCATTCTGTCAAGTTCAACAGTCTTCTCCATGGTTGCAAAACAGAGTTATCACAGTAAAAGTCACTCACAAGTTGTCTTCTGCAAGACCTTTTAGAACATTATAAAATCTGGTCAATACTAAGGGTGATTTTTATTAAATGTCGAATTAAGCAAAATGAAACATTACAATTATCAATTAATTTCTGGTTGGAAAGTTGAACTATTTTTACAGATTGTGAAATTTTTGTCTCCTTGTTATTAGTTGTTCTCTTCATTTTTTTTTACAACCTGGTTGTGAATGGTTTCTGACTGGTTGGTTGAACTATAGCTTTGTTTGCTTGGTGATTTTTATTATTTATCCATTTTTAGAGATGGTGAAATTTTGATTTTCTTGTTATTTATTTTTATTTATTTATTTGTCTGTCACCACACATTTGACTTGATAATGCCCATCAGAGGATGAAACCTGGTAAAAAAATTCACTTTTGTCTTTATATATATATATATATATATATATATATAGATAGATAGATAGATAGATAGATAGATAGATAGATAGATATAGAGAAAGAGAGAGAGAAATAGAGAGATACTCCCATATAGTAAATGTGATCAAATTTATATTGATGAAACAAAACAAAGCTTAAAAATGTATCTATGAATACAAAAGAGTTAAAGATATACATTAAATGCTTTACTCTTTGATCATATGCAATATATAAACCATCTTTTTGGTTTTAAAAATGCCAAAATGGTGAGATTTATTGACCATAATTCATAATTATTGAATCAGGTATGATATTTGGAATCAAAAATGGGTTTTTTATAATATATCATCTTTTCTGGCTAAGATAATATTTAAAGAAAATAATATTAAAATATTTGGTTGACCAAGAAGTTTATTAGTAAGCAAAGAAACTTTTTGGCCAACCCGGTGGATATTTTAAACATTTTAATTATAAATTTTAATTTCATTCTATATTTTTCTTAGCACTAAAACAATATTATCATAAATTATAATTTGAATTATCTGTATTCACTATTTTCCTTAAATATACACAATTATAATTTTCTTTTATTTTTTCTATGACAATTATAACAATGTTTTATCCAGTGGATAAAAGCATTGGTTGTATCCAGTGATTTGACCCAAAGAGTTGTGAGTTCAATACCTGGCTACAGCAGAGGTAAAAAAAAAACTTAGGGAGTTAAAAGTGAGATAACTGATATTTAGACATCTGGAAGAGGCATGGCATGTGAAACTAAACCCCCCCCCATTGCAGTGGACGAAATAAAGGGTTCAGTTCAAAATTTCAATCATCTGAAGAAAGCCATACAACATCCGAAACATCATGAATTTGGCAACGAAGATGAGGACAATGTAAATAGTAAAAATTATTGTAGTTTGTATTTTATTTTAATATTTTTCTATGCACATTTTCCATGGATTTATTCACAGATATTTATTTTCAGTTTTATTAACTGCCAAATTTTCAAAAATTTAACAGCAGCTTTTATAACTAGTAAGGTGTAGGAAAGTGAAATAAAATCCATAAGTAAAATAATAATAGTAATAATGCATACTAAACAAAAAGCACTTTCTTATGATGCTAGTTATAAAGGAACCAGAAAATTTATTACCCTAGTTGGCTTCATCAAATGCCATTAGGCATCATTGTTTAAATCTATAAAAAAACAAACATTTTCCTTCCTCTCTCTCTCTCTTTTTCTCCTTCCACCAAGATGTAGCAACACGTGAAAAAAGAATGGCTATGCTGGGAAATGTTTGTTTCCCCAGTCCATCGATAATTGAACTCTTTCCAGTTTCAAACACATATATTCACATGTGTCTTCCAAAAATTCCACCTATGAAATAAATCATACTTTTCTTTGGTTGTTTCAACTCAGTGCAAGGCTGACTGGATCTTACCCATTATAACAATGTTTACCCTTACTTACCCTAACTTCTGAACCTAAAAAAAACCCAGATATAACCAAGAGACATTGAGAAATTTGTTTCACTACAGGTTATATGAACAGAGAATAAACACTACATAGTAGTAATCTAAAATTCCTATATTTTTCTTTACTTGTTTAGAGGTGAACAAGTAGCTACCTACAATACAATATGCACAATCACATGCAACTTTAAACTCTATAAATGTTACAATGGTAATGAGTTTTCCTTAGGTTTCTCTGTTGCTCTGAGGACACTTTTACAAAACAAATCATTTACAGCAGAATAAAATATTTTAAGCATTGATTATAGTTTACATTTTATTTTAACATTTTTCTATGTACAAAACTCATGGATTTATTCACAGATATTAATTTTAAGTTTTATTAAGTAGCAAATTTTCAAAAAAAAATACTTTCAATTAACCTCAGCTTGTATATTACGTTGGTGCAAAAATAATGTCGGTTTTTGGACGTTAAAAAATACGTCAAGAACCGACATTATTTTTGCACCAACCTAATAACTAGTAAGGCATGGAAAGTTAAATAAAATCAATAAATATGATAATAATAATAACAGAAATAATAATAATAATAATAATAATAATAATAATAATAATAATAAATTGTTATTAAAGACCACAAACAAAAACGGTGCCTCCTTATTGATATGGCAGTCCCTGCTGACTGCAATGTATCTTTGAAGATATTCAAAAAGCTGTCAAAATACAAGGACCTTGAAATAGAAATCTCGAAAATGTGGCATATGGGAACATCAACAATCCCTGTTGTAGTTGGAGCCCTAGAACTGGTTGGAAAAGATTGCAGTAGACTAATTGCAGGGATTCCTGGAAGCCCATGCCTCAAGGAGATACAAAAAATTGTTCTGACAAGTACAGCCCACACTTTACGAAGGGCTTTATCTATGTAATTTTTATTTTATTTTATTTTTTTTTTATTTTTTTATTTTGTCAGTGAAAAGTGTCATGATGCCATTTCTAACCTTAGGTCCCTGGGTGGGACCCGGAAAGAAATGTGTAAATGCCAGAAAGCAAAGAAAATAAAAATAATAATAATAATAATGAATACTAAAAAAAATGAAAAAAAATACATTTTCTCATAATGCTAGTAATAAAGGAACCAGAAATGTTATTACTCCACTTGGATTCCTCAATGTTTTTCTTAGTCGTTTCAGTTGCTCTGAGGATGCTCTTACAGAGTGAATCCTTTGCAACACAGTAAAACATTTTAAACATCCAATTGGTTTTCAAATATTCCATCTTAAATACTTTGTCCAGATATTTTGCATTAGTCACTTTATAATATATATTCAGGATGCAATGGATAAATTGTTGCTATTTTATTTTTAATTTCATGCATATACATTGTTTGCTTTTAATTATACTGTCTGCACAGTACAACTAGATCAGTTGGTGAAAAAAAAGATCACCATGTTGCAATTTACACCACCAGAAATTTTGAAACATTATGCTGTACTGCTTGGAATTCCTGCTGGAAGGTCCAATATGAACATTTCAGAGTGTTTGCATGTCAATCTGAGGCAAATGCAGAGTATTTGGATAAAGGTGAATGAGTCTAATGGTGATTACAAAGTAGTTTGATGTGATCAGTAATGATGGTGACATTATACCCCTATTCATCTTCATACAGGGTCTCAAACTGAACATGGAGATGTACATCAAGTGCTTTGTGGAGGTAGCCTTGAGTCAAGAGGTGGCTGCTTGAGGACCCTATGTCTGGCAACAGGATTCTGCATCATGCCACACAAGCAGGAGAACCCAGTCAGGGCTGTCAGACAATTTCTGCGAACACATCACCCCTTATATCTGGCTACCTAACTCCCCAGACTGCAAACCCCTTTATTATATGTGGGGTACATTTGAGTGAAAGACAAACAAAACAGCAAAGAAGGCAAGGATAATTGCAGCATTCACCAACTTAAACAAGGAGACCATGCAGAAGAGTTGCAGGAGATTCAGAAGTCATCTGGAGGCAGTGGTTGAAGCCAGTGGTGGTTTTATTGAATAAATTTTACTCTTTAGTATTTCAAGATATTCTTGTGTAATTTTGGTAAATATATCTGTTAAAATAAGATGTCAGTGTTATTTTCATTTTTATGTAATAAATTACAATTGATGGCGATTTATCTATCGCACCCTCTCTCTTTCTCTCTCTCTCTCTCTCTCTCTCTATATATATATATATATATATATATATATATATATAGATAGATATTAATTTCACCCCTTATATCTGGCTACCTAACTCCTCAGACTGCAAACCCCTTTATTATATGTGGGTTATATATGTATATATATATATATATACGCACACACAAGGTTCGTTAAAGACAACTGACAAGCTACTGCAATTAAGCCATAGTCATGAATACTATATATATATATATATATATATATATATATAAAATTTAGTATCCATAGTCATTTTATATATATATGTAGTATCCATAGTCATTTTAAGTTGTTGTCTGAATTCTAACAGGAATTTTTTTTTTTATTAATTTTTTATTAGTTTTTATTTTTTTTTCTAAGTGTTGCATCTAATCACAAAGCTCAAGATTTTTTATAGCAACATTAAATTCAAAACAAAGGTGGGAAAATGAAATAGAGAAAAAAAGCATCAGAAAGATTTTATTACCGTTTTTTTTTCTTTTGGAAATCTGCCTTACAAGTTAATCTCTATCTGCAAAATAAAACCAAATATTCATTGTGAACATTTTAAATGGAATACTTCAAGTTAAAGAACCCAGTCTAAATAAAAAAAAACAAAAACAAAGAAGGTAGCAAACGCTTAAATGGAATAGGGAAATAAAGGAATTTTGTAATAATGGAATCATGTAGCAAATAATATAGTATAAAATGACACGATAAGCAATGAGAATATGAAAAAGAAATCCAAACTTCAGATAAGTTTTCAGCCTGTAAAATCCATTACGTAAGCAAAGGAAAAGAATTAACAAATTCATTTATATAAGAACTGTTAGGGCTACCTGGTGTTGCCTCAGGAAATAATAACTTCAAATATAACAGCATAGCAAAAAATAATATATTTTTAAGATAATACTTTTACACAAGAAATGAAATGA
This sequence comes from Acanthosepion lycidas, assembly GCA_963932145.1. Lineage (NCBI taxonomy): Eukaryota > Metazoa > Mollusca > Cephalopoda > Sepiida > Sepiidae > Acanthosepion > Acanthosepion lycidas. The sequence continues at coordinate 63,771,305 of OZ010574.1, read as the reverse complement.
GATAAGATCATTTATACTTTGTTCACATAAAAAATAACTGTTAAATATTCTGATGCATAAAAAAATAGCATGATTTGCTTTGAATTAGATTTGTTTCTGATTCACTGTACTTGTCGTCCAGATGGTATACAAGTAAAACCAAAAATAAAAAAGTCATCATCTGCTCAGGGGCTCTTGGCATCACATCTTGCTCACAAAACAAATACCCTTAAAAAACTATAAAATACAATATAACAGGAACCAATCATGAATGTTGCCACCAAAAAAACATGCAAAAAACAATAAGTCATGATCCACAATATATGTTTTAATAATGCTTCTGATGATACTGTAGAAGAGTCGTGTCAAATGGACAAGTTGTCAACATCCCCACCAGAGACTTTGGTCAATCAATGCAACACATGTATCAACTCCAGTCCGTACCAACTCTACCTTTCCTCCAAGTCACTTCCCTTGCCCACAAAGAGACACCCCCACTGATATCCTCTGTATTGCCAATACCAAGAATTTTATATTAACAATTCTTGTCTTGCTTTTTATTTTCACCTTATTGGCAGTACTTGTTGTTTCATTTGTTTTCTCATGCTATCATATGTGTGTTTATAACAAAAAAATTACATTGTCCTTGAGGTTGACAAGACATCTATGTATAAAAGCTTTCCCTATTGGAAGTCAATATGAAAAGGTAATTTGTTGATCTAATCTTTGAACAGCCAACATGGCTATAAAAAAGCATAGAGAAGTCAGGTTGATTATGTCACAGCTGAGCCTCACCAGGAACTGAAATCTCATTAATTCAAATATAGCAAGTATATTAATTATAAGGATAATCAAAATTAACATATACTACTTTTTTGCTTACCCCATGAATGTCGGAGAAACAGTCTGATAACCAAGAGAGTTCTAATGCACAACTTGGGGGGTCAAGTTTTCTCAGAAGCATGGTATGTATTCCAACTTTTAGTTGAACCAGACAGGACAAAGCATGCTGGATCAAGTATTAGTTTCCCCTACAAAGAGGATGCAGGTTCAATCCCTTTTGGAGGAAATTTTCTTTACTTAGATTTCTTGAATGCACAGGCTGATAGATGTATTACACACTTTCACTAAATAAAAATGGGACATCTATTTCAAATAAGAAGTGTCCACTACAATAATATTTGAAGCAATAAAAATGTAAGATTAAAAATAAATCCATTAATTACACACACACACACACATATATATATATATATATAAAGATGATGAGACAAAGAGGAAAATTTATTTACCAAGAGCATTTGCTTTCTATGGCTTCCTCAAGGTAGAATGAAAGAAAGACAAAACACCATATATGCAGAAAAATACCTTGGAATCTCTGAGGATAAGTGGGGACTATAAATCAAATTAAATTTGATTACCTTATCATTTCTAATTCCTAGACTCAAGAGAGTGCCTGTTCACCTATATATTAGTCATTTGGTGTTGTTGGATTTTAATTAGTCCAATAAAACTAGAGAGTTTTTTTCAGTATATATATATATATATATATATATATATATATATATATATATATATATATATACTTACATTATTTACATTATTTTGATTGTTATCCTCATCTTCATTGCCATATTCACAACTTTCAACCATTACTCAAAAATATCTTGAGATATTAAAGAGTAAATTTATTCAATAAAATTTCCATTGGCTTCAACCACGCCCTCCAGACAACCTCAGAATCTCCTGCAACTCTTATTTTTCACCAACTGAACTCTGAAATTTTATTCACTAATTAAATCTTGAACTCTTCAAATCTAGAGTTTGTCATCTTTCCTGCATAACCCAAGAACTTCACTTCTTGTCCTTTCTTACGCTAATACAACACCACACAATAACCCACTACTTTGAGTGGTTCTTGGGCCTTGTATTGGTTGAACATTAACAAAAAGAACAAAAAAATTTGGATATCCCTAAACATAATGAGAATAATCTATCCTTGTAGATTAAATAAAGTGTTCTGTTTGAAATCCCTGAAGGTTACCCAGAATGACAGGTATCATCCCAGGAATCTGTTCCAAGTTTTGAATTTATTTCTTCAATTTCATTATTCTTTAGTCTAAGGATACTTCACTGATTGGAATATTTGGTAGTCTCTATAGTTTTGTTTTGATTCTTTTTCTTTGTCTGCTTTGTCATGTTTTCAGTGTGGGTCCTTTGCCAGGTTTCCAGTTTGTCTCCTTTGTCATTGTTTTCAGTGTATCCTTTTGACATGCTTTAAGTCTGTCTCCTTTGACATTGTTTTACGTCTGGCCCCTTTGCTATGTTTTCAGTGTGGCTTCTTTGTCATGTTTCTGTTGTGCCCCCTTTTGCCATATTTATAGTCTGGCTCCTTTGTCTTGTTTTCAGTCTGGTTCCCTTGCCATGCTTTCAGTCTGGATCCTTTGCCATTGTTTTCAATCTGGCTCCTTTGTCTTGTTTTCAATCTGGCTCCTTTGCCATTGTTTTCAATCTGGCTCCTTTGTCTTGTTTTCAATCTGGCTCCTTTGTCTTGTTTTCAATCTGGCTCCTTTGCCATTGTTTTCAATCTGGCTCCTTTGCCATTGTTTTCAATCTGGCTCCTTTGTCTTGTTTTCAATCTGGCTCCTTGGCCATTGTTTTCAATTTGACTGCCTTCACATGTTTTCAGCATGGTTTCTTTGTCATGCTTTCAATTTGATTCTTTTGCCATTGATTTAAGTAAGGCTCCTTTGGCATGATTTCAGTCTAACACCTTTGCCATTTTTTAAGCGTGGGCCCATTGCCATGTTTTCAGTTTGATTCTTTTGCCATCCTTTCACTGTGGCTCCTTTGCCATTGTTTTCACTCTGGCTATTTTTACAATGTTTTTAGTGTGGTCCCTTTGCCATGTTTTAAGTTTGAGTCCTTTCTCATTGTTTTAAATCTGGTTCCTATGCTATGTTTTCTATATGGATTTTTGGTCATTATTTTCATTTTGTTTCATTTTCTTTTTTCAGTGTTGTCGCTTTATCATCTTTTCAGTATGTCTCCTTTGCCATTGTTTTCGATCTGGCAACATTTACCATTTTTAATCTGACTGCTTTGCTATGTTATCCACATTGGCTCCTTTTCCCTGTTTTCAGTTTGGCTCCTTTACCACTGTTTGCAGTCTGGCTCCTTTTCCCTATTTTCAATCTGGCTCTTTTACCACTGTTTGCAGTTTGGCTCCTTTTCCCTATTTTCAATCTGGCTCCTTTACCACTGTTTGCAGTTTGGCTTCTTTTCCCTATTTTCAATCTGGCTTCTTTACCACTGTTTGCAGTTTGGCTTCTTTTCCATATTTTCAATCTGGCTCCTTTACCACTGTTTGCAGTCTGGCTCCTTTTCCCTATTTTCAATCTGGCTCCTTTTCCCTGTTTTCAGTCTGGCTCCTTTTCCCTATTTTCAATCTGGCTCCTTTGCCATGTTGTCAGTCTGGCTCCTTTTCCCTATTTTCAATCTGGCTCCTTTACCACTGTTTGCAGTATGGCTCCTTTTCCCTATTTTCAATCAGGCTCCTTTACCACTGTTTGCAGTCTGGCTCCTTTTCCCTATTTTCAATCTGGCTCCTTTTCCCTGTTTTCAGTCTGGCTCCTTTTCCCTATTTTCAATCTGGCTCCTTTACCACTGTTTGCAGCCTGGCTGCGTTTCCCTATTTTCAATCTGGCTCCTTTACCACTGTTTGCAGCCTCGCTGCATTTCCCTATTTTCAATCTGGCTTCTTTACCACTGTTTGCAGTCTGGCTCCTTTTCCCTATTTTCAATCTGGCTCCTTGACCACTGTTTGCAGTTTGGCTTCTTTTCCCTATTTTCAATCTGGCTCCTTTACCACTGTTTGCAGTCTGGCTCCTTTTCCCTATTTTCAATCTGGCTCCTTTACCACTGTTTGCAGTCTGCCTCCTTTTCTCTATTTTCAATCTGGCTCCTTTTCCCTGTTTTCAGTCTGGCTCCTTTTCCCTATTTTCAATCTGGCTCCTTTACCACTGTTTGCAGTCTGGCTCCTTTTCCCTATTTTCAATCTGGCTCCTTTACCCCTGTTTGCAGTCTGGCTCCTTTGCCATGTTGTCAGTCTGGCCATTCTCAAATTTCCTAGTGCATTTTCATTAGCCAAACAACACTGAGTGAACATCATTCTTCTAGTACTTTTATATAAATTCAGGTTTACAACAGTATACTGCATTCCAGAATTACATGCAAATCAATAAGATAGTAATAATTATGAAACTAATGACCCTAGGACCGTCAAATATCAGTCAAATATAGATTGTAGTTTTCTACAAAACTTCACAAAATATGTAAATATATTAAAATAAAAAAAAATATTAACCTTCAAGATATAATTATAGTTTTCCAATCAATTTGAACAAAGAGGAAAAACTCAGACAAATAGTTGCAATGAATATTCACTAAATTCTAAGGAATCTGGGAGAAATATGAAAAGAAAAAAATCTGTGAAAAACCAAAAACCAGAATATCAAAATTATTTTATATTCTGCAAAATTACTATTTGAAAATTTATGTTTTCATGAAAGATATAAATTACACAGAATTAAATAATTTGATCACTTACAGTACAGAAATCAAAACCTTAACACTGAAAAATATGTATGTATATATATATATATATATATATATATATATATATATATATATGCATATATATATATATATATATGTATATGTTTGTGTGTGTGTGTGTTATGCTGGAATATACAAATTATGATCATTTAAACCATTCCATTTTATATGCAAGCATGCTAAATGAATCTGTTTGAAGAAACAGGAGGATAAAAAAACAATGACCAAACACAGCAATGATTTATTCACAGAAATGATATATGAAGCAAAGAATTACAAGCTGAGTCAAATAAAACACTAGAAAAGTAATATTATATTCTGCCATTGAATTTAGAATTTCTTCTAGGGGGGACATCTTCATGAACAGTTAATATCGCTTTCAAAATGTCATTCCTGGGCAAAAATGGTTTGCTCTCCTCATAAAGCAGTCTCTTGAGAAGGTTCCAAAGACTTTTGATAGCGTTAAACTCCAACAATCATGCTGACTTTTCCATAGTTCAGTCATTTTTAACCCTAATTTATCTCTGTATCCAATGCTTGCAATAGCAGTATGATCTGGAATATTGTGCATAAATACAACTTTCTGTTTAAATGTCAGTATCATTTTTTAGCCATGGATAAAAGTTTCTGCCCAGTAAATACATTTAGCAAGGTGATTCATATTTAGAGGAGGGCCAACATCAGGTTTGGTGCACATTCTTAAGCACATCAGGATACACCATCATGAGGTTTTAGGTACATTTGAGGCTGCACAGCAGTAAATAACTCTATTCTATTCTCAGGTGGGTGCTTACACATCTCTCTATTTTAAAACGGGAAGCTAATTGTCAAATAAGAGACAAACGCTCAGCATGAAGCTGGTTTCATATTGCATGTCTTAATTATATGTGCAGCTCTGTTTCAAGAGTTTTAGCAATTTTCACTGTTGCTTTTCTTTCAAAAAGCATTTTTTTATAATCATTTCAAACCCAATCAAAATCAGTAAAGCCACCAAGACACAAGGACTTACTGAGTTTTTAGAGAATACAAAAAAAAATACTATTAAGGAACAATAAAAAAAAACAAGAATTAAGAAGAAAAAAGATAATGATTGATATTGTATTTAAATTCAAAGTTGAATGGAAAGTTACAAGCCAGGAAAGACTTCCACAAGAAAGAAATGCAATAGAAGAAAGTATTAGCATAGAACTGACAGTTTCAGATTACCATTTCAACTGTAAAATTATGGTGCTTAAATTCATAAAAGTCTAGATAAGAAGTTAGGGCAGAATTCAAAATTGCATGCAGCATTCCCCTCATATTCCACTAATGAGAAAAAAGTTCCACTCAGACAGCTTCTACTCAAGAACTATTGCATTATGAAATGGACTCCTGAGAGAATGCATCCCAATCTTAACCTCTTCAAGTCTCGCGTTAACTTTTGTCTATCCTACATATCTTCATAATTTACAATCCTTGCTTACTTTCTGTACACCATTACAACAACCTTATTTATTAGGTTGGTGCAAAAATAATGACGTAATAATGTAGTTTTTTGACGTTAAAAAATACGTCAAAAAACAACATTATTACGTCATTATTTTTGCACCAACCTAATAGTAACCTTGAGTGGTTCTAGGGATTATATTGGGCAAACAGTAATAATAAAAAAAGATGGCCTGCTGAGGTGCATACAATACAGAAATCCACCCATATTCCTTTCATATTCCATTAGTGAGAAGGAAGTTCCACTTCTTTTCATGAACTGCTACTTTGTGAAACTGACTCCTAAGATAATGCTTTCTCAGCCACTACAATCTTAACCTCTTCATGTCTAGAGTTAACTGATATCTTTCACACTTCCTACTAAACTCTGCTTCTTACAACTTAATCTTACCACTCATACAGCAACTACCTTCAGCAATGCTCTCCTTTGAGTGCATCTTGGGCCTTATATAGGGTAAACAAAAAACATCAAACAGATTTGGTTAATCAGTGAGTGGTTAATTTAATCCCTTCAATATAAATCCAGAATTCCCATGAAAAATGAAAGTAACCAGAAGAAATCATAAGTGGAAATCTCTCTTCAAATCTGATTGTTCCAGTTTCAAAGAGCTTCTCCATCAGTTAAGACAGTGTTTCTCACCAGGTGCACGAGGGTTCACTAATGCACCCTGAAACTAGCCAGGTGTTCCCTCAAGTAAACAGAAGAGTAATTTTTGAATTATTTTTATATTTTTTTTTTTTGAAGATAGAGACACCAAGCAATGTAATGTCTTGAAAATAAATACTTATTTCAGATTTCTTTATTGTTTTCCTATTTTCAAATTTCAGAACTTATTTTCCTTATCAAAATTTAAGGTGTGCCTCAGTGTTTTAGTTATTCCACAAGTGCGCTCTGAAGTAAAAAAAAGAAAAATTGAGAAAAACTGAGTTAAGACATGCTTATAGTAATATTCTCTTAGAAGAAAACTAGCAGCATAGCCCGGCATTGCCTGTGCTTGATTCAAAAATCGTACGACTCATACAGCAATCGCTATCACTTGACTTAAAATATTTTTGCCCTTCCTTGCCTTTAAAGGAGTGCCCTTTGCCATGCTGATGTTGCTACATGCCTTACTTCTTGCCTATCTCACACTGCAAATTTTTTCTAAGCTCTATACTAAACATTAAATCTGTTACGAAAAAAGAACTAAACAAAATGAACACAAAATGATCAGCTTTAAAAAAGGACTCGTAACTGGAAAAACCGAATGAAAAAAGAATGTTAACAACAAATACTTTTTCACACCCAACCCAGTTCTGCGGAATCATAATCAACGTTAAGTTTAAGCAAGCGAATGAGCCAATTGGAGCAAAGTGCCATGCAGATTTAAATTTTTCTCACTTGTGATGAATGGCAGCTATCGATTTTTTTTGCATGCTAGTTAACACTCATGTCAGTCAGCTGTTGGCTCTCATGCTGGCCAATAGAATCTTCCTGCCTATTTGTGGCAGTCAGCTATAGGCTCTCACTCTGAACAGTAGAAAATGGCCACAAACTACATGAAAACTGCCGTAGAAGCTTGAAAAATTGATTATTTCCACTATTGATGGGAATTGTGAAATGCAAAGTTGGTCTTGGCTTTTCCGCTAACTTGGAGCAGGTGCATGTAAATTTTGGTGCAAATCCATCGAAAATTGCAGCCATGCATTCGTTACACACACACATCCTGCCTTTTATAGATAGAGATTTAAGATATGCAGTTGACAATGTGTTGATGGTTGGCTCAGGAAGGAAACTACAGCCCCTTCTAGAGAAGATGGAAGAAAAAGGCAAGAAAAAAGAATACCCGTCAACTGCAAAAAAGGATGATCATTAGATTCCGAAGATGCAAGTTATGAATTGGAGATATAATCATCAAGTAGGTGCATAATTTTCAAATATCTGGGGAGCGTTTTAACAGAAGATGAATTGCTATGTAATATAGATCCTCTTATTTGGCAGTGAATGTTGGACAATTTCCCAACAGATTTTTTTTTTTTTTTTTTTTTTTAAGCTTTTCACCCCAAGCAGGGTGGGAAGCCACTAGGATGCAAGGGGTTACAGAAGATTTGGAGCAAGATCAGATAGGAGTGATAGAGGAAAGGATGAGGAGAAGGATAGTGGATAGATCAAGACAACTGGAGATGTCGATTGACATTACATTTGAATAGCTGGAGATTATAGCTCTCAGGGAAACTGGAATAGGGAAGGGAGTTCCACAGGCGAGAGGTGTGAGACATGAAGCTATTGGAGTAGAAGAGACGGCTACATTTAGGAGTTTCGACAGTGTAAGGGTGAGAGCAGGATGCCAGCCTCATAGGGCGCTTGAATTCATGAAGTCTGGGAACCAACGAATGCAGCTCCTGGGAGCGATTACCATGAAAGTATTTGTAAAAAAGACAGAGAGAGGCGATGGCGCATCTGTGAGAGAGCGACTGTAGACGAGATGCCAGAACAGAGCCAATTATATTGCATATCTGCCTCTGGAGCTTATCAAGAACCTCGAGGCAAACAGAAGGGGCTCCAGACCATATATGACAGCAATACTCCATGCAAGGGTGAATTGTTGATTTGTAGATCTGAAGGATCGATTCTGAGGAGAAAAATTTCCTGGTGCGGCACAGGGAGCCAACTTTCCTTGCGGTGGACGAAGCAATTGACTCAATGTATTTGTTCCATCCCAGGTCAGCAGTCAATGTGAGACCGAGCAGCCACAGAGAGGTGCTCTTGTGAAGTTGAGCATCAGACATTCTAATGGAGAGCAGGGAAGGATCTCTGTGGTGATTAATATAGAGCAGTTTTGTTTTTGAGGCATTAAAGTTGACCAGCCAATTCCTACCCCAGTTCACAACCGATTGGAGGTCCTTTTCAAGACGCACATGAAAAAAAAATTAGAAACAGCAGAAATGTGGTTCTACAGAAGGATACTGAAAATTCCATGGATTGAGCGAGTAAGAAACAAGGAAGTCTTTAATAAACGGTAACAGAAAGAACACTTATAACCAAAATCAGGAAAGGATAGCTGAAATTCCTTAGACACATAATGAGGAGGGAAGGTTTGGAAAACCTAACCCTCACAGGGCATACTGAAGACAAGAGAAACAGGGGAAGGCAGTGAACCACTTAGCTGACAAGCTTATGTGAATGGATGGCAGAATGGCAGGCATTGTTCTTAGCAAAGTGAGGGAAACTGCTCAGAGCCATGCAAGACAGAAAGCTGTGGAGAGCCATGATCGCCTATATCCAGATGGGACATGACACACAGAAGAAAAATGTACTGTTATTTCCTCAAACATAAGAGTAAGAAGGATTATGCCGACAATCATGTAAAATAAATATGATTGATTCATTTTTTTATGGTTTATTGTAAGAATTTTGGTGAGATAATAAATTATTTGCTGATACAAAAGGATTAAAAATATAATTGAATAATCAAAAAAAAAAATACTTTGGTTTTCCTCTTAAAGTTTTACCTTTGTTGTTATTTGTCTTCATCAAATTTGGGACATTTTTTTCATCATGGCATACTCATTTTTTTTTTTCCCATCAAATTAGTAGAGTTTATATCTCCCTCCCCCTCTGTGTGTGGGTGTATTTTTATATATATATATATATATATATATATATATATATATAAAGAATTAAATGGACCGTTTTCCTTTTTAATTCAACATTTTTATTACTTCAAAAATTTAGTGGATACACGTATTTGAAATAGATGCTACCATTTTTTTTCTATTTTTACTTTAACCAGTGTATATTACATTTAGCATTCTCTTGCATATTTGAGAAATATACAAATTATTTAACTCATAGCTGTGGGGAGAAGAGTTGGATTTGTACCTTTCCCAAAGGTATTTACACATAAATGAATTTAACAAACACATCTGGAATTGGAACTAACCAATTTCCCATTCCAAGTTGAAATCCATTACACCACCTGCACATCGAAGCTTCCAGCACTTGGTATTGCCAAGCAACCACTCATCTAGGTACTGACCAGACTTGATGTTGCTTAACTCCAGTAATCGTATGAGAACCAGTGTGATATGCTCGTAAGACACAATTAAAAATAGCATTATTCAGATGCATATGCTTTTGTTATTTGCCTGTATAAGAAGCATACATTAAAAGTGACAATATTTTTGCATCACATCATTAAAAAACAAAGTCTTGTTGTGATAGGTAATTGTTATGGTAATTTAATCATGCATGCATGGATTCTCCCAGTTATAAATAGGAGCAGGTACTGCCTTTTGGAGACGGAAGTCTTCAGCAGTCAGCTCTGACAGTTGGACCGAACATTCTTGCTCTAAACTCTGATTTGTATATGTTTGTGTTACTGTTTCTGTTAATATATTTGTTTAACTCAATTCCCCTCTTTGTGTCTTTATTTCTGGACCTAACAAGGCCACAACAGTAATTGAATGACAAAATGAAAAAAGTCCTGCGATGCATTTTGTACTTCAAAAGAATTTCTACAGACTAAATAATATTTTATTGTTGGAATGAAAATAGACGAAGGGAAAGAAATGCAACAGATGTCGGTTATAGTTTGTTATAATCTAGAAAAAATTTACTGAATAAAAATAACCAAAATGAAGGTTGGAAATGGAACAATAATAATTAGAACAGAAACAGCATACAAGATTCACCAGCAGCATGTAGTAAATAATCAACTGCTAGTGGTTCGCTAGAAGTGAATCAAGGTGAATTGCAAATGAAGATATTCACTAACCTCCCAACGCAGTCAGATGTGGCTCAAGAGAGAAAGAAAAATGATTATTAGAAAGTTTCTCCTTGTTTTTTTTTTCCAAAGAAAGTCTTCTCTTGTAAAGGACCACCATGTGCCATAAATAGAAAAGTTAACTTTATGACCGAGTTTAAGAAAAAAAATCTATGTTAAAATGAAATTTAAAATAAACTTTTGCAAAAAAGGCTTAAGACACTGTATATTTTCTTTGTAAAAGAATTTACATCACCTTTTACCAAAACGTAAGAAATATGAATATAATTTTTTTTTAATATGAGGCAAAAGATGTATTACTGTATACACACACACACACACACATATATATATATATATATATATATATATATATATATATATATATATATATATATATATATATATATATATATATATAATTCTGAAGTAGGTATATAAAAACAAACTGTTTTAACTGCACCTCACAATACACTGGAGAAACTGGCAGAAATTTAAAAAATGTATCTATGAAAATGTTGTAAACTAGGAAATGGTTACTGAATAAGAATAAACAAAATGCAGGTTGGAAATGGAACAATAATAATTAGAACAGAAATAAC
>OZ010574.1:63704877-63754877 GCA_963932145.1 Acanthosepion lycidas | reverse complement strand
CTTTCGTTATATTGTATAAAATAAGGACAAATAAAATCATTGTAATGTTTTAAATTCCCTTGAGAGCCGACAAAATCACTCAAATTACATCCTAAAATTATCCATGTGAAAATGGAAGCATGTTTCTTATCAAACTATACATACGAAAAGATGAAAACAACAGCTAAAACCTTATAATTCCACATCTTTGGCATATGAATAAAGACTAACAGAATATCTATAAATGCTTCTTTCTACTTTCATTCTTCTTCAAAACATGTACGGATGCTATCTAGGAATGAGAAATCAGAGAGCCAAGTTCCAATTCCTGTCAGGTCCATTATATTCCCTTACATGCAAGTACTGTTGGGAAAGGTATGACTCCACCTCTACTCTCCCCAGCTGTGGGTTAATTAGTAAAACCATTATGATCTTAAAATAAATATTCTTACAAACTAAAAATATTTTCTGCATTTAAATAAACTGCAAAGGGTTGATAAGCCATAAAAACAAATCAATCAGAGCCAAGTTCAAATTCCATTTGAGTTTGTTACATTCACTTACACTCAAATACCCTTAGGAAAGGCATGAACCCAACTCTTCTCTCTGGACTAAAGGTAAAACAGCAAGGCATACTAGATTCTTTAGCCTTTTTTAGCAACCAGCTTAGGAGAAGAACAACTCTGTACTGAAAACTGATTGGGTATGGGCTAGCAACTTCATCCCGTTAAAACATACTTGCTATGAGAAACACAGCTTCAGCACTTAATGCTGTTGAGAGCTGTGTCCTCATATTCTCCATTGCAGTATACAGGACTTAAGCATGACTGAGTGTGAGGAAAAAAATGATTAGAAATAAAAAAATATATATATCGAACTAATTTGAAAGTGGGAATATACCCCCATACAGAAGAAAATCTAAAAATCAGTGGGTTCATTTTTTTTCTTCTTTGTGTGATGCTTCTTCAGGACAAGGCTCTCCACAACTTCCTTCATAGCTCTAAGTAAGGATTTTCTTTTTGCTATGTCTCCTAATCCCTATTCTGCCATCCATTTACACAAGCTTGTTAGGCAGGTTATCCCACTTGCCTTCAATCTGCTGAACCAGACTTCTGGCAACTGATCCTTAGACCTTTCTTCTTGCTTTCTTTTACTATCTTTTGCAGGAATTTTTGCAGTTTTCTTTCGGTATCTGCTATTAACACTATGACATTTACATCTCTTATGTTGCTAATATTGTGATTGCCAATAATAAATCCTGGTAGGACTTCTAATTGCCTCAGAATCACCTCAGTGGAAAGTAAAAAATAAATCTGGCAAGAAGACACATCCTTGTCTTACTGCTCCTCATTTCTATTTCTGTATATTTACTGAATTCATTTTCATTTTCTAGCTGTATGCAGGTAATTTGATGCCAGTATAGGTTCTGGATTATTCTAATATCTTTCACAAATACCAGTTTCAGCCCATGGTATTCTTTTGCTCACATATTCGGTTCATGGTATTTCTATTGCTTCAAGTCTCTTCTTCATCTCTGAGGAGATTATCCAGCATTCACTGCCATATAAGAGGGATCATTATTATATAACACTTCACTACTTTTTCAAATTAAATTTTCTTTCTTAATACTTTGTGCAGCTTTTGTAAAGTACTTTTGGCTATTTCCATGCATTTTCAGATTTTGGTGTGGCACTTCCAAAATAAAGTATGCAGATATAAAAAATAGACTTTTCATCAGTGTAAAATTCAAACAAAATTGATTATTTACAATAATTTATATTGGCAGAAGTAGGGAGTAAATTCTTGTTCAAAATATTCTTTTGTGAAGCTAAACATCATTCTGGCCGTCCCAATCATCATTAGTTCCTTAATTAGTTTGCACGACCATTACACCCTGCCATAATCTCATAAATAATAGACCATTTCGTTTTGACTGCATGAAAACATGCAAATGACATATTACAGGTGCTGCTTGGTTTCAGTGAGAAAATGAATAAAAAAAAGAAAGAAGAGAAAATAGAAGTGTTTAATGATTCAGGGAAATGGAAAAAGTTTCAAACTTCAAATCTTTTTATTTTTACGCACTTCTTAAAATAACTACTAGCATTCATATTTATAATTGCTATTGCAATCTTTTGTTAAAGTTGTTAAGCTCAAATATTTAATGATGCAGTAGGAGAGTTTCTATGGATATTTTATTGTAGTAGAACCCCCGTGACCTTATTCAATCATTAACTTAAGAATTAATGTTCATTAGAATATTAAGATAGGAAAACTGTTAAATTTTCACGGATCTTTCTAGTAAAAATTAAGTTAGGTAGATAAACATGTTTATGTCAAAGTGAAGACTTACACTAGTTGATAAAGTTAAAAATATGTTCTTCGGACTGTGAATATTCATGATATTTTATTAATGTTCTGACTTGTCCAGGGTTGATAAGTCAAAGTTTTGTGTTGAATGAGGAGTTCTGAATGAAAGTCATTGTAGTAAACCTGTAGAAGCTGGTGGGCCTTCTAAAATTATGCTGACAGTGAGCAAGTTCTTTTGTATCGTCAAGGAAAACTTGGTTGATTTCTTCACATGTCCAAAATTGTTTGTACAAAGTGTTCTTATATTGCCCGGAATATATTGGCCATATAGTTTCTCAAGGATAAAAACCTCTTTTCTTCCTGCTTGACCCCCATCTGTCTTGACTATCTTCTCTGATAAGGCATGAATGAATACTGGCTAATGATCTTTTTTTTCACATAAATTTTTATAAAACAAAACTGTAATATGAGAAACAAGAAAGCATAAATTATTTTACTTGTTATTGAATATTGATTCCAATCCTACCCTCTCCTGTCATGCTTAGAATTCAACAGCTGTATCCCTTGCAGAGAGGTAAATCTCCTACCACAAATGGAGCTACCTTCCAAATAAATACTTATAGACCCAAATAACCAATATTTATCCATTCCAAAACTTTAATATTCATTCATGCCTCATAATACTCAGGATAAGAAAATTGACGTTCTCTCTTCTAATCCTCTCCCAACCAAAAAAACTTTTATTATATTTATGTCTTTAACCAATTAATAATCTTTCTTATATTTTGGTTTGCAGGATCTCAAAGCTATCTTTTTAAATTATCAAAATTCATTTCAAAATCTGTTCTTCCAATTGCTGGAAAATAATCTTAAGGATGAATTTTATTCTGAGTCTTTTTCCTTCTGGAACAGTCCTATTTTTTATTAACCTGAGCCAGACAAAGTGTCCCCATAATCATGCTCAGATTCAAGGCTTATCAAGAAAATCCTGTCCTAACATTTCATTGCTTGATAATGTCTCCACTTGTAGGAAAGCAGCAGAGTGCTGGATTTTTTTTTTTTTTATAAAAGGAAATTATGTAATGTAAGAAACAAGAAATAACCAATATTTACCTATCTTCAAACCAAGTAAATGCTTATAGACATAAATATAATAAAAGTTTTTTGATAGAGAGAGGAAGAGAAGAAAGAACATTTAATGTCCTATCCTGAGTATTATGAAAGGTGTAAATGAAAAAACACAAGACACTTATTCAGGTGTGAATTTTGAAAGGAAATTTAAATTTTATTAATTATCATGAAAAAATGTAAAACTACAGAATATAAAATTTACAACACAGGTTTGCACAATGTTGAGGGGTCCACCCCTTTTTATACAAATGGACTCGCCCAGTGTATACTTATACTACTGCCAGTGAATACCCGGGAGTTGAGTCGAGTCCAGAATGACAGAGTAAAAGGTTGTAGGTAACTGAAAGAGTGAGGGTGAGGTAACAGCATTATAGGAGTCACATTGAGTGAGCACGTAGACTCAGTGATAAGTCATACAGCAATACTTCAATATCAAAGACTGTATAGATATTTTCCGACCAACCTGTATTCCTGAAACTAATAACCTGCTTTACCCGTTTGTATTATTACGTTAATGCATTATTTTCATAGATTCATTCCTGGCGTTTGTTATTTATTTGATACTGGATTTCATCCCGGAATCCACGACACACAAAATCTTTCTTTGTGCACCACACAAATAGGCAAGATGACAAATTCTAATTACAATACTGTTGGGTTCATTATTTACATTACTCGGACTATTGTCCTCATCTTTGTCGCCATATTTATTACAACGTTTCGGCCGTTGTATGCTCTGGCCTTCTTCAGGTGGTTAGAATATAGAACTGAACCCTTTATTTTGCTCACTGGGTTACACTGTTCTAGTTCCACATGCCATGTTTTTAATGGAAATTCAGTTATCAGTTATCGGCTGTTAATTTCCCTCTGAAATTTCTCCACTGCCTTAACCGGGTATTGAACTCACACTCTTTGGGTCCTGTCACTGGATCTAACTAATACCTTTATCCACTGTGCCCTGTGTCCTCAAGAAGACCAGAGCAAACAATGGTCAAAACGTTGTAATAAATATGGCAACAAAGATGAGGACAATAGTCCGAATAATGTAAATAGTGTACATAATACCTCATGTCAGAAATATAGACAGATACTGAAAGGCCGAAACATTGTAATAAATATGTCGACAAAGATGAGGACAATAGTCCAAATAATGTAAATCATGTACATAATACCTCATCTCAGAAATATAGACAGATACTGAAAGGCCAAAACGTAATAAATATGGGGTCAAAGATGAGGACAATAGTCTGAATAATGTAAATAATGTACATAATACCTCAACTCAGAAAAATAGACAGATACTGAAAGGCCGAAACGTTGTAATAAATATAGCGACAAAGATGAGGACAATAGTCCGAATAATGTAAATAATGTACATAATGCCTCATCTCAGAAATATAGAGAGATACTGTTGGGTTCATGTTAGCAATTATAATTATTATGAAAAAATGTTCACTTCAATTGACTGTCAAAAGAAGTTGAAAAGGTTGAAGATTCAAGCATCACTGAGTTTCTCGTTTGTAGCAACAGTAGTTAAATTTTACAAACTGAGGTTCAAAATTGAGAAAAATCTTGTATTTTCTTAAAAGTTCAAAATCATGGTTTATATCTCTAATTTTGTGAGAAAATTTCACTGACAACTATAGAAATACAAAAGTATATCACTCTAAATTTTTACAAGATCCTCCATTTATTTGTTTTCTTTCTATCTGCTTCTTCCATTTTTTTTTCATTTGTTACATTCCGTTCATCATTGTAGTAGTAGACATCAGTATCAGCCTCTTTGTGAATTTTCAAAATCCTATATCATTTTGCTCTACTAACAGCTGCCAATGACTTTTGCCTATGAAAACCATGTCCCTTATATTTGTGCTTTCTTTTTCTCCTTCTTCATCTAAGTTCGGCATCCAGCTTACCTACTTCACTTGTGAAAACTAAATCTCTTCTTTTTTACTGCCTCCCGCCAGTTCCTTATATCTGTCAAACAAGCCAGACTACTTAAATAACCACAAATAGGCTCAGAGTTGCTGGGTCCCTAGCTTACTTTCCCTATTGGTTAAAAAATTAAAAAATGCATCTCTTTAAACCAAACTTTATTTAGATGGGTTAGACTAGAGTCATATATTTTTGGAATGCATAAACCAAATTTTATAGATGAAATTTTTTCTAAAACATCAGGCTTCATTTTAGCAGTAATTTTTCCATCGACTTGAGCTTCATATATACAAGGTTTTACACAAAATTTAATTGATGCCATTTTTTACTAATCATCTGGGTTCATTTTAGCATTTTTTTTATTTAAAGAATGTGTTAATAATTTTCTTGTATTAATGAATGTTTTTAAATACTCCCATCAAAAGAAAGTCTAATGAACAAAACTATTATTTTATTTGTTATTTACCCTTTAATTATTTTATATTTTCACATTTTGTTTTATTATATAAATTTTTATAATAAACAAACAGCATTTACCTATTCCCAAACAAAATAAATCCTTATTTTAACACCAAACCAAGTGAAGGCTTACTGACTCAAAATCAAAAGACCAATATATATCTATCCCTGAAAGAAATAGCTCCTTCTAAAGTCACATACAAATGAGCAATTTTAATCTCTCTCTGAAACAAATAAATACATATAAACAAATATAAATAATTAATATTTACTTATCCTTAAACCAAGTAAATCCTTATAAACTCTAATAAAAATGATTAATGTTTGCCTATACCAAAGCAAGATAAATGTCTATAGATAGAAATGAAAAAAAAAAAACAATTTTTATCTGTCTTAAGTCAATATAGACTTAAGCTGGGACTGTGCATTCCTTAAACAGGTAATTCAAATCTTGCTCTATCAATAGTGGATGAATTGGTAAAGAAGGAATTTCCCTGATGGAAAATGGGATAAAGTGTTCACTCATGTCAGAGGTACAATCTTTGTTTAGTAGAGCTTATCAATTCAAGGAATAAGAAATCGATTCAAGTATAAATAACTAATATAAATATAGATAGTCAAATATAAATAACCGATATTTACAAATCACACAAACAATTAAATACTGAAAGGCACAAATATAAACAACCAATTGTTAATTTTCTTCAATCAAAGTAAATTCTTAAAAACTCATTTATAAATGACTAGTATTCATTTATCACCAAGCCAAGTAAATTCTTATAGACTCATCTATAAACAACCAGTATTCATTTAACACTGAACTAAGTAAATTATTATAGACTCATCTATAAACAACCAGTACTCATTTATAATGGAACCAAGTAAATTCTTCTAGACTCAAACTCTCTCAAACTCTTATAGTCTGGGCTCTCATAGAGACCACTGTGAACTCATTTAACCAACCTGACACACATATTCACTCTGGACCCACCCTCTTCTAAATCACCACATACTGCCAACAAAGAGATATTCTGCTCACATCCTCTGTATAGGCAGATACTGATTTGCACTGAATGTCAAGCTTCACTAATTCACTCTTGGACTCTCTTAAAATCACCGCCATCACCTCAGTCAACTGACTCAACAAACACATCTACTCCAGGCCTTAGCAACCTTACTCTTTGATCAAAAGCCAAGTCCCTTGTCTATATTACAGACATTCAATTTGCATCCACTGTAAAGACAATACAAAACAATGTTATATTTACCATTCTTTTCTTCTTCTTTCTACTTACTGTCAATGTTTGTAGTTTTGTTTGTTCTTCTGTCCCAGCATATGTGTGTTTATAACAAATATGAATGACCAATAATTATCTATACACAAACCAACTAAATGCTTAGAACCTCAAATACAAATGACCTATATTTACCTATACATAAATGAAGTAAATGCTTACAGATTCAAATAGAAATAACCAATTTTTACCTATCCAGAAACTAAGTGAATGCACAGAGATTCAAAAATGTGTAAAGACTGACTCTGACATTAAATAACCTAGTAAGGGTTGACATGCTGAAAAATCAACATCTGAAACCCAATCCTGCCTTCACACATAAAAATTTACTGAAAAGTCAGACTGATGCAAACAATACATTCTTGTCTCATCACAGATTTGTTTGACACCTGTGACAATTACTGAAATAAAGGTACTGTAGATCAGATAAGAAGCAAAGTAATCTAGAGAGTGACAACCAGAGCTGATATCTATGTCTTTTGTTTGAGAAGACAAGATATTTTATCAAAGTCTGAGTGTAAGATTAGCAGTAAAACAAAAAGCAAGATTTAGAAAGATTTTTTTTTAACAGAGGATAGAAAATGTGACACTGAGCTCCAAACATGCTATTTCACTGGGCTTAGGGTGGAAAGATAAACTATATGAAGCAAGACAAAGATAACATGAAATGTGCTAATATTTTATTCAAATACCCACTCAATCTATTTGTAGCTAAAAAGGTATGGCTGTTTGGAGTGGCAGTTGTGCCTTGTTTTCTTTGCAATCACAATCAGTGAAACTGCCATGAAACTCCACACACAAAGCACGACCACTCGATCCATTGACCTCTCATTGTTCTCTCGCTCTGAATCATTTTATTGAATGGCTGAGGCTTGGAAATTTGCATAAGCCACAAATGGCACAGTGGATAAAGGCGTTGGTTAGATCCATTGACAAACCCGAAGAGTGTGAGTTCAATACCCGGTTAATGGAGAACTTTCAGAGGGAAAATTAGCAGGAGATAACTGATAACTGACATCCATCAAACACGGCACTTGGAACTAGAACAGTCTACCCCAGTGATCGAAAATAAAGGGTTCAGTTCGAAATTCCAACCACCTGAAGAAGGCCGGAGCATACAACGGCTGAAACATTGTGACAAAGATGAGGACAATAGTCCAACTAATGTAAATACAGTTGGATTCGTCTGTCTATAATACATTTTACTAAATTATATTTTATGAGAAACGTATATTTTTGTCCCCATTAACACCTCAGAGAACTTTTTGAAATTATCACATATACTCGCATATCATGCAACCTTTGAAGACATAATTTTGAAGCCAGTTTGACTACAGTAAATGGATATATAGTTTGGTTAACAGTGTAGCCAGGGCCAACAGTGCATACGCTAATTTTATATCACATGTATGATGCAATCCACTTAAAATTATCTTCAAAATTAAGTCTTTAAAAGTCACATGATATGTGTGTATATATATATATATATATATATATATATATATATATATATATATATATATAGTACCAAAAAAGGGTGGGGATTAGATTTAGGTCAAAGAAATCAAGGAAGAAAAACAATACCATTCAATTTTGCAAAGAAAATCTATACCCATCTGGTTTATACATAACTGGAAAACTTCACCTTGCCACATGACAACCTTCCAAAACACTCTTTTAAATTATATCAAAATTACATTTAGCCAATAAAAACAGGCTACAAAATAGTTTAAAAAGGAACAAAATTTTGGAAATTTTGACTTGGTCGGCTTAATCTCCTGAACTCTCTCCCACTGAATTGTATGAATTAAAAACAAAGTGCAAATTTGAAACAAGGGTATCCACTAAAACTTTGAAGTAAACAGAAGTATCAGATTAAAAATAAATCCAGTATTTCTTTAGAAATTGCTTTGTTTATGTTTTGGATATGAAACTGAGCAAAATATGGGTTTTCATGAACAACTTAATGAGGAAGTGTGCATTCTTTAAAGGAACAAATAGAAAATTGCTCAACTTGGATGCTTTTTATGGCTTAGCGGCTTAAAGCATGCTGGATTAAACAATAGTTTCTCTGACAAAGGGAGATGCAGGTTCAAACCCTGCTGAAGAGAGCATATTTTCTTTATTAATTTTTCTTGACTGTGCAAAGTGACAGATGTAATATTCATTGTTTGAAATAAAACAAAAATGGGTCATCTATTTCAAACAGTTTGTTTATGCTAAAAATAATGTTTTAATTAATTAAAATGCCAGATTAATAATAAATCTATTAATTCCTGAGAAATTGTCTTGGAGACGTTTTTAACACCATGTGAGGTATGTATTCTTTAAGTAGGTAACAGACCATTCCCTTATCATGACAGTCTCCTGTGGGCTAACTGGTAAGTGCATGCTTCAGCTATGTATGGTTTTCCTGATGGAAAAAGGCAATGCAGGTTCAATTCCTGTTGGGAAAAAATTTGTTTTTAGTAGAACTGCTGAATAAATATCAGTCCTCCTATATGGCAGTGAAGGCTGGACAATTTTTGCAAGGTGAAGAGAAGACTAGAGGCAACAGAAATGTAGTCCAACACAGGAATGCCGAGAATATTATGGATAAAACATATAAACAACAAAGAAACAAAATGGAGACACTTAGAATCAGAAAGAGACAACTGAAGTTTCTTGGATTCATGATGAAAAAAGAAGGCTTGGAGAATTTGACACTCAGAGGATGTATTGAAGGCAAATGAGATGAGGAGTGACAACTTGTCAAATGGATTGCAGAGCAGAGGGAGGGGTAAGGAATTTGAAAAGACAAATGTTACTAAGAGATAAAAGGGATACAAATGATAGAAAGTTGTGGAGGACCATGATTGCCCACTTCCTGAAGAGACATGACACATAGAAGAAGAAGGAATTCTCAATATAGGCTGGTTGAAATTAATTTCACTGGTCCTCATTCAAGCTGTAAAGTCTTAGGAACTCTACCAGACCAGCTAACCATGCGTGGAAATTAAAAAAAAAAAAAAATAGATCCAACTATGAACTGGAAAATTTTTAAAAAACGAAACTCTACAATAACAATAACAACGTCTTCAACCTTTGCACACAAGAAAAATTAGCAATAATGACATTTCCAGATCCAAACAGCTTTTGAATCAAAGGTCTGAAGTTATGAACCATTGTATCCATACAAAAAAAATCCCCTTAATTTCACATGAGGCTGGATAAAAAATATGCACATTTCAATTAAGCCATCACTGATGCATTTACAATACCTTCTTTCTTTCGTCCTCTTCCTTCTTCATATCCTGCTCCTCCCTTTCTATCACATCCAACGTCATGCATTTGTTTATTTATATTTTTTAAAATAATATAGTGTTCATTAATAATTTAAAAAAAAATAATAAAGCATTGGGAAATCAACTGATACAAAAAACCAAGGTAGCAGAATCAATTGATCTACTAATTTTTTAACATAGATAGAGACATATATTCCAAGACAAAACTGTTCTCTATTAATCACCACAGAGATCCTTCCCTGCCCTCCATTAGAATGTCTGATGTTCAACTTCTCGAGAGCAACTCTCTGCGGCTTCTTCGTCTCACATTGACTGCTGACCTGAGATGGAATAAATACATTGAATCAATTGCCTCGTCCCCTGCAAGGAAAGTTGGCTCCCTGAGCCGCGCCAGGAAGTTTTTCTCCCTGGAATCGATCCTTCAGATCTACAAATCAACAATTCACCCTTGCAGGGAGTATTGTTGCCATATATGGTCTGGTGCCCCTTCTGTTTGCCTCAGGGTTCTTGATAGGCTCCAGAGGCGGGTATGCAATGTAGTTAGCCCTGCCCTGGCGTCTCGTCTCCAGTCACTTCCTCATAGACGCACCGTCACCTCCCTCTGTCTGTTCTACAAATACTTTCATGGAAATTGCTCCGAGGAGCTGCATTCACTGGTTCCCAGATGTCATGAGTTCCAGCACTTACGAGGCTGGCATCCCGCTCTCACCCCTTCACTGTCGAAACTCCTAAATGTAGCCGTCTCTTCTACTCTAATAGCTTCATGTCTCGCACCTCTCGCCTGTGGAACTCCTTTCCCTTTTCCTGTTTCCCTGTGAGCTATAATCTCCAGCTATTCAAGTGTAATGTCAATCGACATCTCCAGTTGCCTTGATCTATCCACTACCCTCATCCTTTCTTCTATCACTCCTATCTGATCTTGCTCTAAATTTTCTGTAACCCCTTGCGTCCTAGTGGCTTCCCGCCTTGCTTGAGGTGAAATGCTTAAAAAAAAAATATATATATATATATATATATATATATATATATATATATACACACACACACACACATTTACTAGATATACAAGCACACACACACACATATATATATATATATATATATATATGAACTGGGATAAAATAAAGATCAAATATTGATCAGAATCCAACAGAATGATAGGATAAAGTCAAAATAGGAATAGGAAATATTTATAAATCTAATATGTTTTGCTTTTATTAAAGCTTCATCAGGGAATGAAATATGGAGGTGAAAAAAAAAATTCTGCTATTTTTAATTTTTTGATTGTTTTTCATTGGCTAAGTAGACCTATACAGTCAGATGTCTTGTCAGGCAGCATTCCTGTGTATAATTCATGTGAATATATATATCATAATTCTAGTTCGTTTATGTGGAATTCGAATCTTAATGCATATTTATTGTGTATGTGTGCGTCTATTAGGCATTTTTAAAGAAAATTCTGACATTTTTTATTTTGTGTTATACCTTTTTGTATAGTGCTCAATGTATAACAGAGCTATAATTTATATTAATAATAAAGGCATTTTTTCTTCACTGGGAGCAGAATGCTGAGTTTCATGTACAACACAATCCCCAGGCACTGATTCAAAATTGACTGTTGCCTAATTTAAATATTGATATTTATACCATACTGTAATTACAGTGGAGCAGTTCATTTATTTACTCATTAAAAAAATAATATATAGACATGTTCATCTCAAGGTTCTCAACAAAATCAAAGATGTGGTCAGTCCTGATTTGGAGTCTCGACTCCAGTCACTTTCTTACTGACATGATGTGGCTTCTCTCTGTCTTTTCTATAAATATTTTCATGGTATCTGCTCTGATGAACTATTTTCACTGATGCCCAGACTGCATGAATTTAAGCACACTTCTAGGTTGGCATCTCAGTCCCACCCTTTTACTGTTGAAAGAGTTAAAAGTAACCGTCTCTTCTACTCCAACAGTTTCTTCTCTCTCCCTTCCCAACTGTGGAACTCCCTTCCTCTTACTTACTTCCCTGATAACTATAATCCTCAAAAATTTATATGTAAAGTCAATTGACATCTTCTGATGCTTTGATCCCTGTTCTTCTTTTTATTCTTCTCTCGTCTTCTTTTAATCCTTTCCACAATCCCCACTATACCCAGTCTTTTCCCTTACTTTCACTCTCTGTAGCCTACATACAAATATATACATATGCTCACTTACTAATTTATTTAAAAATTATATTTATATTGTACTTTGAGGATAACTTCCACAAAATCTCAAACATATGAACACAATATTTTTTAAGATATTTTTTAATCATAGCTTTGCAAAACGAGGTATTCAATGAAAGCATCTGATTGGCTGAATCTCTTTTCATGGCTTTTGCATGCTGTAATCATTTGGAAGAAATTTCAAAAATTTTAGATAGGAAACCTAGCACATGATTCCACCAAGTTCTTCTGATACCAAATACAAATATCCAAAAGGCATGTAAAGCTGGGCCACTCCTGTCTTTCATAATTCCATCTTCTTTTAAGAGTTTCCATAATTGCAATGTCTGCTTGAATGCTAGGCATTATTTGATAAAACATTAAACACATTTACCAAAGAAGCTAAAAGACAGAGACATCATTCATTTGACTCAGTTTTTAAAGTACAGATTTTATAAATAACCAGATTTCTATTAGTTTGGTGCAAAAAGAATGTCGGTTTTTGACGTTAAAAAATACGTCAAAAACCGACATTATTTTTGCATCAACCTAATATTTTGTTGAAAAAAAAAATCTGTATGGGGTGCTGTCCAAATGTCTGAACAATTTGAACAGCAAATGAAACTTCAATAGGAGTATATACTTTTGATATGACACTTTACGAATAAGGGCAAAGAAAAAAAGATATCAAATGTAACATTTTGGTAGCACCTTGCTGAAAAGTTCCTGCATGTGACACCACTTCCCAAAAATCATGATTGATTTCTTTTTTACAAATTATGCACTCTTTTCAGCTTATTTAAAGCCAGAAATTATTTTTAGATTGTAAGAATTTTCTTACTAATTAACCCATAGCTGGAAGAAAAGAGGTGGATTCATACTTTTCTCAACAGTTTTGAAAAAAGTAGATGGCAGGCTTTCTCAAGCATTCTTCAAGCACTGTAAAAGCTCACTCTCACTCATTGTGTATTCTCTTCAAACTATTCTATTCAATTCATTCCATACTAATTTAGTTAGAGCTTCAGAGATTGAGAAAGCCAAGTTATAATTTCCAAAATTTTATTCCTTTTTTTTTTTTTTTGACTCTTGGTAATTTTTACTTAATTTAAAAGAGGGTTTCAGATTGTTGTCTTGTTAAAAGGTGATTTATTTTTGGAGATAATCAGTTAGTGATAAAAGTCTTAATAATTAACCCATAGCTTGGGGGAAATGAAACGGATTCATACCTTTCCCAAGCTTATTTGCATATAAGTGACTATAACAAACATAACTGGAATTTGAAATTGACTCTCTGATTAACAATTTCAAGCCATTATCCATAACATCACATTCAAGCTTACAGCACCTGGTATTCCCAAACGATCACCCATTTAGCTACTGAGCAGGTTTGATGTTGCTTAACTTTCGTGATCATACAGGAAACAGTGTTTCAATGTGATTTGACCATAAGGCTCAAAAGTCAGTATTCTGATATTTGATCATTGAAATATTAATATTCAGAAGTGTCTCAAGCTTATAATTTTATAGTATTACTCATATATATATATATATATATATATATATATATATATATATATATATATATATAAACTAATATTATCTATCTATCTATATATATATATATATATATATATATATATATATATATATAAACTTTGTTTATAATCTAACATTTTTCTTACTTCAAATGCTAATTTAATAGACACTTCTTATTTGGAATAGACACCCCATTTTTATTTTATTAAACAATATGTATGGCTTGTATCAGCCTACGCATTACAGAAATTTTCTTTACTAAAATTTTAAAAAAATGCATATTTCAGCATACAAATAAGTACTGATTACCTGATAATTGTGTACAATGTATGCCAGATTATGATAATATGTTTTATCACTGAGCTATTTTTTCCAATCTCATTCTTCAGTATACTCTCTTGGAAATTATTTACTTTGTCTGTTTAATGTTACAGGTTGAGAGTCCTTTATGTGAAATTCTTGGGACCAGAAGTCTTTAGTTTTCAGACATATTTTTTTTTTATTTCGGAGTACAGGCTATTTAGTTTGTATATAGCATCTACATTATGAAATGCATTAAGTCCAACAATTATTTAATATATTTTCTGTTTATACATTATTTTTATAGATATACCTTATTTAAGTAAATGCTCTGTTTTTTTTAATTAAACAGTATTAATTACATATACTGGCCTAAATGTTTGAGAAAATTTGTACAAAAATATGTGCTCTCCAACAGGAATCAAACCTGTAATCCTCATGGGAACCGTCATTCAATCTGATATGCTGTTAACCATTCAGGCCAGTAAATGTAATTAATACTGTTTAATAAAAAAAAATGTTGCATTTACTTAAATACATTATATCTATTAAAATAACATATAAACAGAAGATATATTAAATAATTGTCAGAGTTAATACATTCTATAATATGTTGTCATTGTTTGCATTAAGATATGTTTCATGAGCAGATATGATCAGTCAAAAAAAATCATCAAAAGTGTGTGTTTATAAACAGTAATTTGAACTTTGCTAACCAGACACTTCTTTGTAGCTGAATGGTTAGCAGCACATCAGATCAAATGACGGTTCTCATTAGGGTTACTGTTTTGTTTCCTCCCGGGGGGTGTATATTTTCTAAGAAATTTCTCGGACATTCAGGCAGGTAAATTTAAATTAATTAAAAAACAGAGCATTTAGACAAAGCAAATTATATCTCTAAAAATAATGTGTAAACAGAAAATATATTCTATAGCATCTATAAAATGGGCAGCTTGAAAATGGAACTCAAGCATAAACACGTTATCTGTTTACATTTCATAATACACCTTATACATATACCCGGAATGTAGTCTTATATAAATAACATATACCCTGAAAGTAGTTTTATATAAAATTTAATAAATTTTGTGTACATACAGATATAGATAATGATGCTAGTCATGTAATGCTCACTTGGAATTTTAAGTGTTGAAATTAAGATTTCACATAAAAATAATGTTTTCTACTTTCTGTACGTGTACAAAAAAAGATAATTACTACTTACAAAAATATATAAATGCAGGACTTTTTAACATTTTGAATAATATCTTTACTGAGTATAAAACAGCTGGTAAGTAATTCATGAATGAAGATGTTGCTGTGACAATCACTAACAAAAAACTGTCGGCAAAATAGGTTACATATTTAGGTTTTTCTGAAATTTTCCATTTGTGGCGAGTCATGTCACCATCTGAAAAACTTTTGAATTTTAAGGTTTTTGGATTTGGGTATAAAGTATACTCAATCTGTAATATATATATATATATATATATATATATATATATATAGAGAGAGAGAGAGAGAGAGAGAGAGAGAGAGAGAGCATACTTACAAAATAAAATCCGTTAATTTTTTAGGATTCGCTTTGTTTACATTTCAGATATGAAACTCAGTAGATATGTGTTTTGGGAAAATTTGAACAAATCAGTGTGCTTTAAAGGCAAAATAGAACCTAGAACCTTGCTTTATTGTAATGCTCTTCATAACCGAGCAGTAATAGCATGCCAGATCAGAGATGGTTCCTTCTGCAAAGGGGGATGTAGGTTCAAATCCTGCTAGAGGACACATTTTCTTTATTAAGTTTTCTCAAGTAGACATCCCAATAGATGAAATAAATACTTTTAAAAATAAACAGAGCATCTACTCAAATGCAGGTTGTTACCAATCACTCTTCAGGAGTATCAATAATTTCATAATTTACCCAATGACTCTTCAAGAGTATCAATACTTGTCATACTTTCCACAATGCCTCTCAGGAGTATCAATATTTTCATAATTTCCTCAAAGACTCTTTAGGAGTGCCAATAGCTTCATAATTTCCCCAATTACACTTCAGGAGTATCAATAGTATCACTCTTTTGGATAGTCCCAAAGAGTAATTTAGCAAATTCCAAAATTCTGAGTCAACATAAAAAAATATTGGACATTACTATATCATATCTAATTAATAATTATTGCTTTTGTCAAATACTGAACACTTTTTAGCAGAAATTCTTTTCACTTTGAGCATAGAATTTTATGTGTATTTATTGCTACTATTAATAAATGCCATTATTATTTTATTTTATTCAAGTCAAGATATATATATATATATATATATATATATATATATATATATATATATATATATATATAGTGAGACTCTTCGCAAGCCGAATTGAGTCACTGTTGGTCACTGGGCATGTTTCCAAAAATAAATACGCTAAAAATCCACCTTCATCCCGACCGTGCGCCGACAGCTTAGTGGTAGAATATCCGCCTGATACCAATTCAGTCGGGTTTCGATCCTAGCTAGAGGCAACCGGATGTCTAGCCGCACTGATGAGCTGTGATACAGCGAAACAGTCTGTCTGTAGATGACATTATATATATATATATATATATTAGGATTATGACATTTTAGGAATCCTATGTTCCTGTGTCTAAAATTGATGAAATTTTGTTCCAAGTATTGAAAAAGTCATTAATTTGTTTTAGTTCTAAAAAAGATCACCCACAAACCAAAAATTTGATTCTACCATATACACAATAAGGGTAAAAAGATCAAAATATTTCAGAAGCTTTAGTTCATAGCTATAGCATAACATAAAACCTTATAAATATATATACTGACATAAATGCAACCTATCAAGACCTGTGTAAGAAAGAAGAATGAACAAAAGAAAAAAGAAAAAAAGCCTATGAAACATTTTAGAGAGGAGCTTAAAATTATTCTAGAATGGAAGTAAGAATCCCCTCGTAGAACTCCCAATATAAACTTGGTGGTTTGATTTATTTTCTTTTGGGTAAATGGTGGCTTGATAAATAACATCTATTAATATTTAAATGGAAAAAAAAGACTTTATAACTATAGACACTCTTTTTCCAACCCAAGACTAAAACATCAAACTACTCTCTCCCAAAAATTTTGGGAACTGAGGGAGAAATTGATTGGAAATTTATAGGTTTTGCTCAGATTCCAAATGTTTGGATGAAAAAATTAAAATCATTAAATTTAAGAATCAAGATATTCTCCAAAACAAAAGGAATGAATTAGTATCCAAGTGCTGCCATGGGAAAAAATTCCAACTGTCACAGCATTATTTCAACCCCACACTCCAAGTGTCACCACAGGAACAAATTTCAACTAACATAGTATCAGCCAAACCTCCCACTCTTCTCTTTCATTTATATTTTTATATGTGTTTTTTTTCTATTGTGACATCTTCCCTATATGAACATTTTTTTTCTATATGTGAAACTGTTTTCGAGATATGGAATTTCCTTCTACAGTGTAACCCGGATATAAGAGAGTTGTCGGGACCGGAGAAGCAGTCTCTTATATCCGAGTTTCTCTTATATCCGGGTGTATCTTATATCCGGGTTTGGTCTATTTTGTTTAGGTAAGTATGGCTCTAATTTGGGACCAGATAAAATAACTCTTATATCCGGGCTTCTCTTATATCCGGGTCTCTTATATCCAGGTTACACTGTATATCTAAATATTTCTCTCCCTGTTACATGTTTTCTACATGTGGCATTTTCTTGTATATTTTCTTGTTTTTATAATACTAAATATTTTTTATATACTGAATTCAAATTTAATCCTTTACAGAATTTTTTAATAATTAGTATAAGTATGATATAATTTAAATTATAAACTAAATATTTGAAAATTTATTAATATTATATTGATATAATGGAAATTAATATATTAATAATTTACTTAATTTTTTTTTTACTGTAACTTTTACTATATAGTTAAAGATGTAGCATTAAATGGATTAATATTAACATCTTATTATAAAAGTATTAATTTTAAATTCTTATTCTATTATATTAGGTATATTTTAATGTCAAAAAACGACATTATTTTTGCACCTGCCTAATAATTTTAAGCTTGTCTCTAAAATGTTTTATGGGCTTTTTTTTTTTTTTTTTTTGTTCATTCTTCTTCCTTGCGCAGGTATTGATAGGTTACATTTATGTAAGTGTCCATTTTCAACCGTCGCGGCTATCTGTACCCGACTCCAACACAACCACCCTAGCTCCTTTAACTCCCTCCTATATTCTTACTCTCTCTCCTTTTATACTTTCTTTTTCTTTCTTCTTTCTTTTCTTCTTTTGCTTCTCAAATTTCCTGTGAAGAAACGTTTTATTCATTTTACTAAATGTATTTTCATTGATAAGTCCAGGAGAAAACTACTTTGCCATAGACAAAATGATCATCTGTATGAAGTAAATTGTATGGATCTCATTAACTGTAATTCACTTATATGTTCTATAACAGAAATTATATTGAGATCTCTTTTGTGGATCAGTTTTAATATTTTATATTATAGGATCTACTTGGATTACTTACTCACGGATTTTTTTACCTATATATATATATATATATATATATATATATGAGAACTCTTATGTAGCGTGTTGGAATCATATTTTTAAATAAATAATTATATTTATGCTCTATTTTTGTATCGAGCACTATTTTCTAAAAATAATAACAAAAATACTAAAGAACTTTGGATTATTTACCTAACCAGTTCTTTCCTATTTTCTATATATTTTCTCATATATATATATATATATATATATATATATATATATATATAATTATAATATATCACACATATAGTGCTAATGTTAATAAAACAGTGCTCGATGTAATACAACAGAGCTATTAAGTATATATTAATAAATATACATATTATCCCATGCAATCTTCAGGTGCTGAGTATAGACTGGCTGTTACATAACTTAAATTTTAAAAAATGTATCTGGTTATTGAAATGTTGGTGTAGTTATATATTATATTGGGATTACAGTTTTTAATTTTTATAATTATATTTGGCATTTAAGATTAACAGGATTCGTATATATATGCGTAAAAAAAAGGTAAAAAAATTTTATGTGTGAATTGCAAATATCAATATCAATGATGGCAGCTCACCTTTCGTCAACTGGGATATTATAGCAAGAGTCAAGTCTTAAATAACTAGCTTATTAAACAAGAGAAATGAATTGATGGTTACATGTAGGTATAAAATAAATATCTGCTTAAATATGTTGATCCAGATTAATTTTTTTTATATAAATTAATGTTTATTTTTAAGATAAATTATGCTTTTTTTATATATAAAAAAGAACAAGTAATCTCTCCTTAATAATAAAAGTTAATATTCACAATACTAAAATAAAATATTTTTAAATTTTTATTTTTACTTATATATATGTAAATATATATGTATATATATATATTCAAATCTAATTTATTGTGGCTAGTAAAATTGATTCCCAATATCATGCTAGACAATTTTTCTTGCTACACATTTGTCCATGCATTGAATATTACTGTTAGGTCTGGTGTTTCTGCTATGTATCTTGATCAAATCCAAGAAAGAATATACAATGTTATCAGTCCTGACATGGCAACTCAGTTTTAATCACTTTCCATCACTGTAATTTAGATTCCCTGCACCCATTCTAAAAATATTTTCATTGTTCTAATGAGATTTACTCTTTAGTACTTAGACTTTATAAATTTAAGTCCAGTACTAGATTGGCAGTTAGGGCTCATCATTTTACAGCTGAAATGGCTAAATGTAGTTTTATATTAAGAGTATCTTCTTTTCCATTTCTTGCTTGTGGAAATCTCTTCTAGTTTCTTGCTTTCCAGCCAACTTTGATCTTCAAAAATTTAGATGCAATGTCAATCGTTATCTTCTGTCTTCTTGATTCATGTTCTTTTGTTGGACTCTCTCCTTAATATTTTTCATTACATTCTTTCACACATGTTATGATCCAGAATGATGATTATATTTCATCATTCTAAAAAATAACCTTTGCCGTCAGTGATGATAGAAAATAAGGATATTTCATCATCCCTGAAATAAAGATAAAAAAAATTTCATCATCCTAAAAACAACTTTGCCACCAGTGATGAAAGATGAGAAAGATATTTCATCATTCTAAAATCTGATTATAAAAACGACTCTTCACCACAAGCAAGGGCAGTCAGGACAATAGGGTCAGTAGAGTAGACTAGACTAGCAAGTGGCAGTAGCAGTAGTAAAAAGGCCCAACATGCACATATCATCATCCTTTTGGAAAATCGAAAACTGACGATCTCAAACATTATCCTCACCAACAAAATTCTCAGAACAGGCAAAAAAAAAGTAAACAAGTAAGCACAAACTTTTAAAGAAACAAAAGGGACATTAACTCTGAGAACATTTTTAACATACACCATACCAATATCTGTAATTCACATCATGAAAATAAAAATATAAAAATACAAATTCTCAAGTCTTATTGTTTATGCTATTGTATGTTTTATTCATTTCATTTTCAGTATAAAAAAAAAGAAAAAAAGTATTCCTCTATCAACTACTACTCCAAATACATATGGTGTAACTTACATTACACATAGCCAACATCCAACCACACTACACACACAGTAACTGCTTGCATCTTAGTGGATTTATTGCCTTCCTTGTGTTGAAATAATTAAAAAAGATCTGAAGTGACATGTCACGATAATACCAACAATGATAAGGATATTTGTATGATTGTAAATAATGTAAATAATGAGAACTTCTCATCTGAGAAATTCAGAACAGAAACAAAGAAATTTGTTTGCAGGCCTACTTTATTAACCATTGTGCTACAAGAGAGATAACCAAATAAATATATTCTTCAGTGTATTTAAATGTAATCTAGCATGTAAAATAATTTGAGAAGCATTTAGCATTGAAGCCAAGGGATTTTAATCTCCAACCTGATTAAATAATCAAGTCAGATTTGTATATTTTTATCTTAATTATAAATCAAATGATTTCCCGTTTAACTTACGATTTGATTAGCATTTAAATGAAATAAAAAAAAGTCCACATATTTTTCATATCTAATGTCAATTTATTTCTTTTTATCTCTTTAATTAAAAGCTTCATGAATATTGGAGGATAAATAACTCTGTGCATTAATATACAAGGAAAGAAATTTTAAAAAATAAAGAAAAATAACCAAATTTTTCCTTAAACTTCACACTTCATTGCATGTTTGCCAGATTCTGATTTTTTTTAATTGTCTGTTCTAGCAAAGTTTACCAGTACTACACAAATTTGAACACACTGTAGAAAAAAAAAAATGATGATGATGAGGGGTCAAAAAGTGCAGTGTGACGCTTGCCGGCAGGCCAGCTCTTTTTCTTCTTCTTCGGTTCCCTCAAGGAAATGGATTGTGTGGCTCCCTTTCTCGGCCGTCACACTGGGCAATTGTGAAACAGACACTAACTCAGCCATGCCTACTTCAACTTCCCCTTTGTCTGTCAATCTGTATGTCCAACTCTAACATATGCAGTCCATCGAATGAGTTTTTCTGCCTTGTGCTGCTTGCACCCAGCTGTTTATGCTATTCCATGATGGCCAAAATTTGAATGTGTGCAAATATCATCTCATCTTGGACGAGATAGATGTGCATAAATTCTGTTTTCAGTAGTGGCCATATTTCTTTTTTATCATCATTTTGCAGGCAAGTCATGTTCACGCTCATTTTGAATTCCAAGGTAAGTCATGTCTTTTGTTACACCCCTTCCTGATCTCATGATCACATAGGTGGCAGTTCGGCAACGATCATTTTCGATGGGTGCTTCAAAAGCAGGGAGGGGGGCTCTGCTCTTGCTCCTTCTTCAGGTGGATTGTCAGAAGGAGGCTCTGCTTCTACTCCCTCTTTGAGTGGATTGATGCACTCTGCACTTTCCTCATCAAGCAGCAAATTTTCTGCTCCACTCTCAGATGTGTCATCAGAATCTTCCTTGGACGCAATGAAATCATGGCGCGGGCACAGATCCTTAACGTGTCCCAGCCCTTTGTAACCGAACTTGCTCTAGTCTTGAGCATTCCGCAGGGCACATAGAACCAACCACACACTGTGAGGTGCCCAACAAGCCTTCCACACAGAGAGAATACTTTCCGTCGGGTAACGACCCCAGGGGCATTAGGAACCATGCTCTCTCACCTCCACCACAATTTACCTTGTTCCATCACAACCGCCAATCCTAGTACCCATGCTCCATCCTCCAACCATTCTGGGTCCTTGCATTCCAGCCCAAACTGAGCCAGATGTTCTTTAACATGGGTTGCGGGAATAACATTTTCATTGATATAGATGTTGCCGATATAAGCGGATGCCGCCTGACCCACAGTTTTTTCCTGAGCCAGCACCATGCTAATGATCACCTTCATGATGTGGGGAGCCACGTTTAACCTGAATCCTAAATATGCCAGGTAATATCTTTTCACATCAATTTTCACAGTCTGGTATGACCAGAGTGACTCATGGACACATACTTGGAGGTACACTCTCCTGAGATCCAACAAAGACATGTTGGATCCCTTCTGCTGCCACTCATGCAGTTTAGTTGCACAGACATCTGCATTGGCTGTGAAAGCATCAACGTGATGGTTGAGCTCCCGGAATTCCATCACTAGACATACTTTGGACTTGTTCTGCTGTATGGCCATCAGGGGAATTAGCCCTTTGGGAGGCCCCAGTTTTTCTTCTGGGTACAGTTCAAGCCAGCTGTTGCTCATCCACATGCAGAGCTCATAGTCCTCCCTGATCTCTTCTGCTACCAGATACTCAGAAATCCCATTGTGCAAACTTTCAAATGTGTGGTCCTCTGACCACTTCCATGACGCAGTCCGGGATCGCCTCCAATGGCCAAAGGTGGCAGTGAAGTCGGGTTCATCAACAGTAATGGCTGCACACTTAGCTGCTCACTCATTGTCAATCTGTACTTGTCCTGTTGGCCCAACAGTAGCGTCTCCCAGTGCTGTTATGGCATCAATCCCCAATAGCAGATCAAATCCCAGTGGTTTACCATGCACCACCAACACATTGATCTTGGCAGAACCGCATTCCTCCGGGGATATGGTTACCATTCTGACACCGCAACATGGATGGGACATGCCTCCAATAGTCATAACGCCCACTGTCACTCTCTTCCAAGACCGGCACTGATCTGCACCCACAATCATCCGTGAACAGCCTGTATCAATCAGCGCTGAACACCAAGTTCCGTTGACAAGGATTTTTGCCACTAGGAGCGCTGCATTTACATCTTGGTTGGGGAAAAGGCTGGCACTGATGCCTTGTCCCCTGTAGCATTTCCCGAACAGTCTCGGGCCCAGTGTCCAACCACACCGCATTGATAGCAGTCTTTTGCTCTGCAGCCTCTGCTGCTGCACCTGGAGCATGTCACACTGGTGATCGTGCCACACTTGGTAGGAGACGTGTTGTCAGTGTGGGGTGGGCGCACAATCAGAACTACGTCCTGGCTTTCATCCCCGGTTGTTGTCAGCACTCTTGTTCTTGCTAATAACTCCCCCACAGTCAGAGCTTCAACATTCGGTGCCTGTCGGTGTTCAATGGAGATTGTATCAGGGAATCCCATGACAAAGGCTAGTTTGCTGGGTCTTTCTATCTTGGCTCGCTTGAAACTGGCCAATCCAACAAGCTGCCTGATTTTGTTCGTGTAGACGTCCACACATTTGCCAGTCCACCTGACCATGGTCAGTTTTGTGTATGCTGAAAACACGTTGTCGGTAAATGCCTCCTTCAGCCTGGCTTCAATCTGATCAATGTCTCTCTGATCTTTCTCCTCCTTTTCCGTGTAGAGGGCTAATGCATCCCCCTCCAGGTACAATGGTAGCAGGCTAGCCACATCATCAACCTGCTGAAGTTTTGCCACCAGACTGACCTTTTTTAGCCATGCCACCACATCACCCTGGCCGGAAAATGGTTTTATAACATCGCTGCTTATGTGAACCTTTGCCACAACTGCTGAAATAGGTTGTAGAAAAAAAAATTATGATGAGGCGGGGTCAAAAAGTGCAGTGCGACGCTCGCTGGCAGGCCAGCTCTTTTTCTTCTTCTTCGGTCGCCTCAAGGAAATGGATTGTGTGGCTCCCTTTCTCGGCTGTCACACT
Source organism: Acanthosepion lycidas (assembly GCA_963932145.1). Classification (NCBI taxonomy): domain Eukaryota; kingdom Metazoa; phylum Mollusca; class Cephalopoda; order Sepiida; family Sepiidae; genus Acanthosepion; species Acanthosepion lycidas. The sequence goes on along the minus strand of OZ010574.1, from coordinate 63,730,257 downwards.
GAGCAGGTTGTGAAACAAACACTAACTCAACCGTGCCTACTTCAACTTCCTCTTTGTCCGTCAATCCGTACCTCCAACCGACGAATAACTTTTTCTGCCTTGTGCTGCTGGCACCAAGTTTTTTATGCTATTCCATGACAGCCAAAATTTGCATGTGTGCAAATATCTTGGATGAGATAGGCACGCATAAATTGTGTCTTCAATAGCGACCATATTTCTTTTTTATCATCACTTTTCAGGCAAGACACATTTGCGCTCGTTTCAAATTCTGAGGTAAGTCATGTCTTTCGTTACACACACTAAAAGCAAAACTGCACCATTCACTGAATTTATTTGATCAACTTGATTAAATTTTCAAAGTGATTGACTAGCAAACTCTTTTCATTTTCTTGTCTTTATTATTAAATTCTCTCCATGAGAGCCTCGAAGATGTTTACCAACTATAGACACAACATGAGTGGTGGCTGAAAATCAGGAATCCATTTCAGTGCTGCCACTTTATTTTCTATGCCACACAGTCTCCACTTAGCACTAACCAATTTTAATTCTGTCTATTAACCAAGAATGAAAGGGAATGCAAGTTACAAATTGAAAAGAAACTAGATTTCCATTTATTATCTTTGCCTTTAAGCTAAAAACGAGAGTTTAGTTTTCAAAGATTTTCTGTCACAACTTATACTTGAATGATACAACATTGCAAATTGACTCTTTAAATCAGTGATTCCCAGACAGTGCAGCATGCCTCATATGTGTGTCGGAAGAGGATAGGAGGTAAAGCGGAATGATTGAAAGACAATCAAAGCTTCAGAAACAGTTTCAAAAAATTCATATGCCAAAAACAAATATGATTTCAAAATTTAAAATATCATTATAGATTACTTGTAATTGCATGTATGAGTCCCAGTATAAATTGTTATAAATAATTATTGACCAATTTTATCGTTGCGATATTTTTGCATTATATTAAGTATTAAGAATATAATAACAAGGGTCTGCAAATTGGAGGAGAGAGTTATCAATGATAATGTTCTGACTTTGAATCTGCAGTTATCTCACTTTAACCCCTCTATGATTTTTTTTATTTTTAAATGTACTTTTTATCATATAAAATTTGGTGAGGTGTGAGCAAATTTTCATTTCAAAAATGCAGCCCAGAGAAAAAAAAATTTGGGAACTGCTGCTTCAAATGAAATATGCCTATTAGAGGAATTTATTACATAAATTCCTACAAAGATGTATATATTTTTAAATTCTTCTTTTATGTACGATGTCCTTTCAAAGACATTGCTTTTCATGGCTTTCCACCAATTCCTGTTCTTTGTAGCTCATAAAATGTCTGTCCCCTTACTAACACTACCAAGGTTTATGGCCACCAGTTCCTGTAAGATAACCAAGCAATGTCAAGTCTGGACAGTAATGGGTGACCACTTGGGAATACCAGGTGCTGTAATCTTGGATGTGTGGGTGGGTCTAATGGATAGCGGTTCAGAGTTCCAATTCCAGGTGGACTCGTTATATTCACTTACATCACTTACATATGAATCCACCTTTTCTCCCTCCAGCTATGGGTTAAATAGCAAGACTTGTATAATTAAACCATTATTAAATCAAGAATTTTCTTACAATTTAAAAATATTTTCTGGCTTTAAATAACCTGCCAAAGATTAATAATCCATAAGAAATGAATGAATCAATAAACTTCTGAATTCTTGTTCTACCAATTCATTTACACAAGTTGATTACTTGCTGTTTCCCTCAACATTTTTTTGCCTTTAATATGCTCTGTGAGTGTCAAATTCTACAAGCCTTTTTTCTTCATTGCGTTTCCCAGAATTTTTAACTGTTTATTTTGGATTCTATATAATTTTTTTTCGTTTTATTTAGTGGTGTGATGGAGTTGTGGGGGAGCCTAAAAGTAAAAGCAAAAACATTAATGACAAATCTAATTAAACATTTCTTCACTAAGAATACTTTAAATACTGAAAAAGTTCTAAGTATTATATTTTTTAAATTATGAATAATTTTAGAGTAAATTTCCACTTACATTAAGACGAAAAAACTGCATATAAACAGAAACAATCTACTATTTGTTCTTGGTCTTAGTCAAAACATGAAATTAGCTTAAGGAGAAGCACACATTTCTGGCACACATAACAAGGAAAGAGAGACTGAAGAATATGACACTCGATGGATTAAGTACATTTGAAAGCAAAAATAGTTTTTATTTCTTCATTTATCATTCTTTTTTTTCAATCCTTATAATGTTGAAAGAAAAAAGACTGTTATACACAACAACTAAATTCAAATTAAGTTTGATTATGCAGACGAGAAACAGAACTAAATTATACTAAAAGTTTTTTATTTACAATATTTTCTTATTTTAATGTTTTGGGTTTAGAACAATATATATAAATTTTTATAGTATCAGATTTAACTTTTTTGAATAAAAATATTTAAAATATTACTAGTTTATTTTTTATACAACTTATCCCCAGAATAAAGGTCTGTGTTGTTTTAAAAACTTTTAGAAGAACTTATATGGCTGTAAAGTATCTTGTACATAATAAAATTCAAAGAAATTTTTTTGCCCCAAAATTTAACAAAAACAGAAAAGATTCCTCTAAAAATAAATAAATCTTCTTTAGAGTAATGTTTGCATTGTTGGGGGTTATTTTATAATGGCTCTGAGAATCCACTTTTCACATTGAAAATTCCCAAGAAAGAAGTTTAAATTGATTAAATGCATGCATTTTTTGAGAATTTTGTCTCTTCACTGCAGACTAGAAAAATATGAGATACTAAAAAGGAAAAATGAAAAGAAGGGTGCCAAAATAATTTTTACTATTTTTTACAACAATGTAAAGCAAAAATACAACATGCTATAAATATAAAAATGTTACTTACAGTAGATGAGGTTTACACTCAGTAAGTTTACTACCTTTGATGAGCTAAGGCAAAATGAGGTCACACTCAATAAGTTTACTACCTTTGATGAGCTAAGGCGAAATGAGGTCATCAACTACCAGTATGTATCTTTGTTCCTCATGGTGTGACTCAAGATGCTGGTCACAACACAACTGTAACTACACTTTCAAGGGATCCAATTCATCTCATTTGTCCTTACTGTTTCAAGGGGATTAACTCACCTCACCTTATCTGCTCACTAGGTAGAGTTCTATCTAAAACCCCACAGTATAAAACTTCCAAAATTTAATAGCAAATATGACAATTATTTTTTACAATAAAATTATTTCATTTCAGTAATCGCAAAGCAGTTTATATGATAACAATAAAACATGCAAAACATTAAATTAATTGAAGATTTGTTTAAAACAGACAAAGTAAATGGCTCATTTTCTGTGTTGACTACAAAAAAGGAATGTGAGTGTATATAAATTTCCAAGCAAATGTATCTTTATAATAAACTAAAATTGCGTTGCTTTCCATGAAAATTTATGGTATGGGTTTTATAACTACATTAGATACAAGTTTCAAAATACTGATAATAGTTCATACTATAGGACATGGCTAACCATGGTTTATGAACCATATGCAGTTCTTTGACCTTTAATATTCAGCTTGAAGAAATGGCTGAGCTCCTTTTTTCATTACAGTTAATAGAAAAGGTAAATAATAAAAAATTTTAATCTTTGCAATTATTTACTGGGTTTGCATTGAGATTCCATTGGATTAAAAATGTAGTTTAATGTTAATGTGTATGTAACAAAAATGTATGTGTAAATTTTGTTCATGTCTTGCGGCTCTCAAACATCTGAACTTTATTGTATTTGCCTCTTACATTAAACAAGTTTGTCCATCCCTGGTATATGAAGTGTATTTTGGAGCCTGACAACACAAAATTCAATCCAATAAACACAAAATTTTTTGACATATTTTGCCTGACCTTTTGTTTTTAAACATTTCAAATTCAAATAATACGAGGAAAATATACTCAAGACAATTTTTTCTCTTCTTTAGTGTAAGTTTGCAAATATTAAAACAATTTAAGTCTGCATAATGTAAGAAAATTGTTTTCAGGAAAACATTTAAAATTTACACAGTTACTTTCTTCCATTAAATTGATAATTACCTTCTTTTGACATTATAACTTTCCTTATATTCATCAGAAGACCATGATCCAGGTCTTTATTCCTAAATTTTTATAGTGCTGAATCCATTTTTCACGTTGAAAATTCCTAAGAAAAGTCTAAATTGGTTAAATGCATGCATTTTTTTGAGAATTTTGTTTCTTCACTGCAGACCAGAATTTCTAGTCCTAATTTTAATTAGAATTATGTAAGGTTTGTTTAAATCTTCCTCTTTAAACAAATAGCATTAATACAATTCCATAACTGAGCTGAAAATCATTCAGGGTCTCAAAACTCACAAATGTTTTTTTATTAATTGATTTTCTACAGTTTATCAACCCTTTACAGAAAATATTTTTAAATTGTAAGAATGTTTTTTGAGATTATAATAGTTTAGAGACACAAATCATACTATTTAACCCATAGTTGAGAGAAAAAGAGTTGTCTTCATACCTTTCCCAAGGATATTTGCATGTAAATGAATATAAAGAACCCAATGAAATTAGAGCTGAACCATCCGATTAACAATTCCAAGCCATTCAATCTTAAGGCAACTGGTATTCCCAAGTGGTCACCTATCTAGGTATTCATTAGGCTCAACATTGCTTAACTTTGGTGATTGTATGGGAACTGATGTTTCAAAATGATATGGTCATAAGCCTTGGTCGTTTTACTAAGGTGACAAACATTGATATGAGCTACAAAGGACTGGAAGTTGTAGACAGACATAAAACCTGAATATCTGAATATTTTTACCAAATATTAAAACAATTTAATTCTGCAAAATGTAAGGAAACTGTTCTTAGGAAAATGTTTAAAATATCCTCAATTACTTTTTTCTATTAAATTGATATTTACCTTCTTTTGACACTATAACTTTCCTTATATTCATCAGAAGATCTCTATTTTTATGTCACATTTACATTAAGCAAGTGTGGCCACTCCTGCTATAGGAAATAAGGAAATTGAATGTATTAGGTTGGTGCAAAAATAATGACGTAATAATGTTGTTTCTTGATGTATTTTTTAACATCAAAAAACGACATTGTTACGTCATTATTTTTGCACCAACGTAATAGAATAGGCTGCACTAGGGGTAGTTTCACACAATACCACAAATTACTACAAAACAAAAACATTAGCCTGAAAACTTATCAAATCAAGACTTCAAAATGTCATAACCTGGCACTAAGCTCACTCAGAAATATTTGAACAGTCAGGTTTTGAGTGAGTGAAGCATGTAATAACCATCCTTCTTTAAACCTCATGGACTGGCACTACAGAATCACAAATGAAGAACTACACCAAATAACAGAAGCTACATCACTTGAAGACTACCAACAGCAACAACTAAAATTGATATCATATCAAAGACAAAATAATTATATAATGAAAATGTTGACATTCCACACTATTTCATGCAAAACATTAGGAAGGAAACACCCATCACTAGTGGAAAGAGTAATAACAGTCACTGGACTTGAAAAATCTATTTCCTGAAAAATTGTTTTAATAGAAAGATTTTATAAATTAGAAAATGGCTGCTCAGTCAATGAATTCCAAAAGTTTCCTTATAAAGAAATAGCTAACATTATCATTATTATTACCAAAATCATCATTATAATGACTTTCGTTCTATAACAAGGAAATGTAGGGATCTGACAGAGAACTACAATTAAAATCTATATAAATATGAGGCTTCTTTTCATTTTCTTTTTTTCACTTGGTACAAGACCTAAGAGCCACTTAAGGAAGAAAGGTACTGAATAACATTGTTGCAAAGGAGGGGAAACCAGGAAGTGCATTTTATGAACATATATAGGATAAATATCAGTTGACTAGTCTTGAAGAGTTTAATGTTGTAGTAGTTAGGGAAGCATCATCTTGGGAGCCTATTCCCAAAAGTAACATTTCTGGAGAAGAAGCTGTCTGAGTAGAAAGGAACATAAAAGGAATGGGAATGATTTGATGCTGTGAACATGACTTGGTAGGTTCTAGCTATGAAGTTCTGAGTTGGGGGTATGAAGAAATCTAACTCATTAAAATGTTTGCCATTGTAAATGTAGTAGATTATTGTTGAATGGGGGAAATTAGTACATCATCTAAAAGGCTGCACAATTGCTTTTAAAGTCAACAAGGATCTTCTCTGGTCTGATCTGACTCTTGTAAATACAGAGCATTGATTGTTGATTTCTATGTTCACTAGGGTTATGACTTTTAGACATTTTGTGAAGTAAATGATTTCCTGTATCATAATTCGATGAACTTTTGTTAAAAAATAATGAAGAAGGCTTTAATTCAGTATACTTTTTAAAATGTCACCCACAAAACAAAATTTATACAACAGTATACAAAAACAGTAGTAATATGGTTTCCTGGAGTCTTCTAGGACTTGTTTTTGTTTATTTGTAAGTTTGTACATTATGCTATAGATATAAACTGTTAAATACATTTAAAAATGCATAAGTACTATCCAATTACATCATTAGCAAATTGAAAAATAAAGCTTCTGGAATATTTTGAATTTTGTGTATATGGTAAAATTGAATTTTCAGTTTGGGGATAATCTTTTTTCAAGAACTAAAACAAATTAATGCTTTTTTCATTACTTTTGAAGAAAAGTTATCAAGTTTTGACACAGGAGCATCAGGTTACAAACAGTCACAACCCTAAATTGTTTGCACTATCTATATCTATAAACACTATTTCTTACATTCAGCAATGAAAATGGCAAAATTTAACAATAAAAATCAATAGCAACAACATCAATTCACTTTTGTTTAATTTGGCTGAAAAATTGTATCACCAATAACATGTACAGAAATAAGGCATCCCTTTCTAAATATTTTGGAACTTAAAAGAAGTTAATAAAACTCTGATGGTAAAATGGAAAATACTAAAATGAACTAGAACTTGCAAATCTGTAAATGAACCATGCTTCTCCTGTTTACATGAAAAACTAGAAATTATCAAATTTGCTGACAAAAAAATCCCTATTAAACCAAAAGAGTGAATTAACTGTAAATTGCCGACACAGTTTATCTTTTACCATAAAATGTAGTTAAATTTGAAAAATCACATATTATCATTTCTTATAACAATAATTTATTACTAAATAATTGTCCATCCTCTACGGGTATTTACCTTATTTTGTTTATTCAGCTTTAATATTGCTATGTATTGCCATCTAGTTAGTATTATTAATATCTTATATAGATGTTTCACATTTTAAAATTTATCTAGAAAATTCCTGAATCTAAAATGATTTTTAAAAAATTTTTTCTGCTGAAATTAACTTTATGTCCGATTATCCCCTACCCTTCCCTTCAATATCCTTTCAAAAATTGAACATGTCATATTTGTCTACAATCAAGATACATTTGTCACTTACATATTTCCGCAATTGTCAATGATGGCCTGTCTATGTTCCAGTTTATCATGTCATGAAAAAATAACTCACCCACCTCCACGATTTAAATTACTTTTCTATTTAGCACAGATCTGACATTTAATTGGTTAATCAAGACATACCCACAAGTCTGTTTTTAATTCTGACCTTATGTTTTCCTACCATGACCATTTAACTTTTGGAAAATAGGTAAGATCATGTTTTTAAATTTTCTTAAAAATCCTTTAATCACCAGTTACTTACCATTGCCTGAAGAAGTACAATCAAAGGGTTTAAGCATGAAAGCTTTTGTGCAGCAATTTCAACATGTTTTTATTATAATCTCTTCTAATAAAAATTATATATATATATATATATATATATATATATATATATATATATATATATATATATATATATATACACACAATTTTCATTAAAAATTATGTCTCATTTAAATACACCTGGAGACCTACCAAACTCTATCCCCAACATAAATGTTGATAATACAAATATAATAGCCTCATCCACATGTAAAAAAAGGTTAAAAATAATGGAATCATTATTAACAAAAAATGTAAAAGCAAACACTCAAAAATATTAACTATGAACATGGCCACAATGTGCTGACCATTTTGGGGAAATAAAACTTTCCTCTAACTCTAGATACATACATAAACCAATCCATACATTCAGTTAAATGTAAAAATAAAATCATCTTTGATATGGCTAAAAGTATAGCCGAAAAGGCTCGAACATACAAAACATTTAGACGATTTTGATATTATTTATGTCCAGAAAAGAAAAAATATCAGAACACATGAAAAATTAAATAAAAAACTTAACTGCAGTGGTTTGTCAGTCGTTTTTAGTATTCAGATATATATATATATATATATATATATATATATATATGTAGAGATTTTAGATAAAGACTACACAATGAATGCAGTATAGTGAGATTATATTGCATCCAGAAAAGAAGAAAATTATAAGAACACATGAAAAATTAAATTAAAAATTAACCACAGTACCTTGTCAGGTTAGTTGTTGTTAATGAAACTTGTATAAAACGGATTGCTGCCTGCCCAAATACACAATTATATATATATATATATATATATATATATATATATATATATATATATATATATATATATATATATATATATATATATATATATATATACACATATATATATATATATATATATATATATATATATACACACATATATATATATATATATATATATATATATATAGATAGATAGAGAGAGAGAGAGAAAGAGAGAGAGAGAGAGAAAAAGATAGTCACACACACTTTACTGAAAAGTTCTTGGCACAATCAAATGTCCCATTATTAGCGAAGTTCATATTTTAGGAAGAAAGTTGAGCCAAGCACTTTTCATCAAACCTCATGTAGACATTTTAATTCTGCTTCTTTGTGTGTTTATCTACCTCTACTCAGAGACTTATTTTATTCAGTACCTGGCAGTTATTGTTCATCTAGCCAGGAAAATATGGGGGTCATGAGATTATGCCAATATTTTTCCTTGGGTTACACGCCAAGCGTTTGAGAACTTCTGAACTAAGCCGTTAATGTTCCCAGTGATTTAGCTAGAAAAGTGCAAATATTTGAAGGAATAAATCTATAATCATAATTTTTATGGCTTTCATTGGTGAGTTGACAATAAACTCCAAAGCTGAGCCAACAAAGTATTAACATGATAATCAACAATGAACACAAGTTTATAGATTACATTCCAGGCTAATATCAGAATGATGATGAAATGTAAAACATGGTATTTTATTTCACATTTCAGGTTTACTCAGAAACAACATTAAATTAAATTAGGACTTACTGCCATATCATGTTATAATATTGGTTCTGTATGATTACAGAAGTTAAGCAACATCAAGCCTAATCAGTACCTAGCTGGATGACGGCTTGGGATATGCAGCTGGTATAATGAACAATGGCTTGGAATTTTTTAAATGTAAACTGAGTTCCAATTCCTCTTGGGTTCATTATATTCACTTATGGGAATATAATGTGCAATTACTCTTTGCCCACCAGCTATAGGTTAATTATTAAGACTTGTATTACTAAACCATTATCTCCCAAAAGAAATTCACCTTTCAACAAGACAACAATTCAAAACACACTTTAAAATTAAGTCAAAATTACTATGAGTTAAAAAAAAAGGAGCAAAATTTAAGAAATTATAACTTGAACTCCTCAGTCTTCTGAACCTCTCTCTAATTAAATTAGTATGGGATGAATTAGGAGAGTCTGAAGAGAATACTCAATGAGTGAGAGTGAGCTTTTATAGTGCTTGAAGAATGCCTGAAAAAGTCTCCCATCTACTTTTTGTTGAGAAAAGTATGAATCCTCCTATTCTTCCCCAGTTATGGATTAATTAGTAAAATTTCTCTCAATAAAACATTATCTCCAAAAAATATTCTTACAATCTAAAAATATTTTCTGGCTTTAAATAACAGGCAAGGAGTTCATAAGCTGTAAAAAAGAAATTAATCATGATTTTTGGAAAGTGGTGTCACATATACAAACTTTTCAGCAAGGTTCTACCAAAACATTACATTGGATAACTTTTTCTTTGCCCTTACTCATAAAGCCTAATAGCAAATGTATATACTCCTATTCAAGTTTCATTTGTTGTTCAAATTGTTCAGATATTTGGAGAGCACCTCATAAAGATATTTCTTCTTTTTATTTACAACATTAAAAGCAAAATAGAAACCTGGGGATTTATAAAATCTGTGCTTTAAAAGCTGAGTCAAATGAATGATATCAGTGTCTTTTAGCTTCTTTCCACTTGACCACTGATGACAATTCCAGAACAATGTAACTATAAACAATTTTTTTCTATCCTCTGACAGCCACAATGATGGAGAAAGCATTACCTCGAACCATGGCTAGTAAGACACGCAGCAAGAGACACTCCATTTTGCGAGGCTCATCCCTTAATCGAGAAGCAATCACGCCAATCCTCCAAAGGAATGCCATCGAATGAGGGCCAATAACCTCTGAAGTCTCCACTGCCACAGGAGTAAAAAAAAAATCTATCAGCAAGAGAAGAATATTTAATTATTTTTTCATTTCTGCATCCCGGGCGACAGATCCCGGCTCAACCACAGAACTGATCAAATGTATCTGTACAGGTTGCATCCCAAATCAACGACTTCCCCATTTTAAAAGGGAAAATGGTAATGCCATCTGGCCGCTTTCCATCAATGCGATTGAGGCCTACGTGTTCAATTTGGGAAGGGAACACAAAAAAGGGGTTGTAGATTGGAAAATAATTCGTCACCAAAAGGTGACGAATTATTTTCCAATCTACAACCTTTTTGCCACAGATGAAAAGTCACAACCCTTTCACTGCCATACTGCTATTTCCATGGAAAGTGTTCAGATGAACAACATTCCTTAGTTCCACAGTCCTAACTGTCAAGGATAAAACCCGCTCTGCCACGTCCATTGTAGTAAACCACTCTCATTCCCTTCGTATTCTATTGCTGAGATGTAAGTTCCCCTCAATCAGCTTCCTCTCACAAAACACTGTTCTATGGAACCAACTCCCAAGAGGATGCTTCTCCAATCGCTAGAATCTTAATCTGTTCAGGTCTATGTTTAAGCATTATCTTCCCCTACATATCTGCATAAACTATGCCTCTTACTCTGTAACATTTTACCCACCCAGTCTTTCTTCACTCTCCAGTTTCAAAAATTGGCTCTGAATGAATTATTTTCCCCCTTACAACTATTTTCCAACATACAAATCTTCATGAACCTCTCCCTGCTCTTTCATTATTTTTATGGAAAGTGTTCTAACAAACTACATTCATTAGTTCCACCAGTTCTAACCTTCACGACTAAGAGCCATCCTATCATGCCTATTGTAGTGAACCACCCTTATTCCCTTTGTATTCCATTGGTGAGCAAGCTTCTTCCTATTCTGCTTTGTGGAGCCAACTCTATTTTAACCTGTTCAAATCTTGAATTAACTGTTATGTTCCCCACATATCTCAATAAACTGTTCCTCTTACTCTGTATGCAACCTTGAGAGGCCTTATACAGGATGAACATCATTATAAAAAAAAAAGATGGTCTAAAATTTGTTGGTTTCATATTGTAGAGAGTCATGGTTGCCTATGGCCTGGAAAAAAAGAAGGGGAAGAAAGAGAAAGAGAAGAAGAAAAACACCTACTGCTTTGAATAATTTAGATATACTGTTAATTAAGCATCTTTTTTTAGAGTCACTTTTTGTTTATAAGCCATGGAGAAAGCAACAGGAAACTACACCACTATATTTCTCAAAAACAACCATAGCAATGCACACTTTACAGAAGGAAATTGCAAAGAGCTGTGATTGCCTATGTCCTGAAGGGACATAGTTTAATCATTACATTGATTAAATATTCTTTGGATGAAACCAGGAAGCCAAATACATTGCACTGTTTTCTGATCATCAACCATCTGTTTCCTTTTGCTTTTTTCATTGCCAGTTTTATTCTCATTGTTATCCAGACCTCAAGTGGAAATCATACATATGATCTATTGCTAAAGATATTGAAACTATAGTTGGTTTCATGTACCACTCCAGTAAGTGCCTGATTCTGTCTGCTCTGTTTTATCTTCTTATTCATTCTTATAAATGTGTAAGATAGATTCTTGGTAGAAAACTGTCTGGCATGACACAATGAAACAACTTTCCTTGAGCTGTCCGAGCAATTGATTCAATATAATCTTTCCACTTGATGTCAGCAGAAAATGTTAGCCTGAGTAGGCACAAAGACCCATTCACCTGGAGGTTAAAACAAAAAGGAAACAGTTTTTTAAGACACCTCATATTCTGGAATATAAACATTTTTAGTTTATATTTTATCCACTTTCTTTCATGATGGCTGATGTACAAAATGACCTCAAGACTGTCATTAACTGAGGCAAAAGATGGCTTGTCAATTTTAACACCTGCAAAAACTAAACTTCTCTCTATTAATCATCTGAGAGACCCCTCTGTGCTTTCTATCAGCATGGCTGAGGCTATCCTCCAGGAAAGTGACTAATTGTACCTTCTCGAAGCTAATGTTCTCAGCTGACATGAAATGTAAAGACTATATTGAATCTATTGCTAGGTCAGCTGCTAAGAAAGTTGGTTCACTGTGTTGGATGAGACAATTCATCAATTTTGAATCTATCTTGCATATCTATATATCTACCATTCACCCATGCTTAGAATTTTGCTGCCATATATGGTACAGTGCCCCTGCTATTTACCTGAAGCTCCTTGATAAGATCCAAATAAGAATCAGCAACACTATTACTGATCTGGTGGCTCAGCTTTAGTCATTTTTCCACCATTGTACGGTTGCCTCTCTGTCTCTTTTTGCCTTTTTTATAAATACTTTCTTGGCAATGGTTTGGATGAGCTATTTGCTATGGTACCTTATGAATTTATGACTTATGAATTTGAGTGCAATACTAGACTGGCAATTTACCATTGAACTAACTAGATATAGCCATAACTTATATGCTAACAGTTTCTTATCTTGTACTTCTCACTTGTGGAACTCCCTTCCAGCTCCATGCTTTCCAACCAACTTTAATCTGCAAGAATTTAAATGCAATATCAATCACTATCTAGTGCCCCCTGAATGCTCTTCTCTTTTTATACTCATTACTAATGTTTCTGTTCCTAATTCTTCTACCCCCTGTACCCCTTTAGTGACTGTACTGCCTTGCTTGGGGTAACACCTATTAAAAAATAATTCTATATCTACTTTCTTTATGAATGAATTGAATATTTTTACAAAGACAGATGTTTGCCTTCTCAACCTTTTACATCTTCACACAATTTAAGAGATATTACTTTAACAGCTAGATTTTTACATACCAATTGTGTCTTTACCAGAATGCATCGATGGTTTTAGGTTATACACAACTGCTTACCACTGTAACATAAAGTTCTGGTTGAAATAGCTAAAAAGACCATTAAAATGACTGTAATAGCTCAAATGCAACCCTCAGTTTCAGTGATACCAATAATCCTTCTTGGAATAATTCCTCTTGGAATGTGTAGGTTACCAGAAGGCTTTGATGTTTTGCCATTTCCAACAGGGAAGCCACAAATATATTCCTGTCACAATTACTCATAGACACCACAAATATTAAACTTAAGACACAAAATTTCACTTAATATAATTCTCTGTTACAATTTGATATGAGAGATTTTTCAAAGAGATCATATTAATCCATAAATCCTCTGACTCAGAAAGGCTTCATAATCCATAAATCCTCTGACCCAGAAAGACTTCATAATCCATAAATCCTCTGTAATAAAGTCTGGATCAGGATAGGCCATGTTTGAAGGCCATTTTGACTCAAGTATAAATCAAATCAAGTTTAAAACAATGATCACTTGAGTGAAAAGGCAAACATTGGTCCACTTTATACTTGACTGTATGTAAACGTTGGTCAGATTTGATCAAAAGTTAAATATTGATTGTATTTATACTTGTTATAGATTTGAATCAACTGACAACAAAGAAAAAGACGATAAAGGTATTTTTAATTAATTTTTACAACTAAATTTTTCTCATAGTGTATGAGTGCTAATGTTCTTTGTTTGTTAAGATGAAAAGAAATTTGATTTCTTTGCATGCATGTGGAAAAAAATGAGAGGTAAATGTGAGGAGGAAAAAGTGTCAGTTAGTTTGGTGAGGAAGAGTTTAAGTGTCACATAGCTTCATGAGGAAAAGTGTAAATGTCATGTAGATTGATGAGGAAGAGTGTAAGTGTCAGATAGCTTGGCAAGGAAAATGGGTGAATGAGTGCTATATAGGAATAAAGTGTCGCTGCCGATACTTGGGTTTGAACACAGATCACCAGACAGCAAACACAGGCAATCCCATTTTGAATTAAGTGGATCATGTGACCATGGGGCAAAACGCATAAGTAGGAAGTAGTGTGATGTTTAAACGATCACTATTTCTATTCTATCCTCTATTACTATACAGATCCCTGTTCTCTACACTATTCACTATACTATTCCCTATACTATTTCTCAATACTGATCACTGTATGGATTACTATTCAGTAGTTACTTTTTCAGTGAGTATTATTGAGCAAGTACTATTAGTGCAAGTGTTATTCAAAGGTGTCTGACACCAGTATTGTTCAACGACGTTACTATAGTTGTATCTGTGATTACAAAGTCTCTACTACAATGAGCATTAATTAAGTCACAATGAGTATTTGATGACATTACAAAAGTGGCAATGAGTGTTCATTGACATCACAACTATGAGTAATGGAATCTCTTTGAAGCTGTGCACATCATATGTTACCATTCCTTCTCTTTACTGGATTTTCTGGTCTAGAAGCTTTGCTTAAATATTCTTCAAAGGGATCACAAAGCATTATTTTATTGTTGGCAGGAAAGCAACCCTCTAGTTTAAATTTGCTAAATATTTTTTTTCATGGGATTAATTTATTAACTAGAAGGATGCACAGATTCTCTGACTTAGAAACATTTTTTTTGTCATTTAGTGTTTGACTGTCTTACTGGTTGTTTCTGTCTTTGCTCGAGCTAAAAAGGAAACATTGATGGAAATTGGACACATTAATTTATGCTCAGTATCAACTGCTGATGAAGAAATGAAGTAATGAATAAGACACACTCAAAGTGATTTCTGTGTATTCTGTTAGGTATTCTATCATAGATACTTTCATATTCAAAAGTTCTTTTGAAGAAATAAAGAGAAAAATAAACACCTATACAAAAGCTTTATCATTTGTTTGCATTAAAAGATTACCTGATAAAAGTAATTTTTATTATTTTTGGATTCATATCTACATAAATAAAAGAATTTATTTTAAAATTCTTATGAATTTTCTAACCCACTTCCTCCTCAACAGCCATTTTTACTTCATAAGCAAGTAGGCAATTCAATTCCTTTTTGTCTGTTTTTCATTTATCCTTTAAAAAATTAATGAACATATCAGAGACAGACATATTATTTTCATTTCCTGTAAATCAATAAAGAGAATTAACATAAGATTAGTTTCAATGAAATGAAATTGTATTTGCTAAAAAGAAAACTGAATGAATAACATTTAATACACACACACACATATATATATATATATATATATATATATATATATATATATATATATATATATATATATATATATGCTATTATTATTTTGCTTGTCCCTCCCTTAGTTAGCATAACTGTTACACCTTACCAGTACATCATAAATAATGCACTAATCTATTTTGATCAAGTGGAAAGATGGAAAAGACATATTATTTAAATGCTACTTGGTTTCAGTGAGAAAAAGAAAGAATGAAAGAAAGAAAGGAAAATAGAAGTGTTTAGCCAGTAGGTCATAAATAATGGACTATTCCGTTTTGATCAAGTGGAAAGACAGAAAAGACCTATGAGAATTGCTACTTGGTTTCATTGAGAAAATAAAAAGAAAGAAGAGAGGATAGAAGTGTTTAGTGCCTTCTGCTAATATCTCATAAATAATGGACTATTCCACTTTTGAACAGGTGGAAAGATGGAAAAGACATAGCAGAAACATTTGGTTTCAGTGAGAAAATGAAAGATAAAAAGAAAAATTCTTCAGCAAATTGCAATAGGAAAACCATGAAATTTTCACAGGTATTTTTTAATATATATAATTATTTAGACAGTAATTTCTTTTTTATACAAGTTCCATTCAAGATGACTGACAAGGTACTGTCATTAAGAGTTTATTAAAGTTTTATTGTATTCATACAAGTATTTTCTTTTCTGGACATAGTGTATGTAAAAACTGCCCAAATAATCTGTGGAACTGTTAGCTATTTCAAGGATGTTTTTTTATTTAACTGAGCATCTCTCTCTCTCTCTCTCTCTCTATATATATATATATATATATATATATATATATATTAGGTTGGTGCAAAGATAATGACGTTTTTTGATGTATTTTTAACGTCAAAAACCGTCATTAATTTTGCACCAACCTAATATATATATATATATATATATATATATATATATATAGTGAGAGAGAGAGTGAGAGAGGGAGAGAGAGGAGGGAGAGAGAGAGACTGAGTATGAATAGTAAACCAACAAAATGACAGGGAAAAGTACAAGTAGGAAACAGATCATGATAAAAAATGATAAAAAGCAAAGAGATGCAGATTAATTGTATGTTGTGTTAGGCTATTTCTTATTGCTCAGAATACATGTCATGTAATGTAGTAAGAGATAATATCTAAATGTGTGGCAAACATTCTCAATGCTAAAGTGTGTAAAAGTTAGTAAGATGACATATAAACATGGATCTCCACAACTTCCTATACCTTGCAGCTCAAAGAAATCTTTGGCTCTTTACCATCTTTCTGTGTCTCAGCTCTGCCATCCATTAACAACTTTTATGTGTCATAGATCTTCAGAACATGGGCAATCATGGCTTTCCCCATTTTCCTGTCTCTTGGAACTCTGAGCAATACTTCTTTATCCAAGTCTTGTCATCCATTTACACTGTCTTTCATGTGCTGTGTCCCTGTGTTGAAATAAGAACTATTTACCCTCCTTAGTATCATGAATGAACTGATCCATTCATGATAAGTAGTCTTGGGTAATTTTCTACAAGAAAAGAAGATAATACTATTGCAGTGACTTGTCTAGCTGAGTACTGAATACTATCATGACTGACTCGGTCAAGTTAAGTGTTGTGTTGTGCCAGACCCCATATCACAACAGTCTATTATAATTTTTAATCAGTTTTTGTGATGGCAGATTAATTTCTGTATCTTTCTTCTGAAGATGTTGGGGGGAACTTTCTACACTGCATAGTAATTATTGTTAACATACAAAGTTTTCATTTGACTTCAGTCATTAAAAGAAAAGAACAAAACAAAACAAAATTCAAAGAGTCTGTTTAATGTTTCCATCTTCAGAATTATTTAGAGTTTTAGGCTTTGAATTTGAAAATCTTGTTGAAAGTAAAAAACTTAATAATTGCATACAGGACAGACATTATTAAAAAAAAGATAAAATATGAGAGACAAAAAAAAACACAATTAGTTTGATAAGAAAATACAAGAAAATGAAAAAAAAATGTGGAGGGGAAAAGGAAAATCATCTATTATTACTCACTCTTCAGAACTCAATCAGAAAGGTAAAATAATTTTTGTACATAACCAACTAAAAAAAAGGATGGGAAAATTAATACCTTGTGTCAGTAATATTCTGAAAACAGTATATTTTGCAGATAAATGGCATTGAGTCTTGGCCACCTGTCCTTCTGATGACAAAGGGAAGGCTATTATGACAATGAATTTTGTTTCTAGTACCTTCAAGTGATACTCAGAATATGACCTGCACAGAACAGAACATGTTTTTGCATTATGACACAGCGCAATCACAATTTTGTTTGAGGTATTCTATGATTGCAAACTTGGATGAAGCAGCAGACTTATGCAAATTATGTGGTTGATATTTTCTTATATACACTAGAAAAACCTAAGAAATTCCCCTCTCAAGAAGTTGAGGCCTCCTTCCTCTGTAGTCAGTTTCACATTGACATTTAAATAAATACTTCTTTCTCCTAAAATTGTTCTTGATATATATATAAATTATAGATATCATTATCCCATATATCTATCTCTCTCTATATATATATATATTTCACAGTAAAGAAATAAAAATTACCTCAACATAGATATAATTAATATTACTAGGATCCACCCAGATTATATACCCACAGACTGATTACCTTTACTATATATATATATATATATATATATATATATATATATATATATATATATATATATATATATATGTAGTAAAGGTAAAATAAAATCTGTGGGTATATAATCCAAGTAGGTCATAGTAATATAAGAATATTATAATTGATCCACAAAATAGAGCTTGTATTTTATTTATACAGAGCAATAGATAAAAAATCAAGAAAAATTTTTTTAGCTCATATAAGGAATTGACTATTTTGGCAGACAATAAAAGTGATCATCTGTCTTCTTAACCCAGATATAGATAATACCAATTTGTAATTGTTAGGGATTATTCCAAAGAGGACTTTAATCCAATGAGAGCTCAATATGAGTTATGTAGCAATTTTTAATGATAAATCAAGAAAAACCTTAAAAATCCATATCAGTTATAATTTATTTCATGAATATTGTCAGAAATATCTTTAAGAAATGGTATCAATTCATCTAGACAGACAGATATACCAGGATAAAAAGAAAAAAGAGAGAACGAGAGAGAAAGAGAAGAAAGATATATAATAAGAAAAAAAGGAAAAAAAGAAAAAAAAAATAATATGAGAAAAAATTCAGCTCGGAGTTGGAAACAGAGACTCTACAATCACCAGCATTCCTTTTCCAATGCTTCTTTAATGCACCAAATTGCTCAGTCTAAACAATATTGGAGACTTAAAGATAGAGGCTTCACTCAACAATTAAATAGGATATCATTTGTCAGTCTCAAACTCCCAACAGATGCAATTTATGCATACAGGAGAAAATCATAATAATTAAATATAAAAATGCTGGCCAATTGTTGAATCAATGAAATGACCCTATTTTCAAGTGTTGACATAAAACAAATTTAGAATTCCCTAAAAACATTGATTTTACAGGATATACACTTGAAATGTTGATTATTATTTTATATGGGTACAAACATATAGGTGTACATGTATTCATATGTAGGTATATGTAGATGTAGTTATATTGCTTGTCACACGTTTTTATACATATAGGTCTGTCAGTATATTTAGTGATTATATTGCTATTCCTACAGCATATATAATTTTTAATTTTTATTTTATATTTATATTTTACTTATTTATTACTATTATTTCTTTATCTTTATCAAAATTTATATATTCTTACATTGTTTATTATAATTATCTAAATATATTAGTTTTTATTGATTATTTATTTATTTTTTAAATTTATTTTTTGATATATTTTTAACTTATTTATGTTGTATATTATTATTATTGTTATTATTACTATTATTAGTTGAAAATGATGATGATTGTATTATGTGATGATTTCTGTCTAAACTGACATGACATTCACTGATTTTATTAGACACTTGTTGTAATTCTTTTAACTTTCTATCCCTTTTCCTTCTCATCCATCTACAATCATACCATCTCTTCTTTATGCAAGTTCTTTTAAGAAAATTTCACTAGGTCAATCTATTTCATTTTTCTATTGGCTCAATTTTCATTTCTTCCTTCTTTCCTTTCTGTTCTCTTTCTTTATTCTTCTCTTAATTTTTAAATGTTTTTCTTTTTTTTTTGGATGAATTTATTCCATTTCTTAAAAATATTCAGTCTGAAGAGACGAATATAACAATATTCATGAAATAAATTATAACCAATATGAATTTTTAAACTGATTTCTTAATTAATCATTATATATATATATATATATATATATATATATATATATATATATATATATATATATATATTTACATATATATATATTTCCAAGTTATAAAAGTTGTTATACAAAAAAAATTGTCACAAAAAATCATGTAAAAAATTGCAGTACTGAAAACTTGGGAATCCAAAATTTCAGGATCGTGGATGCATATCCAAACTGGAATGATTTTAATTTGCTCACAGAGTGAGCCTGATTCTAAAGTGGTATGATATGTTGGGCTATGGTCTCTAGGAGCAAAGTTGAAAACACAATTTTATTTTGAAACACTGTAATTTGAGAACAGTGATTTTTTTCAATTGAACATAAGCTATTTAAAGTTAGAGAGTTGTGTCCCTTTAATTGTTTTTATCAGTATAATCCAAGATGATAGAATCTGAAAACAGTCACTGTAATGAAAACTCGGGATCCTAAATTTCAGGATTATGGATCTGGATCCAGCCCAGAATGTTTTTAATTTGGAGTAGGCCTGATTCTAAAATGCTGTGATATGCTAGGTTACAGCCTCTAGAAGTTAAGTTGAAAAAGTGTAACACAGTGACACACTGATATTCACATTTATTATATATATATATATATATATATATATATATATATATATATATATATATATATATATATATATATGGTTAGGATGTAGTTTCAAGCCTTGAATGTATTTGAACTACCATGAGGATGCGAATTAGGTGTCAGGATAAGCCTTTGCCAGGCAAGACCCACCTTGCCTTGTGAGAGATTAATCATATTCTTGCTTCGACAAAAAAACACAGTTATGTTATATATATGTTATGTTATATATATATTATGTTATATACATGTTGTTATATATATTTTATGTTATATATATATGTTATGTTATGTTATATATATGTTATGTTATGCTATATATATGTTATGTTATATATATGTTATGTTATATATATGTTATGTTATATATATGTTATGTTATATATATATATGTTATGTTATGTTATATATATGTTATGTTATATATATATGTTATGTTATGTTATATATATGTTATGTTATATATATGTTATGTTATATATATATGTCATGTTATATATATATGTTATGTTATATATATGTTATATATATATATGTTATGTCATATATAAATGTTATGTTATATATGTTATTTTATATATATGTTATGTTATATATATGTTATGGTATATATATGTTATATATATATATATATATATATATATATATATATATATATATATATATATATATATATCTGTATATGTATGTATCTACAGTTAACAGCCCTTTCTTTTAGTTTTCCCACTAGTCCTTTTTTTTCTTTACTTTTCTTCGTCAGGTGCTGAATTTTTCCATTGATAAAAAGTTCTTGGATGGAACTGATGGAATGAACCCAAATCACAGCAAGTAAACATCAAACCAGAAATACAAAAAATGAAAGATACATTACTTTCACTTTCACTTCCATTTTTTATTATAGAAACAATTTGGTAGAGACTGTTGAATTTTCTGAATGATCAAATTACTTGCATCATTTAGGAATTTTGTAGTAAAACAACCTGAAAATATCATTATAAGAAATGCAATTATATTAACGCAAAATACATCTGGAACTCGCCTCGTTTACTTTCATGAATAAATGCATTTATGTAAATAAACATATCCAAGAAAAATCACACGCATGATGCACATTAGATAAATATTTTGAAATAGTTTTATATGTGTCTGAAATTTACAATGACACACTTAAATATTTTTACATTTGTATATTACAGACAAGACTGAAATGTTATGATATATAAACTAGAAAATTATGTTTTCCTCCACTCCGAATCATCTTTGAACAAGTATTATATCGAATGGTTAGATTCAGAATGTTTTTCGGTTACAAGGGAACATAATGAAGAAAGAGATCAGCATGTCAATAATACCAATATAATAGCCTCAACCACATGTAAAAAATGGCTAAAAATAATGGAAGCCAACCCTCAATAATATCAACTATGAACATGGCCACAATCTGATGACTGTGTTTGGAAAATTAAACATTCCTATAACTCTAGATACATACATAAAACAATGCATACAATAAATGTAACAATAAAATCATCTTTGATAATGGCTATAACTATAGCTGAAAGTACTCAAGCATACAGAACATTCATATAATTTTTACATAATTTATGCCCAGAAAAGAAGAAAATTATCAGAACTCAAGAAACTTAAACTTAAACTTAATCATAGTAGCTTGTTAGTCATTTTTAATGAAATTTGTATAAGTTTGTATATATATATATATATATATATATATATATATATATATATATATATATACTAGCAGGTTTCACCTGCTCACTACTGCTTCACAAAGTAAGATATATTCACTGCTTAAAATCTTTGAAACAAAAATTTTAAATGAACATTTCAAACATCGGCTTGTTATAATTAAGGAAAGTTTTATAAATAGATGCCAACTTGTTGAAGGCCAGGTAAATGCAAAGAATTCAGATGTTGACAGGGAGTGAAATTAAAGGAGAAAGAGAAAACTGAGAATGGGGAGTATTGAGATTTAAGAAGACAGAAGATGGTGACTGATGCTGCAATTAATTTTTTTAAGATTGTAGTTATCAGGGAAGCAAGAAATCAGAAGAGTGTCCCAGAAGTGGTGGTTGCATGTTGTTCGTCAAATAGTAAAACAGTGAGAACTTAGTTGCCAATCTAGTAGCAGGCTTAAATTCATCAGAGCAGCTGCCATAAAAATATTTATAGAAAATTTAGTGGAAAGCCATGTTATGCTGGTTAGAAAATGACTGAAGTCTAGATGGTTGGTCAGGATTGATTACATTACAGATTTTTCTTTGGATTTGGCCAAGAATCTCAAGATGTGCAGTAGGAGCACCAGACCAGATATGGCAACAGTATTAAATGCACAAACGAATAGTAGATTTATAAATGTGCAAGACGGATTCTAATAAGCAAAATCTGTCATGACACAGTGAACTAACTTTCCTTGCTGTAGACACAGCAATTAATTCAATATAGTCACTCCATTTCATGTCAGTGGAAAATGTGGGGTAAAGAAGGTGTAGTATGTTACTCTCTGGAGTTTAGCATCAGCCATGCTGATGGCAGGTAGAACAGGATATCTGTGGTGATTAAATGAAAGCAGTTTTGTTTTGGAGACATTAAAATTTACAAACTATTTCTTGTTCCAGTTAACCACTGATTGGTGGTTCTTTTTTAACAACAGTTGCCAGGTTTACTTTGTGGAATCTGTCAGATTTTCTACTAAGACAGGAGTAAATGATTGTGAGTACCTAGTTGAGAACTGATCACATCATTGAAGGATCAATGTGGGTCTGAGGAGAAAGTACTCGAGATCACCCACATTAGTACAAAATGATGTGAGAGTGTGCCCATTCAACATAACCTTCATTGCAAGATTTGTTAGAAATAACTGGATTAACCTAAATATTCCTCCCATGACACTGTAAACCTTGAGTGTGTGTAGAAGGCCAGCATTTCAAACCATGAAGAATGCCTTTGCGATATCAAGAACCACAGGCCAAGCTTCACCATTCTTATCAAAAGCTTGTTAGACAAATTCATTACTAAATGTAACTGTAAGTTCTATGCTAACACTTTCTTCTCTCACACTTCTTGCTTGTGGGCCTCTCTTCTGGCTTTTTGCTTTCCAGTCAACTTTGATATTCAAAAATTTAAGAGCATGACAATTGTTATCTGCATTCTTAATTCCTGTTCTTTTATTGTTCTTTCTCATTAATATTTTCTTTTTCTCATATTCTCTCACACTCAATAACCCCTTGTAGCCTAGTGATTTGCTTGGGATGAATTGATTTGTAACACTAGAGAAAATTGCTTACCTCAAAGATGAAAATATATTCAGACATGTCTCATGTGTAAAATATTCCCAAAAAGAAAATGGTGCCTTTAGGAGTTTTATATTTAAAAAAGATAGATCTCTGAGTTGGATAGACTTTTGTGAGAACCTCTTTTAATATATGCAAATTTGAACTCTGACTCAATCTATAAAAAGAGATTAAAGAGGTGACAGTTAAAAAGTGTGACTGCTGTAGTGAACAGGGGACACATGTTATTGGATTGTTTGACTTATGCTAGTGCATTGGTTGAAGGTAACTATTTAGGGAACCTATATTACAATCCGGAAGAAACTGACTACATGATTAATTCTTTTTTTTTAAATTCACAAAAAGCTCCTTAAATTAGTAAGGTGTATATGTGAAGTATCTCAAAATCCAAGGTCACAATGTGAAACAGAATTGAGAAAAATAGAAAAAATTGCTTTTTGTTTAGTCAACTTGTAAAAATGTAATATATATCAAGATGAAAAAAATAGATGCCAATAACAAGCCCCACCAAAAAGTTAGTCAAAAACAAATATTATTCACTGATATAATTTCCATTCTTTCTAATGATTTGCAGCAGACATCAGTAAACAGAAGTTAATTTGAAAATATTAGCACAGGTAATAACTTCATAAACAGGTAATATTACTCTCCATCCATGATGTTTCATGCATAATTGGAGCTGCATTATGTAACTCCTTACAGCTTTTAAGGATTAAATTGTGATTTTTTTTAATTGGGTGTCTGTTCATTGACTGAAAGTCTAATATTCTTGTATTTTCTCTTTGTCAATACATACACTGAATGTAGCCAGGTTAATAACAAATACTTTGTCAATCAAATTTTGCTCACAATGATTGAGTTAATCCACAGCATGGTTTTCAAGCATTTCCAGATTGTGCTGCATGCTGGGATAATCACTCCAAGACAATATTATGAAGAAGTAATCTCCTGGAGCAACTGACCATGTCAAGATTCAATCCTGATTCTCATGGTCAGAATGTTAATAGTCTAATCATATTGTTGTGTTAGGTTTCAGGTTGTTATTTGAGGTTGAGGTGTTATGTGTTGACAGACAGAAAATATCAAGTGTTGAATTGGTTGAGGAAATAAACAAGAGAATGAATAAATTGAGACAGAAATTTTTATTTTATTAGGAACTTTTTGTATGGAGAGTGTTTAAGTGTAGTTCCTGGAAGAAAGTGCAAATTCAAGGAATGTTCATGGGAGTCCCTGTAAAATATGAAGAAATGTTTGAACTTACTCTATTAAACAAAGTGTCTTTTCTGTTCCCAGTGTGCTAAGTTTAGCATCCCTACTTGTGCATTATGCAAACTCGGTGTGTTTTATTCATGCCCAAAAGCTGAAAAGTGGTCACTGCTGCTAATAGAGTTTCAATGCATGAGCATCTGGCAAAAACCAAATATACCATCTGCTACAATATGAAATGCAGCTTAGAACTTAGCCATATGATAAAGAACAAATATATATAATATAAGTTATGAAATTAATTAAAA
>OZ010574.1:63494877-63699877 GCA_963932145.1 Acanthosepion lycidas | reverse complement strand
ATATATATATATATATATGCATGTGTCATACAGAAGCACACCCCACACCATGCTAACGTCACAGCACTTTTTGCTTCCATTCCAAACCTCATTAATCTTAAACTTTAGATCCTAAAATGCCCTCCACGTGTTTTCAGCAAATATTCCTGAAAGCTTATGTTTAAAAATAGTGTTATAGCACCATTTGAAAATTTTACTAAACTCACCAATTGTCTCTACCTACCGTGATAATAACCTAAGCTTGCACCATAATTCCTAAACTTTTCTTCTAAAATGAACTTTCGGAAATTTCTGAGATGGATCATACATCATTTGGAAAAGTTGATCATTAAAATTAATCAACACTAAATTAGCTGAGTTAAGCAAGGATATACAAGTAATAGAATTTTGGGGATTTAGGCAAATCATTAAAGTAATTCATCGAGTCTAGAAGAATTCTCAACAGAATGCAGAAAGCACTGGATGGCTGTTTTGTTCTATTTTTGGCACTCATCAGCAGTGTGCATCCACAACTGAGATTCAAACCCATACCATTTTGATACAACACAAGTGTCATATCAACTGTACCAAAGGGCCTCAGTGATGAAGAAGGAACTGAATAAACTCAATATAGCCACTACTCACAAATTCCATGATGATATTTATCTAAGTATTCATAACCCAACAGACTGTGCTCCAAGATCCATGACCCAGCTAATGCTCTGCGATGGAATGGTTTGTGGGAAAAAAAGTCATGGTTCTTGGGGCACAATCCATTGGGTTATGAATATTTCAATGAGTATCACCACGGAATTTGTGAGTAGTGGTACTATATCAAGTTTATTCAGTTTCTTCTTCATCACCAAGTCCCATTGATATAGTTGGTATGACACCTGCTTTGTATCAAAACAGTCTTGGTAGTGGATGCATACTGCTGATGAGTCCCCAAAATAGGATGAAACAGCCATCCAGTGCTTTCTGCATTCTGTTGAGGATTCTTCTAGACTTGATGAATTACTATTATATATATATATATATATATATATATATATATATATATTCATGAATTATTCATACATAAAACAAATACAAAGGTTAATGATTTAAATGGCGAGAAATCCATCTTCGCGAACAATTCAAATAATATACAAAAACCCCGAACATGTTTATGAATGAAAAGATCCTGTTTTATAAATTTCAGTTGCAATAGGTCTTTTTATTTTTATAAGCTTTCGTCTGTTCCTACAGACATCCTCAGGTATGGAAATAGATTTTGTTCTTGTTTTTACTCTCGGTAATAAGTGGACAACGAAAACAGGGTTGTAATCCGAACCTTAAAATTTAAATTCAAACTCAGCGTTGCGACTGCACATTCCAAAACAATAACACATTTTTCATAGCATTTTTCAGATTACACATTTGTCTGCTGCAGGGATTACCAGCTAACCAAGGGATGTCTGCTGCAGGGATTACCAAAGCTAACCAGATTAACAAATGGGTACTATTAGAAACAAGTATCTATCTGTCGTATATTAATTGAAAATTCATTACATTATATTGAAGTCAACTTTTTATTCAATTTTAACAAATTTGATTTATAATAAATTTTCTAAATTATGTCTCTATGAGATTTATTTAGTGTAGAACTAAGGAAGATTGTGTTGCACCAATTCTCTAAATGGAGATTTGATTTCTTTTTTATGGTTTCTTTTTTTTATATTTCATTAACAATTTTATGTAAAATAACAATGATTTTTCCAGATACAGGTTCTACTATTTAACCCATAGCTTAGGGAAAAAAAGATGGATTCATACCTTTTCTATTTATGTATAAGTGAATGTAAAAATCTCAACTGGAATTCAACTCAACTCATTGATTTCACCATTATCCATTACACCATCTGCACATCCTCTAAATGGGAAGGCTCAGCCTTCCTTGAAAATCAGCAGATCACATCCTGACTTCTACTTGGACTTAAATGAAATAGGTCCTTCAATTATTTCTTCAAATCAGACTAATTCAGAATATGGTGATTTTCTAAGCATAGCTTAGATGTGGAACAATGCCAGAACTAAGGGGCACCCAGTGAGGATCAAACTCACTACTCAGTTATAATTTTTCTAGTGAGACAAGCTTGCTGACCATTACACCAGAAAAATTCAGGATATGCATGAAAGAAATGGTTAATTTTGTTTTTCAAGTAAAAAAAAATGGAAAATTTCCTAAATGAGTTTTCTGATCAAAAGATTACAGATGAATGTTTTATATATTTTTTAATGAATGTGATTGGTACTATTGTCAGTCTGTAGAATATAAAAAATGCTTTCCTAGATTTAACAGAAAACATTTCTTTCTTCAGCTCCTATTAATATATTCATAAATATGAACATTTGGTATTGGCAGGCGACAAACTCTTTACAAAACAATGGACAGTTTTCTGAAAAGCGCGTGTAATATAATAATATGTTGATATAAAAATGTAGCAAAAATCACAGAATAATACCCAAGTGATTTTAATTGCTGATATTACAGATTGGAAATATTAGGAAAATAAATAAAATGTTAAGAGTATTGAGAAAGAAGACAGTTTTCAAATATTAGCAGAAATATGAATCATTTGAAGAGTTGGCTTCTGACAGATTTATAGAACAACAAAAATTTCTACATGGTAAAGAATTATATTTGTTCAACAGGGGGAATTACTGGCAGAAGAGAACATTAGAATCAATTTGAAGCTTCAAGAAAAAGCAAGACTGAAAATGTTATTTAATTACAAGAGTTCAATAAATTAGGTTTCTGTTAATTTTTTTTTTCAAGATTTCAAATAAACAGGAATTGAGAAGAAATTTTTTTTCATTCTTCACTGAAATATTTCCAAGATATTGAAAGTTTTCTGTTTAATTAAAGTTTTAATCTAAGTCTTGATTTTAAAATTACATCATTATTTTAATTCAATTCAAACAAATTAATCACAGCCAAAGTTTCTCCACATCATGCAAGAAATGTCTAATGAAATGGCTGTTGATAAAAATGGCTCCAAATGTTTAGTAGGATTTTTCAGCAATTGCTTTTAACTCTTCCAAACTTTGAATAGCAAATTTCCTTAACAAATTTTGAACAGCAAATTTCTTAGAGATAATACTTGGTGTACTTGGATTGCCATGAATCTCTGAGTTGAGTGTCAGCAAGAGCAAGCAACTCAATTAAGTGTACCTTTAGTCTTTATTCATATTATCTTTTTACAGATATATTATAGTTTTATATATATATATATTCATGAATCATTCATACAAAAAACAAATATAGAGGTTAATGATTTAAATGGCGAATATACATCATCGCAAACAATATAAATAAGATACATCAACCCCGAACCTGTATATGAATGATATGATCCCCGTTTATATATTTGTTTTTTGTATGAATGATTCATGAATTTATAAATCATAATTTCACCTTTTAATTGAAATATATATATATATATATATATATATATATATATATATATATATATATATAGAGAGAGAGAGAGAGAGAGAGAGAGAGAGTAAAGGTAAAATAAAATCTGTGGGTATATAATCCAAATGGGTGCAAGTGTTGTATTCCCACTTTGTTCTGGAGATCTCTTTTGGTTGATGGGATCGATTCCATAACAAAATTGCATTCTTCTCTCTCACCTGTCTTCTCCCAGTCAGGTGATTGTTAGTTGGTTTGTTCGAATGTAAAATGAGAACTTCAACTTGTCTATTTTATCAAACATGTCGACATGTACATTTTTAACTAGCCAATGCGGTCACTATCCCACCCCACCCCAAAATTAAAACATCTGCATTCTTCAATGCATAAAACTTAACTCACTGAAAACACTTTCTGACTCTAACATTTCCACATTCAGCTCAACCAATCAAAATCGACATCCCTATTTTGTCTACCAGCTGACCCCAAGGTCAGCCTCAGAAGATTTGAGCCAAATACACTGCAACTAAAAATATTAGTCTGAAACTATTATTTAATACCCGTAATATAAGAATATTAAAATTAATCTACAAAAAATAAAACACAATATATTTTATTTATAGAGAGCAATTGATAAACAATGAAGAAAAATCTTTTTATCCATCCTTATTTTATATATGATAAAAATATGCTTTTTTCAGGTATGCTATATTTATGAGGTAAATTGCTCAATATCAGGGATAAATCATATATAAATATAAAAGTGGACATTGAGGCTGACACCTAGTGGCAACAGCCTGTTTCATGCTTACATGCAATCTTCAGGCCTGACAATTGTGTTTAAGCATGAAACTGACTGTTTGTTGACCTAAATGTCCACTTTTATATATATATTTATAAATTTTTAAATATATTTATAAACTTTTATATATATATACATTTATATATATATATATTTATAAATATAAATGACAATAGGAAAACTGTAATTATTGCTGATGTGTTTCGTCCAATGTGGACTTTCTCAAAGCAAAAAATGCAATGAATTTAATTAAAGAATGTAACTAATAATAACAAAGGAAAGCAGAATGTTCTTAGCAACTGGAGGAATGTAGGGAACGCTATTTTCATATCGTTAACTGAAAATAATGTCAGTTATTGTGACATGTGGAGAATATTGTCATTATAACTGTGTTCGCGGATTCAACCATTTCCTTTTGATTTTACGATATTGTTGTGTACAGTTGTTTGGGAGAGCAGTAATTTTGTTAAGAAAGGTGAAATAGGGAAAAGTCTGGGTGTAGATTAATATTTGGTTAATATCCTATGACAGCACTGTATAATTGCTGTATGAGTCTTACGGGCAACGCCGGGCCATGCTGCTAGGAAACAGTAGTAAAAGTGCTCAATACATGTATAAAAAAATAAAAATTTAACATGCAGAGCTTTTAACTATAAAAAATTAAGATTCCTTTACTTTGCTTTCAACCTTTCAGTATCTTCAAGCAATTTTGGTCATTTGATTTCCTAATGGTTTATTTAAAATTTAAATAAAGCATTAGAAAATCAATTGATCAAAATTGGCTGAAGATACCAAAAGGTTGAAACCAAGGTAGCGGAATTGGATGATCTCCTAATTTTATGTATATATATATATATATATATATATATATATATATAAGGTTAGGTGTCTCAAATTTTAAATGGCAACCTTCCTACTAGAAATAACACTCACTGTACTTGTACTACCATCAGTCTCTGAATTGGGTGTCAAGAATAGCATCCATCCATTGTAAAATCTTTCCTCAAATCATTATGACAAATCCTATGTCAGACAGGATTCACCTTGCTTTGTGTGAGATCAATCCTGGTCTTGCATCAACAAGAAAAATATGGCCATGTATGGATGTATGTACTGTTCAGTACAGTGACGTGGTGATGTTTGGTGATGCCCGGGGTCAACTCCTCGATTGTATTACCCCTAAGACCCAAATAGGGTGTGTGGCTAGTAATGAGAAATGTGAAAAAGGAAGATATTTTAAATATGTAAAAACAGATGAAATAAACACTTTTTTCAAATTTAAATTAAATTGATTGGATACCCTCTCGATATGGATACCTAGGGTCATCCCAACTTCTCCTCGACCTTCTGCATGCTACTGCCAATAAGCTAGTGCTACTGTTGGTAGAAATTTATCAAATTTTTCTCTTAAAACAATTTTTCATGGAAAATAAGTCTCTCAAGTCCATAACTGTTATGCTTTTCCAGCATTTATGGCACCTTCCTTCCTTTCATCATGTTTGAGGTATGGATGGTGCCATTGCATCATCTGAGCCCCCTCACAATCTGCATGCTTGTTGTAGCATACCTACAGATAAAAATGGGTATGTACCCATTCACATAAATACAGTAGTAAATATTGTATCTTGGCCTGCAGTTGGAGATTAATAGTGGAATTCACTTGACTCACTTCTAGCAGTTGACTACTTCTTCAAAATGTTACTGGCAAATCTTATATGTGTTGTTCTTGCCCTAAGTATTATCATTCATTACCAACCTTCTCTAGGTTACAACAATGCCATTAGTTCAGTATTAAAGCTATTTCTTCAAAGTTTATTTTATTTTCATAAATTCATCTTTCACAAACCAACTGATGATATTCAGCTCCACTTCCAGATTATCAAATTGCCAACATTCTTATTGTAAACAATATACCAAGTGAACTCATTTACATAAATCATAAAAAGAATTAATAATGTACATTCTAATATAAACTATTCTGAATGGTATCCTATTAAAGAGGTTACCAAGTCTTAGACATTTTTTTCTCATTCTCATTTACCATCTTGCACTTTGTAAAATGCTCAGAACAGCATGATATTTTTGAACTCAAAACTTTTTTACACTCTCAATATAATGCAATGGAAGATGAAAATGTTTTATTAATCAAAGCGACATAAATGAAAAGGTGGAAAGTTCAGAAGTCACAGACAAAGAATGGTTGCTAAATCGTTCAAGGTATCCAATAAGTCAATTAGTACAGATTTGATTTATTGAACAAGAGAGAATGAATTTCCTTGAAATGAATCACGAGACTTAGTGTTTGGAACAATATGAGAAATAAAGAGACAGAATTGAAAATGTTACTGTAGTGAGTCCTGATAAAAAAAATAATATATAAAAATAAAATATATAAACAATAATGAAAAAAATTAAAATTAAAATAAGGCATTTGAACTTTCCTCCAAAACCCTTATCTCTTTCTTTCTCTCTCTCTCTAAACTTATCTCTATATACTTCTCTCTCAACCAACGAGAAAGTAACCCTCAAATAAAAAGTGGAAGAAGAAAAGACAGAACTCAGCTGAAAAATGCTGGAAGTTTGCATGTTCAGAACCTACTAACTTGTGACTGACAACTACTAAAAATCAGGGAGGTTCCACACATAACTTCTGTTATGAGAAAAAAATGAAAAAGAAAGGAACATTTGGAAATAAAATAATTTTGACCAATCAAATATTAAAACAAAGAGACTTTTGATGTTAGCCAAAACCAATGTTTATACCAGAGTGTTAGAGTCTGGTTCAAAGAATAAAAGCTGACATCTCAGAACTAGAAGCAGAAGGAAAAATGACCACAAAAGACACTACTGCAGAGAAACCTATCATGTGTAACATATGAAGAAGCAGTTAAGAGGTCATCTGCTAATCATATTCCTGCCCTGCTTATGGCTGAGAAAAACACAGTAGATTTTCACTGACCTATTTCTAATATTACTACTACTGCTTGCATGGTCTGACTTCAAAACTACACTACTGGACTTTCTCCAAGATATTACAAATACCTGTGTTATAGACAAGTGTATGGTTGCAAGAAAGAAATACGATAACAGTAGAAATAGATTTATGTGCTTTATTTCAACAGGAATGTGAGGGTTTGGGACAGCTACCTTGTGGGGAAGTTTGTAAGCTGGCTTCGAATCTGGGTCGATCTCTCATAGTAGTTCACACATGTTGACACTGACACTCCCCTGCTGATAACTGCTGACCGTGACAGGCCTCTACCCTGGCCACCTGTTGGCTGAAGGTTGAACTTCCATGTGACCCCTTTTAAAGCGTTTTTTTATGGCTTAACAGGCTCGAAAAACGAAGCAAGTATAATTAGGAGGGAAGCATTTTTATTGGATGAAAAATAGAACACTTTAATATTATTTTATTTTTCTACTGGAACTTGAGCATCGGGAACATTTGTAAACGAAAATAATGGTCATTTTGTGACAGGGCTTTGTCCCGTTCACATCCGGCTCTCGCTCTTGAGTATTTGCCTGTAAATCATCCGAGATATGTCTTATTTTATTTTATAACATACCTGACTTATTAATGAGCATTTTACTACACCAAGTACCAAAGTACTCATTCATCACTCAAAAACAAATAAATAAAAATGTTATTTATTTTACACTCCGTTTTATTCCCAACGTTCTGATAAAAGAATTACCCTCCATCATATAACATCCACAATACAAAAGATTCTTAAAATATCTAACTTGTGAGTCATTAAAATAAAAGATATATTCATTTTTTTTTATTGAACTAAATTTTTTGAAAACATAGCATATATATGTTTGTATGTATGATATAATCATGAACAGAGATAGTAGATAAGATTACGAGGGAAGTAATATTGAAAACAGTTTTCATATTATTGACATAAACATTAATATGACAGAAAAATGTGACACTGAAAACCAAATTAGCAAAAGATGTCCTCCAAAAACTAAACAAAGTATTAAGAAACAGGTAAATTTCACTAGAAAATAAAAAGGGAAAGAAAAGAGTGGTGAACTGTTATGTAATATCAGTCATCCTATTTGGCAGTAAATGCTGGACAATTTCCTTACAGATGAAAAGAAGAGGCAACAGAGATTTTGTTCTACAGAAGGATGCTGAGAATGTATGGAGGATGAAAGCAAAGAAGGAAAACAGAAACAAAAAGGACAATTATATATAAAATCAAAACGATAGCTGACATTTTTGGGATATATAATGAGAAAAGAAGACCTCGATATTCATAAGTCATATTTAGGGCAGAAGGAAAGCAACTAATAACCAATGTAACAAGATTGTGTAAATGGAAGTAGGAGAGATATTAAGGAAAAAACATTGTTAAGTGTTCTGAAAGATAAGACGTTGTGGAGAGCCATGACTGCTCAATTCCTGAAGGAAGATGGTACATAGAAGAAGATTTTAATCACCTATTCAAAATGTTTCTGGTACTGTATTGATCATATAAGAACTTTAATGCTTGAAGAATGGGGCATATTGATCTTTTCAAATAAGTAAAAAATAGAGTATAGTGTATAATAAAGAAATCCATAACTGTGCTTTCTTTCTAGCTCTACTAAAAATGTAGTATTTTTTTTTATTCAAAGAATCAACATGGATTACTTACAGATACAATATGCCTATGATAAAAGAGGCAAAGAAATTTGTGGTAAATTTTTTGTTAATGTGGCAGTATTTTTTAATCATTTCACCCCAAGCAAAGTGACCAGCCATTAACCTTTAGCACTTTACAATATTTATAAGTATTAGGTTGGTGCAAAAATAATGTCTCACATAGTAACATATGTGAGAAAACGTTTTCTCACATAGTAACATATGTGAGAAAACGACATTATCTTTGCACCAACCTAATATTACTTGTCATTCCACTATATATGGTGGCTCCTCAAATAAAAACTGCAGTAGCCTTGATCTTGATTTAAGTCAAGGCCTGATTTTTGCTGTTGCCATAGCAGGATGTGACAACACAATAGCAAAATTTAAATACAGTGTAACCCGGATATAAGAGAGTTGGCGGGACCGGAGAAGAAGTCTCTTATATCAGGGTTTCTCTTATATCCGAGTTTGGTCTATTTTATATACATTAACACAGGCTCTAATTTGGGACCAGAGAAAGTCTCTCTTATATCCGGGTTTCTCTATTATCAGTGTCTCTTATATCCGGGTTATACTGTATATTGTTATTTGGTGATTGGAGTCAACTGCAATGGCAGGACAAAATCCTTTCTTTAGTGACTGAAGTTTCCTAAAGAGTGTTTAAGGTTAAGATGCAAGGGGTTATTGAGGATGACAGCCAACAGAGGGTAGGAAACTGGAAAAATATTACTGAAGAGAAATGGAAATGAGAAGAGAGCGATTCAAGGAGACAGAAAATGAGGATTTCAATTTTTGAATATCGTAGTTGACAGGAAACCAAGAAGCTGCAAGAGAGTTCCATAACAAGAAGTGCAAGAGAAGAAACTATTGAAATAGAACATCAGGAGATCAGTGCAGTACCTGCGACCAAAATATCACTTCCCAGTCATCTGCTAGAGATCAGTGCAGTACCTGTGCACTACCCCCAAGATCAATGTGTCACTTTCCAGCCATCAGCTGAAGATCAGTGCAGCATCTGTGCACTCTTCCTAGAATCAGTGTATCATCTCCCAGCAATCTAGTGAGTGGCCGTGCAGTAGCTGTGCATTCTTCCTAGAATCAATGTGTCACTTTCCAGCCATCTGCTGAAGATCAATGCAGTACTCTTCCTATGATCAATGTGCTACCATCCAGCCATTGGCTGAAGATCAGTACAGTATCTGTGCACTCTTCCTAGGATCAGTGTGTTATCTCCCAACCATCTAGTGAGGATCAGTAGAGTATCTGTGGAATCTTCCTAGGATCAATGTCACTTTTCCAGCCATCTGCTGAAGATCAGTGCAGTATCTTTGTACTTTTCCTAGGATCAATTTGTCATCACCCAGCCATCTATTAAGGATCAGTGTACCAGTGCCCTTCCTAGAATTGATGTGTCACCACCAAGTCATCTGCTGAGGATCAGTGCAGTATAGGTGCATTCTTCATGAGAACATTGTGTCACTTCCCAGCCATCGACTTTGGATCAGTGCAGTATCTGTGCACTCTGACTAATATCAATGTATCACTTCTCAGTCATCTATTTAGGATCAGTATATTTTGTGCCCAGTCTGCCTAAATCATCATTTTCATGTTCATTTCTGGATGTCATATCATTATCAATACTATTTATCTATACAGGGTGTTCAGGCTAAATTTGACAGAGATTAATATCTTTATTTTTTCAAATTGGTTTGGAATATATCTGTAAACAGTGAACGGCATTGTGAAGTTTTAGAAGTGTCAAAGATAACCGAAATGGACGAGTGGAATCGACCTGAATATTGGAAAAAGGTTAACATACATCATGATAATTTGTGCCAGGCATCAAAATGCTACCAAAATGACAGCTAGTCAATGTTCTTTGCTCACTTTAAAAACAATAAGATATAAAAGAAAGAAAAAAATGGAGACGATGAGGCCATGGCTTGTAGGAAAGAACACAGCAGGTATTCTGATTACCACTATACATCAAAACCCATCCAACACCTGATGGAGAAAGTGATGAAAGACCCAAGTAAGGAAATGCAGGCTTTGATGCAGGAAATTTCAAACTTGAAGCTGGCCTTGAATGAGGAGCTCTGCTACCAATCATACAAGAGATGCAAACATCATCTTCTTACAGAAAAAGCTTGAGAAAACCATCTGACAAAAGCAAAGAAACTCCTAAACAATGTAAAACATCCTGTTGAACCAGAGACAATCTGGTTCTTTGATTAAAATAGTTTTTGTCAGGACCAGCTGTACGACACTCAGAACAAATGATGGCTTGCCTACAATCCATATGACATTCCTTGCGTCATGATGACCATGTTTCCCCAAACTGGGATGGTTTTTGGGTGTGTCTCCAGTGAGGGTGATATCAAGCCACCTCACATCTTTGAACAGGGTTAAAGGCTCAATTTGAATAGCTATGTGGAGGTGCTGAACACCATGTTCAAGCCTTAGTTATAAAGGATAGTTCCTGGTAGACCATATACGTGGCAGTAAGATTCAGTTTCCTACCACATCTTCAGGAAGAGTCAGGAGTGGTTGTAAGATAATTTTTACGACTTTACCAACCCCGGATTGTAATTGCAGGAATTATTATGTGTGGGGTATGATTGAGAAAGGCACCAAATGACAGGTATAGATACTGAGATTCTGTCTTAAGGATTTTAAGGTGGGGTAATTCTATTTTTTTTTAGGCATTCAAGTGTCTGGTACATGATACATTGAGAAAGATGATCTTATTCATCTAATGTGCAATACAACTGGGTCCTCTACAAGACTTAGACTGGTTCAAAATGGCAATAAAATTAGCACAAATACTTTGAAAAAGATTTATATAAATAAATACCACATTCATGACACAAAGACTTTGACAAGCACCTTGGAAATCTTTTCTTTTCTGTTGTTCCTCAGATCTCTTCCTTTGTTACAGATGTTGATTCATCCCTAATTAATCAAAAACTTAGACAACAAGAAAGAATCAGACTTCTGTAAGTAGTCCACTATTTTACAGACTATCTCTAGGTAACACCTCTAATCACAGTATTCACCTGAAACCTATTATTATCAGTTGAGATATTCAAGATAATGAATCTATTTTCATTAAATAGTTATATCTCGTGTTTGCTTAAAATTTACTTGTTTGTTACTTTCTAGTTTATCAGGTAAGTTATGTAATTGATATATATTTCCTTAAAAAGATCTATAGATACAAAATATTTGTTTGGAAAGGCATAAATTCATAGTGTGTTATCCATTTGATAATATGGTATAAAAAAAAACATTTTTGGAATAACTTAGAAAATAAAACTGCCAGTGATTTAACATTTTAACAAGTTAACTGTTGGTATTCTAAATAGCAAAAATAATGAAAATACTATATATATATATATATATATATATATATATATATATATATATATATATATATATATATAATCTAGCAGCATGGCCCAGCATTCCCCTTGATTCATTCAAAAATCGTATGACTCATACAGCAATCGCTATCACTTGACTTAAAATATTTTTGCTCTTCCTTGCCTTTAAAGGAGCTCCATTTGCCATGCTGATGTTGCTACATGCCTTACTCCTTGCCTATCTCACACTGCAAATTTTTTCTAAGCTCTATACTAAACATTAAATCTGTTACGAAAAAAGAACTAAACAAAATGAACACAAAACGATCAGCTTTAAAAAAGGACTCATAACTGGAAAAACCAAATGAAAAAAGAATGCTAACAACAAATACTTTTCACTCCCAACCCAGTTCTGTGGAATCAGAATCAACGTTGAGTTTAAGCAAACGAATGAGCCAATTCGAGTAAAGTGCCATGCAGATTTAAATTTTTCCCAACATGCAATCTAAAAATTGGAGATCTCAGAATAAAGCAAGTTTAATTATCTGGAAATTATTTTAAGAGATGATGCAAAATGTGCTACCAAAATCCTAAAGTGCATTAGATTATCGAAATATGCCTCCTGAAATATGCTAAACAAAGTATTATAAGAAACAGGAAACATTCATTAGAAACAAAGAAAAGAGTGCTCAGCTGCTATGTAATATCAGTTCTCTATGGCAGTAAATGATAGACAGTTTCCTAACAGATGAAGAGAAAACTGGAAACAATAGAGATGTGATTCTGCAGAAGGATGCTGGGAATACCATGGACAGAGCATGTAAGCAATTAAGAGATAGTTGAAATCTTTGAGACACATTGAAGTAAGAAGGCTTGGATTTTTGCAGAAGATACTGAAGGCAAGAGAAATGATGAGTAACCAACCTAATAAGCTTGTGTAAATGAACAAAAACACAGAAAATTGGAGTAAAAAGATAAGCATTACTAAGTGTTACATAGGTTAAGAAGTTGTGGAGATCAATGCCCTGAAGGAACACAGCACATAGAGGGAAACAGCAGGTCAGATTGGTATCTCTAGCCTTGGGTGGCAGCCAGCCTATGAGAAAGAAAACTCTAGATTCAAACCAAGGGTGTACAAGTGCTATGAAGTACAAGACAAGAATTCCTGTCTATATTTCCGAGATGAGGTATTGTAATTATTTACATTGTTCGGACTGTTGTCCTCATCTTCATTGCTACATTCACAATGTTTTTGGTCATGGTATGCTCCGGTCTTCTTCAGGTGTTTCAAACTGAACTCTTTATTTCATACACCAGGGTAGACTGTTCTAGTCCCATGTGCCATGCTTCTTCTGGATGTCTCAGTTATCTCCCTTTAACTCAACTCTCCAAGTTTTTTTTTTACAACTGCCATATCCAGGTATTGGACTTACAACTCTTTGGTTCAAGTCACTGGATCCAACCAATGCTTATCCACTGGGCCATGTGTCCTCAAGGACACATGGCCCAGTGGATAAGAAACTCCAATCAATTCTCTGAAGAAGGTTGGTGAATACAATGGCTGAAATGTTGTGAATATGGCAATAAACATGACGATGACAGTCCAAATAATATAATAAAGGAATACCTGCATGACTGTTATCAACTCAAATTGCTACTGGAGGGGGGATGTTGAAAGGGTCATGCTGGTTCTGGTTCCCTTGGCTGGACTGCAAGTATCTATGTTGTAAGAATCAATAATTTAATATTGTAAATGTTCATGTTGTGTAATGTCTAATGGCATTGAATATGGTATTGGCATACCAAATTATACTTAGTAATAGAAAAAGCTAGCTAAATCTTCTTGAGCACATAATGAGGAAAGAAGGCCTGGAGTATCTAACACTCACTGGATATACTGAAGGCAAGACAGACAGAGGAAAGCAGTAAAAAAACCTACTTAATGAGTTTGTGTAAATGATTGGCAGAAGAGAGATTAGAGGTAATAGAAAAAAGAGAAATCTTATTCAGAGCTGGCAGGAAATTATGGAGAGCCATGATAGCCCACAACCTGAAGGGTCATGGCACGTATAACATCTCCTTGATATTCCTTCATCAAGATAAACAATTAATCTGAAACAATAGTCTGTTGTTGTACATAGTACCAATTTTTCCCATATTTCAAAAATTTGGAAATTATTGTTGGGGTTTACATCTCTACTGATTACTGCACACAGTCTTTCCAAGTTGTCTCCCATCTAAATACTGATCTTGCTTAACTTTGGTGATCAAACAAGAACCAATGATTTCAGCCTGACTTAACTGTAAACAATACTAAATAACAAATAATTCCACTTGTACATTTAACAAGACAAATAACACAGCTACTTTGAGAGGATTTCAGAAAGCCATACATCTTTTTAAGAAATTCCATTGAGCAAAACTGCTTTAGGAGCAGATGTTTCAGTATTATAAAGGTGACTGGTTATGGAGAGGCAGGTGTGTCTGTAATAATCCCTTGCTCAATAAATCTGCAGCAATGAAACATCACTCTTTGGAACCTATGATAGGTCATGTCTGAAGCTTAGATGACATAAACACTCTATCTGACAATGAGATCAGATATTTTCAGATACAAACTGAAACAGAATAGCAAAGTGCATTGAAAATTATCTTTGAAGTCTCATGAGAATCACTGAATGGTTATGCCTGGTAGCGTTTGATTGTTGTTTGATTTTATATATCCCCATTGTAAAATGTTGGACAACTATATAATGAAGAGAGATATTGTATTAAAACTAGCATAGTACCCATAAAATATATTATGTATGTAATAATCAGCACTTTTGCCTTGGATCTGAGTATCTGTGCATGCTGCCTCAAATCAGTATAGTAGCTGTCCAAAGACTTTTCAAATTGTTGGCATGCAAACACATTCCTCTTGAAGATATATGATATAATGATATATAATTTTATATATCAACAAACAGTTTTTAGAAAAATAGTATGACAAATTTGAAAAAAAGATTATATAGAGAGGCATGGTGGAGCAATAGATAGCAACTTGAATTCAGTAATTGAAGAGCTGAGTTTAAATTCCATTTGAGTTTATTATATTCACTGACATGCTAATAACCTTTGGAAAGGTATAAATCTATCACTTCTTGCAGCTACAGGTAAATAGCAGGACAAACTGGGTCCTATAGCCTTGGGTCGTGAACAGAATAAGGCAGCTAAATCTAGCATATTGTTTTTACAACTGTAAACAAGTGTCAATCAGCTGGAGTGCTCCATTCATTTTACTGAAGAGCACTCCAGCTGATTGGCATTTATTTACATTCCTAAAAACAATACACAAGATTCAGTTGCTCCAAATTGTTGAAGGAAGATAGCTCAGTGGCAGAAACTCTGACTGACACCAAATCAGTTGGGTTTCAATCCTGGCTTGAGGCATTCAGATGTCTAGTTGCACTGAAGAGCAGAGAAACAGTACTGTCTGAAAATGACATATATATATATATATAAAAGGTATTTATATATATATTATAATAAAGAGAAAGAACAGCAAGATATAAAATCTGGTGTTCTTGATATTTTTATTTTTACAAAACAGTGCTCAATGCAAATGTACAGAGCATAAATATTATAAATTTACTAATTTAAAAATATGCTTCCATCACTACACGGGAATTACCATGTTTCAAAAACAGAAGCTAAAAATTTCAAATTCAATTACAGAATTAAAGTCCCTAGTTCTGTTTCATTTTCAAGCAAATTTTGGAATAACTTTGAAATTTGCTGTGAATGAAACAGAATTGAATTTGAAGATTTTAGCTCTTATTTTTGAAACATGGTAATTTCTGTGTAGTGATAGAACCATATTTTTAAATTAGTAAATTTGTAATATAAAAGATATTTATTTATATATTTGCTAACTTTTGTAGCTAAACTGGTATAGCACGCCAGGCTATATGACTGTTCTGTTTAGGATATAAAAGATATATATATATATATATATATATATATATATATATATATATATAAAGGATAAAAAAATTAAATGTTCAAAACTATTCTAAAAGCATACCGTGTATGAAAAAGTAAACTGTGGAAGACATTGTCAATTAACATCCTTCATAATTTAACTTTTTGTACAAAGTAAGATTGTAGAATATTTTAGAGCGTTATCTAATTAAAAATTTTAAAATTTAATGATATTTTTT
The DNA here is from genome assembly GCA_963932145.1 of Acanthosepion lycidas. Lineage (NCBI taxonomy): Eukaryota > Metazoa > Mollusca > Cephalopoda > Sepiida > Sepiidae > Acanthosepion > Acanthosepion lycidas. The sequence goes on along the minus strand of OZ010574.1, from coordinate 63,683,436 downwards.
CCAAATTACTTCTGTGCACAAACACAGGTTACCAAAATAAATTTTCCACACATGCCTTGATAGAGTTCCTCAAGGAACAAAATGTGTTTACATAAAAAGTTTTCCTCTTATCTTTTCATCTATTTTTACTGTCATCACAGACATCTTTTATTTATATTTGACTTTTTATATACACACACAAATATATATCAATAAATTTATACATATGCTTTCAAAGCAAACTTTAACTTGTTTATGCTCCATGTCCCTTCAGGATGTAGGCAATCGTGGCTCTTTACAATTTCTTTATTTATATATATATATATATATATATATATATATATATATATATATATATGTATATATATATATATATGTATATATAATATATATATATATATATATATATAATATATATATATATATATATATATATATATATACATATATTTTATTATATCATATTATATTATTGGCTATATATATATATATATATATATATATATATATATATATATATATATATATATATTATTATATTATATTATATTATTGGCTATATATATATATATATATATATATATTTTATTATATTATATTATATTATTGGCTATATATATATATATATATATATATATATATATATTTTATTATATTATATTATATTATTGGCTATATATATATATATATATATATATATATATATATATTTTATTATATTATATTATATTATTGGCTATATATATATATATATATATATATATATATATTTTATTATATTTTATTATATTATTGGGTACGATGAATAAATTGTCATCTAAATTACGTAAAAATGAAAATAACACTGGCATCTCATTTTAACATATATATTTGCCAAAATTGCACAAAAATATCTTGAAATACTAAAGAGTAAATTTATTCAATAAAATTGCCGTTAGCTTCAACCACAGCCTCCACACGACTTTGGAATCTCCTGCAACTCTTTTGTCTGGTTTCCTTTTTTAAATTGGTGAATGCTACCATAATCCTTGCCTTCAGTTCATCTTTGGTGCTATAATTAGTTTTGTTGGTCTCTCACTCAACTGCACCCCACACATAATAGTCAAGGGGGTCGCAGTCTGGGGAGTTAGGTAGCCAGATGTAAGGGTTGATGTGGTTGCATAAATAGTCTGACAGCCAGACTAGGTTCTCCTGCTTGTGTAGCATAGTGTAGATTCCTATTGCCAGAATACTGTCACAGTGCAGCACAATCTCTTCAAGGCACTTGATGTAGGTCTCCGTATTTAGTCTGTGGCCCTCACCAACTAATTTGGGAGTTATTTTCTTGTCAGAATGATCAGAGTGAGTTTTCTAAGCTGCTATACTTCCATAATCACCATTAGACTCATCCAACTCTTCACAAATCCTCTGCACTGTCCTTAGATTGACACCCAAACACACTTAAAAAATGTTCGTATTCTTGGGGAGTGAATTGTGTCATGGTGCTTGTTTTCTCAGAGCCAGTGCCCAAATGTCTCTACTATACTGTGCAGTCAAAAAAATCAAAACTAAACAATGCACATGTGTGAAATTAGAAATATAATATAGCAACAATTTATACATCACACCTTGCAGATATATATATATATATTAAGACATTTTATGTTTATATATTTTTTTTATAGGTACAAATATTTAAGTAAATGGTCTGTTTATAATAAACAGTATTAAACATCATTTACCGGCCTGAATGTTTGAGAAATTATCACAGAAAATATTCGTCCTCCAACAGGATTAGAACCTGTATCCTATACAGAGCCGTCATTTAGCTTGATGTGCCTTTACCAATTTGGCCATTTCATAATGTGAAAATATATATATATATATATATATATATATATATATATATATATTATAAATTAATAGACTTAAAATATGGTTTTTCGCTACACAGTTCCAACCATGTTTCAAAAATGGAAGCTAAAAGCCCCAAATTTTTTAAACATGGTTGGAACTGTGTAGCAAAAAACCATATTTTAAGTCTATTAATTTATAATATTAATGCTCTGTAAATTTACATTGAGCACTATTTTGTAAAAATAAAAATATCTATAAGAACAGCGGATTATATATCTTACTGTTCTTTCTTTTTATTAATATACATATATATATATATATATATATATATATATATATATATATATAGATAGATAGATAGATAGATAGATAGATAGATATAAAATAGGATATAGATAGATAATTAACTCACTTGTATAGATAGATAGATAGATATAAAATAGGATATAGATAGATAATTAACTCACTTGTATAGATAGATAGATAGAAACATAATGAAATAGTAAACACACTTGGATAGGTAGAAACAGAATGGTGTATAGATAGATAGATAGATAGATAGATAGAAACAGAATGAGATAGTAAACACACTTGGATAGGTAGAAACAGAATGGTGTATATATATATATATATATATATATATATATATATATATAGATAGATAGATAGATAGATAGAAAGAATGAGATAGTAAACACACTTGGATAGGTAGAAACAGAATGGAGTATATATATATATATATATATATATATATATATATATATATATATAGATAGATAGATAGATACAAACAGAATGCGATAGTAAACACACTTGGATAGATAGAAACAGAATGGTGTATGTATATATATATATATACATATATATATATATATATATATATATATATATATATATATGTAGATAGATAGATAGATAGATAGATATATAGATAGATAGATAGATAGAAACAGAATGAGATAGTAAACACACTTGGATAGGTAGAAACAGAATGGTGTATAGATAGATAGATAGATGGATAGATAGATAGATAGATAGATAGATAGATAGATATTATATATGGAGATGAAAAAATTTTCTGTTGTTGTAATAGTTTGCGATTCAGAAAGAGAAATTGATGAGTTAAGTTTGAAACTCATCCAAGTTTAATATGTTCACTTTCATGTAAATAACCCATAGGAAATGTATGAACTATCTATTCTTCACCAGGACTGACTGGGTTCCATTGGGCAATCTTGGCTGAGACTACTGCTGCTATGGCTATGCTACATGTGGTGTTACTACAACCCTGCTGGATTATGGGACTTGTAATGTGATCTGTGAAGGGTCACTCACATTATGTCAACAGGGATAGCCTCGTGTTCACAAGAATAAAAACAAACAAGGAAATACCACTAAAATCATTTGAAATTTTAAATCAAAATCATATAATTTTATTTATTTTTGTGTACTGGTATGTGTATTTAAGGTTGCATGTGATAAAAGTAAGAAGTCACTTCATCTTATGACGAGCAAGGTGTTGAGGAGAGGAAATGGATATCTTGACTTTTTGAAGAGAGTGAGTTCTGTTTTTTTTTAGGGGGGGGGGGTTGTACAAAGAATCCAATTCTCAGGCAGGAAATTTTTCATTGCATACTGGGAGAACTTTTATTATTTTAGCTTTATTTATTTTATTTTAAACTGTTGCATCCTTAAAGAGGTTACAAGCAGACAAATGTGGCACTCAAGTGAAAGGAACAGCAACACAGGTGTAGATGAAAGAAAGAGAGGTTTATTGCAAAATAGAATGTACTACTGAAAGACATGGAATCTGTTAGCAGGCTAGTAATTGCTGAAGGAAGTCTCAGGTATATCCTGTGCTCGCTATATATATATCTACTGATATAGTCAGTCCACAACAGGCAATAGGGAGTGTGGGACATTCCATTACAACACCCCCCACCCCAAGCTAATTTTCCCATGAAATTTTGCACAATAACTATTCTTTTTGAGGTCAGGACATAACTATTTCACTTTTTTCCTCTTCCTAATACATTTCCGTGTCACCATAAAAAAAATTTAATGTTATTTATTTTATTTAATTTAATTTATGATATTTATCATCATCATCATCATTATTATTATTATTATTATTATTATTATTATTATTATTATTATTATTATTTCATACTTTTATTTATTAATAATAATGTTCCTACACAGTTCTGTAACAATAAAAATTTTTGGGATGTATAATGAAGAAAGAAGGCTTGGAGAATCTGATACTCACAGGATATATTCAAAGTAAGATAGGTAGATACACCTGACAACATATCAGTAGTTAGCAAACTAGTCAACCAGTGTATTACTATAATATAAGTGTGAACGTCAATTAGTGCTCTATAATTGCTGCCTTGTTTCAGACTGGGCTGAGTTTAGTAAATACATAAAATGTCTTGCCTTGTTCATTGCACTTCATAATACAAATATTATAATCAATATTTTAGGTGGAAAAATATCTTTCTTGTGATTTTTTTTTTCTTCAACATCATAAATGCAGCTGTTTGTAAACACAATGATTTATCAATAAAATTACCTTGGTCTTTATTATCATTCAGCAGAGAAACCAAGTTTCAATTATTAATGAAAGTAATAATTCTAATCAGTAGTTTTTTTGCGGGGTGAATTTTTAGTTTTTTTTCTCTTGTTCACTTTGTGATATGATTCAGATTTTTCATAGATTTTACTAGTGAGCTGAACAATCTAAAATCAATGTTGTTTTCTCCCCTCACTGAATACGAGACATGAGAAAGCTGTTTAGCTTGACAGCTATCTTATTTTGTGCAATGTTCCCGCTCTTAATTTTCTATTGCACTGGATTTGTTTTATTGCTTGCTGTATTTGCCCATTTTAAAGGGTTTTTTTTTTCTGACTTTATTAGGCATTTTTTTTTTACTTCTCTATTTGATATATTATCAATGTTTTGATGCAAGCTGCTTGAAACAGGTTTTATTTGTTGCCAGCCTGGCTACATTTGTGTTAAAGATTGAGTAAAATATACTTACTTAAGCATGGAAAATCTACTGAACCACTTATGTGTCCATGATCTCTGATTTTATTATAAGTGTCAATGTTTTGACAATAAAACTGATATTAATCAACTGAAGTTGGGAAAAACTTTTGGGGAGGAGATATATTTACATTAAATAAGTTTTAGAGAAAATGAAAACAAAAATTCACTTATAGAGTTGTGGGTTTAATCCCTGGTCCCAGTGGAGAGACCAAAAACTTGGAGTCAAACAGAGCTTACAGTGACTGAAACATTGTGAATGGGACAGTAAAGATGAGGAAAAAAGTCTGAATAGTGTAAATAGTTAAAATACCGCATCTCAGAAATATAAACAGATCCTGAAGCGTACAATGGTCAAAACATTGTGAATATGACAACAAAGCTTAGGACAACACTACTGCAAGAAAAGTGGGTTCTCTGAGTTGAAACAGAAAGTTTTTCTTGTCTGAGTCTATCCTTCACATCCACAAATCTATCATTCATCCATGGATGGAAAACTGTTGACAAATATGGTCTTGTGCCCTCACTGTTCATCTCAAGGTTCTCGACAAAATCCAAAGACAGATATGCAATGTGATTGATCCAGACTTGGGGTCTCAACTCTAGTCACTTTCTCACCAACATAATGTGGCTTCCCTCTGTCTTTTCTATAAATATTTTTATGGCATCTGCAAGACTAGCTATTTTCACTGGTGCTCCAACTGCATGAATTTAAGCGTGCTATGAAGTTGGCATCTCGGTCCCACCCTTTCAGTGTCAAAACAGTTAAATGTAACCACCTCTTCTACTCCAGCAGCTTCTTTTCTCACACTTCCCGACAATGGAACTCCCTTCCTCTTACTTGCTTCCCTGATAACTATAATCTTCAAAAATTTAAATGTAATGTTAATTGATATCTTCTGTTGCCTTGATCCCTGTTCTTCTTTTTATCCTCTTCCATTCTTTCCAGGCTTTTCCCTTACTTACACTCTCTGTAGCCCCTTGTGTACTAGTGGCACTCCCACCTTGCTTAGGGTGAATTGCTTAAGAAAAAACAGTCTGAACAATGTACATTGTGTAATAGTTACAATACTTCATCTCAAAAATATAGACATATCTTTCTACTTTAACAATACTCACTCCAGTTTTTATTGCTTTGATAGAAATCATTGTTTTTTATTTTCATGTCTTTCAATGATGGACCACATTTTTCCTATAAAATTAATATTTGGAGTGGCTTGAAATCATTCAGCTAAGTTTTAAGAAGTGTTTGCATTTATTCTAACAGTCTTAAAACTTGAAGAGACCTTTAATTTTACTACCCAAAATACTAGACCAAAATATTACTGCTGTTGTTTTCCCACATCACATCACATTAATCTATTTTTTATCAGTGGCACAGTTGTGAACAAGTGCCCTGTGTAATTAAAAATAGAGTTGTTACAAATACCAAAATATGAGTAAATTCCCCAGAACATAACTGTGACCTCCTAGAATATTTTCATTAAAGTAAAAAGGATTTAATTTATGAAAGTACTCATCTGACCATTATAAAAGTCCTCTTCTGACCCTGTTAAAAGTACTCTTCTGCAGCTCACATAAGATGCACTGGATTATACAATTTTAAAAAATATTTAGCAGTTACATCCCATTTAATATCAGTCATATGTATTAAGTTGGTGCAAAAATAATGTCGTTTTTTGACGTTCAACTTCAAAAGAAAAACGACATTATTTTTGCACCAACCTAATATATAAAACTATCTGAATAAAGAGGAAATTAATAAATAATGTATATATCTGCATATCATACAACCTTTGAAGACCTAATTTTGAAGCTAATTTGACTACAGTAACTGGATATATAGTTTGGTAAACAGCATAGCCAGGGCCAGCAGTATATATGCTAACTTTATATCTTTGTGTATGATGCAACCTCCTTAAAATTAACTTCATAATTAGGTCATCAAAGTTGATAGGCAAGTATACATGCTACTTATTGAATTATGTTTTTGACACTTGTAATAAAATAAAAGAAATTTTACCCACTGAAAACATTTTTGACATGTCTCTCACATTTTCTAGAGAGTAATTTAAATTGATGTTTTTACCCATGTTGTCATAGTCTGCTGGTGTATTATAGAGCAGAGGAATTTCAGACTATGGACGAGATTGACAGAGGAATCTGTAAGATAAAATTAAAAAGGAAGATAGGTCAATTGAAAATAATAATAAAATCAAATTGGTGACTCATGTCAACTGTTAATTGGATTAAAAGTTGGCTTGTTAATTTTAACAAAACTCCAAAACTAATCTGCTCTTTATAATCCTCTTAGAGAGCCCTTTTCTGCCTTCTATCAGCTGATGCTAACCTCCATTAGAGTGATTTGTTATGCTTTTTTGGGATAACATTCTATAAATACTACATTTCAAAAGTCTATCACCACTGGTAAATTTTTAAATGAGCCCCAAAAGTAGGTGTTTGTACTTTAAATAAAAGAAAATTATTATACATCGTTAAAAAAAAGGGAGACATGATTTTTTTTTATTAAAAATTTTATTATGACAAAAAGAAAAAAGCATTTTATGATTAAATTTTGCTCTTGTCAAAATATCCTCCTTTAGCCTTGATTACTGCAGCACAAATTTTTGGCAATCTTTACAAAATTTCTCAAAGTATAAGTTTAATAATTGATTCCATTCTTTTTTCAGTGACTTTAAGAGCTCTTGTTTTTTTTTTCACTGAGGTTCATCCCATGCTAATTGTGGAGGTTTCTTCAAACTTTTCAACTGTTGTGTGTATATATATATATATATATATATATATATATATATATATATATATATATATATAAGTATAACTTCTACACAGATATTTAACTCATACTTCTCACACACACATACAAACACATATATATTTTTTCGATATAATTCTATTTTATTCTATGATAGTAAATATTTATGTTCATGTCTGCATTTTGAAATTATTTCCCATTTTTGCTTTAGTACTTCCTTTTATTGAGTATGGGAGATTATTGCCACTTTTTCATGTAGACAAAGTAGACATCTTTTTGATATGTTATTGTAGGGAGGTGCAATTTTCATGATTTCACAGCTTATTTTTGGTATGATATTTCTGTCCTTTAGTTGCCATATGTATGTGGATAGTGTGGTGCACTTGGAATATTTTCTGTTGGAGAATGAGAGGTTATGGGTGTATATTCTTTGCTTGAATGTTCCTTCTCTTGCACCATTGTAGTACATTGTAGTGTTCTTTGTGTTTATCTTAGCTTTGTATACTATGTTCATTTGTAGGGAATTTCCTTGTAGTGGGCATGTAGTTTTGTCTCCACAGTTGCATTAGGGGTCTTTGATTATGCTATTGTAAGTTATTGTTTTTGTTGTGGCTTTTAATTATTTGTGTTGTTTTTAGTGCAGCTGTAGCTAACTTTTACAGTGTTTTTGTTAAATATTTTTGTTAAGGGGTTTGTTAAGATGTCTGCATATAAATCTTAGATGATTTATTTATAGACATATGGAAGTTGTTACATTATTTCATAAGAAGTATCGAAGTCTGACATTTAGCTTTCCTAATAAGTAAAAGCTAGAGGTAGGTAGGTAATTTAACACAATGCTAACCAGTATATGCTCGTTTAACTTCTTATATAAAATTTTGTAGTTGATAAATAAAAGGTCCCTTTAAGAAACTGATATATAACTTAAGTGTTTGAAAAAAAAGACAGATAAAAAATACAGAACTACTATATATATATATATATATATATATATATATATATATATATATATATATATGTATGTATATATATATATATATATATATATATATGTATATTGTATGTGTGTATATATGTATATATATATATATATATATATATATATATATATATATAAAACCATATTATAACTGTGTGTATATATATAACCATATTATCTATTGGTTTGTATCACTTATGTTTCTCATTTTAACTCAGTAGATAGTAAAAACAGTACAAACTGTTACAATAATCATGAACATTTAATGAAGATTTTAAATAATTTGGAAATAATGTAAGGTTTGAAGTTCTAACTTTGACATTAATTGCCACAGTATAAATGTAATTATGAAATAATAAAGTATTAGTTTTGCATAATTTAAAGGTGTTTCAGTTTTTAACATGAATTTTTACCAATGAAAATTAACTTTTAATTATACTGGGAATGGTGCCAAACAGGAAAACCTTAAACTCTGTCATTCAAAATCTTCTAAAAATAAACATGCCATTACAGAAAATATAGAATTCAATGAAAATTGCTTAATGTAATTATTGCTTAAATGAATTATGAAAAAAATACTTTCTTTTTACTTAAAGTAGTCTACTTTAGTCGACTTTTCTTACGTGTATCTGACAAAAGCACACTTAAATTTATGAGTTTTACGAGAAAGCCAAAGTATGGATAACCAAAAGTTTTAAAACCTGATATTACCATAACAAAAGTTTATTTCCAACATTAAAACACAGTCATCTTGAATAGCCTGTTCAGATCGAGATGATGCCAAACCCATTCAGAAATATATAAAGTGTAAGTTGTATACAACCACTTCCTATGATTAATGGTGATAAAAGGCTTTGAGCAACTAAAGTCTTGGCAAAGATCAACTTTTTTTTGAACATGGTGGACTGGTACTACAGAATCACAAAGAACTGTATCAAATAACTACCAACAGCAGCAACAACTAAAATGGATAGCATGTGTATCTCAAAGACAAAATAATGACATAATTAAGATGTTAACATTCGATACTACTTCAAATAAAAGGTTAAGAAGGAAATGCCCATCAATACTGGAAAGAGCAATAACAGTTACTGGATTTGCAAAAACCTATTTCCTGAAAAATTATTTGAAAAGAAATATTTTATAAATTTCAGCCAAAAGCAGTACTAGCTGCTCGGGTTCCAAATAAAAGGTTAGAAAATAAAAAAGCCTATCAATACTAGAAACAGTGCTGACAGCTACTGGACTTGAGAAACCTATTTTCCTGAAAAATTTTTAAAATTTTAACTGAAAGCTGTACTGGCCTCTTGCTTTTTAAATAAAAGTCTAGTAAGAAAAAATATCAATACCAGAAAGAGCAATAACATCTACTAGACTTGAGAAACCTATTTTCAGGAAAAATTGTTTTAAAAGAAATATTTTATAAAGTTTAACCAAAACCTGTACTGGCTACTCGGTCAATGAATCCCAAATGTTTCCTTGTAAGGAAATGGCTAATATTATAATTATCATTACAATTAGCATTACAAGAATTAAAGAAACCAAGCTCTATAATTGAAATGCAAGTAGTATTTTTATCTACCATGGATACATCATAAATTTCGAAATATTGAATTCTAAACTTTTTAAATATTTTGATGTCTGGATCAGTTATAAACAAATATTCAGTGGTTAGGAAAGCTAAACCTCATCAAACTGGAAAGAGTGATAATAGCTACTTACTTGAGAAACCTGTTTCCTAGAAAAAAAATTTTGAGAAAGATTTTATGAATTTCAATTGAAATAAATTCTGGCTGCTTGGTCAATGAATGCCAAATGTTTCTTTGTAGGATATCGGCTATTTTTACCATTACCATATGATGTGAAATAATACAGTTATCAATATAAAGCCGAAACTCATGTTGAAACATCTATGCATCAACATGATTGGAAATAACAGAAGATAAATGACAAAGCAAAGAAATATTTCCTCAATTTTGCATATATGAATTTTCAAACATAAATTAGTCCTGGGTATGATGATAAACTACATCCAGAAGCAATGTCTTCGATTGGGAGGTTGGATGTTTTAAGAAGTATGGAACAACCTCTTAATTGCTGTTGTTCTACAATATATTTATAGCTGAAGCCATAAAATTATGTTTATTTACAATAAACAGTCCTCGTTTTTTATGTGTCAAGGCTCTCCACAACTTCCTATCTTTTTTAGCTCTAAGCAATGTTTGTTTCTTACTATACTACTGAGTATCTGTTCTGCCATCTACTTACACAAGACCATTAGATAGCGTAAAGAAAACAGATGAAACTTTATTGAAAGCAATTTTACCACAGTACATATGTGAGGTTCGACTATCACTTTTTATAGTAGAGAAGTTCAGAGGATGGGGGAGACAACTATGGTTGTTCCACCTCTTCCCCTCTTGGTTTCAACATGTCCTATATGTTCAATATGTGAGTATCAAAATCTCCAACCCCTCTTTCCTCGTTATGCATCTCAGAATTTTCAGCTGTCTTTTTCTAATACTAAGTATAAATGTCTTTTTTGATTCCATTTTCCTTAAAACTTCCTTATTTCCCTCATCTTCAGTCCATGGTACTCTCAGTATTCTTCTATAAAATCACATCTCCATTGACTCAAGTTTCCTTTTCATCTATGTAGAAATTGTTCAACATTCACTGCCATATTGGAAGATTGATGAGGAGCTTTTCATCCTGCTTCTATTTTCCTACAATTCTTTACTACCAATAGTTATATGTGTATTCATTTAATTGTTTTTGTATTAAATTATTTTGCAAAATGTTATCTTTTTTGCTTGCCTCAGACAAGATAATTCTACTGAGAAAGTTATCAGTTTACTGCCACTGATGAGATAATCTATCTTAGCAAGTTGTCAGTTTAACCCAGCCATTCTCAACTTCCATGTCAATTCTCTTAAGTAGGACTGGATTTGAAATCTCTTCATAAATGTTCCTTCTAATAGTGGACTTCAGTTATGTGAAGATGAAGAATTGGCCACCATTTCTAGCCATTGGAGGCTGAAAATAAAACATTCGTTGGTACCCATCGATACATTTTGAATTTCAATGCAAAAAGAAATCATCAGCTAAAAAGGCTTTATCAGTTTTATTACAATTTTCTATTATTTATGTGAATTAGGCTTCTCAACCTTAAATAACATCAAAAATATGAAGCAAGAAAGACTACTCTCAACTAAAGAAGAAATAAGGGTCTGCTTATCGCACATTCAACCAAACATTGAAGAAATCACAAAAAAATACCAGGCACAGGTTTCGCCTTAAATAAGCTGCACAAATAGCAAAATAGAAACATTGAAATAATGTAAGTTCATATTATTGTGCGTGTATTTTTTTTTTTTAAATCCATGGTTTTATTTCATAACATTTAAATGTATGCCCTTTAAAAATTTTAAAGATATTTTTAAGATATTTTCATTTGTTCCTAGTTGTGCCATTGCTTTAAAAGGTTGAGAAACACTGGTTTAACATATCAGGGCTGGAACTGCCCAGTCCTGATTTGCCTGTCTTGATAAAGTTCTATGTGGCCTTGTGGGTGATTAATTATTTTTCACCCTACAACCCCTTTCCCACAGATGAAACATAGTGAGTCTCTCACTGTTCTATTTACAATTTCTATGGCATATGTTCTGATGGGTTACATTCCTTAGTTCTACCACCCCTGAACTTTACAACTGGAACCTGCTGTGCCATGGACACAAGGGTGAACCATCCCCATTTCCTTTGTATTCCATTAGTAAGGAGGAAGTTCCATTTTGACAACTTCTTCCCAAGAAACACTGCTTTGTTGAACATACTCACAGCAAGATGTTTTCTCAATTACTACAATCACTACATAGCCCTATGAACTTCACTTCTTGCCATTTCTTATGCTTACACAACACTATAGAGTAACTGTCTACCTTGAGTGGCTCTTAGGCCTTGTATTGGATGATTTTCTATAATCCAGTTCACCCTCTTCCTTGGTCTTTTGAACATGAGTAATGGTTCATACCTTGTTTTTTGTTTAGGACTGGGTTTCTGGTCACTTCTAAAGTCTATTTCAACTCTATACTCTTAATGTCTCCACCTGAACTTTTCATTTGCTAATTAAATCTTGACCTTGTCAAGTTTAGAATGAACTGTCTTATCTTTCTTGTTATCTTGTCCTTTCTTATGCTAATACAACTCCAAACAGTAACCCTCTACCTCATGTGGCCCTTAAGCCTTGTATTGTGTGAATATTATAACATGAGTATTAAAAAAAAAGTCATAGGCATAATTCGTAATGTCACCATGTTGTTCTTTCACAAGTTGCATTTTCTTGTATATTTCCATGGAAACAAGGCGAGTCTCGTTATGCCATTAAGGAGAGTGTATTTTTCTTGTCAATGCCCCTGGTGATGCATTTTAATCAGCAAAGAAAAAGAGCCTGCAGTGTCATTAGCAGACAAATTTATTTGAACCAAATCAGTCTGAAAGGTCCAAATCTGGATGATACATCATTGAATGTAAGAAGATGCACTCTTTTTTGCATCAAAGAATTCAATGCTATCATGTCAGATGGTATTTTGCCAGAATGCTGTTGTGTTGTAATAAACAATAGCAAAGAAAATATGGATTAATGAAATGAAGGTCCATCATCAACTAACAAAGTACCAACATCTGCCACAAACATCATTATAAGTTAATAATGGAGGAATTACTTCTTGAGCAATACTTGTGATTATATATATATATATATATATATATATATATATATATATATATATATATATATATATATATACATACACGCACACAGACACACAGACACACACACACACACACACACACACATATATATATATATATATATATATATATATATATATATACAGAATGCAACAGAAATATCTCCCACAAAATAAGACATTAGCTAGAGCAATACACCACTTCCACTAATGTCTTAACATTATGTGGGAGGCATTTCTGCCACACCTTATATATATATATATATATATATATATATATATATATATATATATATATATAATTAATATAAGTAAACTTTATCATTTAGCTGACTGATGTTACCTTTAGCATCCTGATTCCAGAGTTTCATAGGCAGATCTGTCCATATTTTCTTTAGGGGGTATCAGAAATTCTTATATATATATATATATATATATATATATATATATATATATTGTTGCGTAGAAAACTGACCTTCACTACACTAAATTGTTGAATAGAGGCTCTCCCAGTGACTATGAGAGGAACGTCAGCTCATAGGACAATGACTCGCAAAATTGGGACAACAATGACAACAATAAAGTCAGTTAGTGGAATAACAGTAACAACAACAACAATGAACACTACAAATATTGGAAAAATCAATTGAAACTAGTAGTATAGATTCATTCTTGTCTGATACAGTCACAGACTCCATTGGCGAATTATTATATAATCCTGAAGATGTTATGTTTTTGTCATATTGCATAAGGTATGAAGAAATTTTCAAAAATGATTGCTAGGGTTGGTGAGATGAAAAAGATGCATTTACTTTTAAGGGAATTGTCTCCCTCAGAGCATGAAAAATATCGTAATTACATTTTACCTGAAAATCCAAGAAATGAATTGATGAAACTGTTAATTTTGTTTAAAATTTTCAATGAAAGAAGATCTTTATTTCATACATGTTGGCAATGCTTAAATCTCAAAAAAAAATGATGACAAAGATTTTGTTACTTATGCTTTTATTGTCAACTGTGAATGCAAAGTATTTAAACTGAATGAACTATCTCCAGATATGTTTAAAAGTTTAATTTTTGTGCAAGAGTTCACTGAGTAAAGATGCAGATATTTGTTTGCACATTCCAACGAAACTTGAGCATGACCCAAAATTTACCTTACAGGCAGTGCCAGAAGAATGTCAAAGAATTCTAAATTTAAATCATGATACTGAAAAAGGGATATTGTTCAAGCGCAGCCAAAGGGCTAAAAAGAAAGAACCAAACATGTGTTACAGTTGTGGAGGAATTGATTTTAAGGCAGATTGCAGATTCAAAAATAAAAAGTGTTTTCTATGTGGAAAACTGGGTGATAGACAATGTCATTGCAAATCAAAGCAAAAAAAAAATAAGAAAGAGACATTTTAATAGAGTAAAGGTTGTATTGACAGCTCAAAATCTGAATTAGGCCTAGAAGAAAAAAACTTGTGAACATTACGATGAATAATATTGGAGCAAAACAGAAATTGGACACAGGCAGTGACATTACTATAACTAATGAAAAATTCTGGAAAAATATTAGGGAACCGACATTAAAAAATACCAAAAAATTTGCACGTGGTATCTGAGGAAAAAATTTGTTTTTGAGGTGAAATTGCATGTAATATCTTGTATGCCAGTAAAACATGAGATATTCGTATTAAAAAAAATAATATGTCGAACTTATTGGGCACAGATAGGTTAGAACATTTTGCCTTGTGTATTCTGCATATAAATTTATTCTGTAAAAAAGTGAATTGCTCCTCCCCTAAAACAACTATGGTGACTGAAAGTTTTTAAAGGAATTAAAGAATAATTGTCCTACCATGTTCTCTGAAGGTTTTGAGAAATGTATTAAATTTTTCACTTAAAGGAATATGTAGTTCCTGTTTTTAACATTAAATGTCACTTGTCTTTTGCAGTTGTGGCACCGATTAACAAAGAATTTGATAAATTAGAAATTCTAGGAGTTATTTTGCCCACAGATTATTCTGAGTGAGCAGCTCCAACAGTGTATGTAAGAAAGAAAATTAATAATATTTGTGTATGTGCAATTAAATGGTGGAAGATTTTCTCAAAAATTGACCTGCCAGACGCATACAAATTGAACTGGAGGAAAAAGGATCAAAGTAGCACCTAGCATCTTTCAGCAAGTAATGAATATGATGTTAGTATTTGGATGACGTACTCATAAAAAGCAAAATTGGATGATAACATTCAGAACACATACTTTCCAGAGAATAAAGTATTTTGTGTTCAAATTCAGCGAGGAGAAATACCAATTTTTCAGGAGCAATATAAAAACTTGGGACAAATAATTGATGCATACAGGCATAGACCAGATCCATCAAAAAGGAGTGTCATTAAAATATGCCTGCCTCGATAAACGTTACTAATTTACAATTATTTCTATAGCTCATAATCTTTTACAATCTTTATGTTTCAAACATGCATGAATTGAGAGTAAAAAAAAAAAAAGCTGCAGTTTGGAATTAGAAGTCTGTAATTTAGCTGATGTCAGTTCATCAGCTGGAGATTTATGCACGTGGGAAAGACTTGTATGACAAATATAGATATATAAACACCCACCCTATAGAGAACGGAGTATTACTCTTATATCCAGCGAAGAATTTAGAGTGCAAACCAACTGGCCAATGATAACTGATGAAATTTGGTGTTGAATAAGATGTAATGTTACATATATAGGATTAAGTCTTGTGCTTTTATAAATAGAGTCAATTGTTATCTTTACTTAAATATTATCTTTATTTTAATATTTTGTAAGTATTGAACATAAACAAAAAAATACAGAAATAGATAAGTATATATAAGTAGAACACAATGGCAGATTTACTTCAATTTCATCATTTTTCACAGTACAGATTATCTAGTATTATATAAATACTGAATCATGTATACTATATATCTACAGAACCTTGATAAAACCCAAAGAAGAATCAGTAATTTTATTGGTCCTGATCTGGTATCTCAGCTTCAGTCTCTTTCCAACCACTGTGAAGTTGCCTCCCTGTGCTTTTTCATAAATATTTTCATGGTAAATGTTATGATGAGCTTTCTTTCTTTTCTAGAAGAGGCATGGCACACAGAAGAAGAATTGTTACAGATGAAAACAATACATAATGAGTAAATAGATTACAGAACAGGGTTTAGCAGAGATAACAAAGAGAAAATTTATTAATAGGTACAACGGACAGGAAATTGTGGAGAGCCACGTCTAGAAGGGACATGACACATAGAAGAAGAATAGGCTGCTTATAAATATGGATCACATGCCACATTCATCTCTTTCATATTCAAATATGGAAATATGTTGACTGAATTCTTTTCTTCATCACAGTTTATTATTGTCGGCTATTCCTTGTTTCCAAGTCTTTAATTCCCAATGCTCTCCTGATACCTTTCCCGCTTTCTGTGTGTCTATGCCTTTGGTGGCTGACATGACTGATCCTTGGATAGAATATTCAACCATGCAGGATTTAGCTGATAAAAGAGGTGGGTTTTCTTCATGGAAGGAGCAGTGGGAGGCACAGTGATTAAAGAAATCTCGAGCCACCAAAGGTTACAAAGGAATGTTTAATTTGCTTTGAAATAGCTAAAGTTCATCTTCTATAGTTCTTTTATTAAG
The DNA here is from genome assembly GCA_963932145.1 of Acanthosepion lycidas. NCBI lineage: Eukaryota > Metazoa > Mollusca > Cephalopoda > Sepiida > Sepiidae > Acanthosepion > Acanthosepion lycidas. The sequence goes on along the minus strand of OZ010574.1, from coordinate 63,666,408 downwards.
CAAGTTTGGTCAACTGATATAGAAGATCATCAAGACACCATATTGAATTCTTTATAGATTCTTTATGGTAAAGTAATGATGGAGCTGGTTTGTTTGGTGTCCATCTCCTCTTCAAGTAACATACCATCAGGAATAGTTACTAAGTTTTAAACTGTTGTTTTTCCCATATATCCCCATAAATTGTGCCTCTTACTCTGTAAACTTTTACCTTGAGTGGCTCTTGGGCCTTGTACAGGGTGGACATTATTTTAAAGAGGATATTACACATCTAAGACTGAAGTCAAATCCAGTTCTTTAAAAAATGTTATGTTCTTGTGCTTTAACAAATGATCTACAATCTGTTGTTAACTGGGATAAGAAATGGCTTGTTAATTTTAAAACTTCCAAAACAAAACTACTCTCTTTTAATTGTCTGAGAGAACTTTTTTGCCTTCCATCAGCATGGCTTATGCTAACCTCCAGAAGAAAGACTCCTTGCAACTTCTCATGATAACGTTTTCCACTACCATGAAGCGGAAAGATTATATTAAATCAATTGCTAGGGCTGCTGCTAGGAATGTTGATTCTCTGACTCGTGCTTGACAGTTTTTCTCACTAGAATCTATCTTACACTTTTATAAGTCTACCATTCATCCATGAATTGAATATTGCTGCCACATCTGATCTGGTGCTTCTGCTATGCATTTAGAGATTCTTGATAAAATCCAAAGAAGAAACTGCAGTGTTATTGGTCTTGATCTGGCACCTCTGCTTCAGTCTCTTTTCCACCACAGTAACATAGCTTCTCTGTACCATTTCTATATTTTAAATATTTCATGGTAATTTTTCTGATGAGGTTACCTCTTTGGTACCTAGATTTTATGAATTTAAGTACAGTACTAGATTGGCAGGTAGGTCTCATCATCTTACAGATGAAATGGTTAGATGTAACCGTTTAGTATATGTAGTCCTTATATTTGGTCATACATTTGGTGATACATTTGGCGATTCAATAGTAATGATAGGGCTTACATCCATATAATGTTGAAGCATCAAAGTTAAGCAACATTTTGCCTGATCAGTAACTAGGTGGGTGACTGCTTGGGGATTCCAGTTGCTGTAAGCTTGGATATGTGTCTGGCATAATGGATAATGGCTCAGAATTGGAAATCAGAGACCCAGGTTCCAATTCCAGTGGGGTTTGTTATATTCACTTACACACAAATACCCTTGGGAAAGGCATGAATCCACACTTCTTCTTCCCCTAGACTAGAGATGAGGTCACACCAATTTACAGTTGAGCTGGCTATATGTAACTGTAAGTTCTATGCTAACAGTTTATTTTCTCGCACTTCTTGCTTGTGGAACTGCCTTCGAGCTTCATGCTTTCCAGTCAACTTTAAATCTTCAAAAATTTAAATGCAATATCAATTGCTATCTGCTGTCCTCCTAATGACGGTTCCTTTGTTACTAAGGAAGTAATGTTACTGTTTTCACCCATTTTAACACACAGGGACCACTTTTTTCTTAGTGGCTTTACTGCATTGCTTGGGCTGAACAAGATTAATATAAATCTAATTAATATGCAGATAAAGTTCACTTTCTTCAGAGACAGTCATTCACTCCTGTAGTTCACTGCTACTAACAAGCAGGGATTTTTTTTTCTCCTGATGATGACCATGCTGGCTGAAACTAGTCAAGGAATCTAATTGAAATTATAAAACAAAAAATATCAATATACAACCCAATGTGTCTGAAAATTTTTAATTTTTTAATATTTTTTTTATTGTTCAAAACATATATATATATATATATATATATATATATATATATATATCAGGAATTTTTAAGTGATGAGAATGCAGCTTATCTTCCTATTGACAATAGTTGATTGATTCAGATAAAGCTTAAAGAGATCATGGAAATTTTTTTGCACTGTGATCTTTTGGCTACATTGGGTCAAAATGACAACTTTGGACAATATTGATGGCTGTTTAATTTTCCTTCTTGTTTATTGCATCTTACTTCTGTAGCTGTTTTAATGATTCAATGTAATCTCCTGCCAAGAATAAGATTGGAAAAATTTCCAAAGAAATACCTTTGGAGTATCATGTTGAGTTCTAAGATACTCAATATGCAAATTTGTGTTCAGCAATTTTGCCATATGCAAATCGGGAGTTATAGACATTTTGGTTTTCTGCATGTAGATGGCCCATTGTATGGTTTTGACGGGAAAAAATTGCATCCTACACACCTTTACAAAATTGTCCTTGATTGCATTGCATCTATTGAGTGAGAACTGTATCTATTACATGGATTTTTTTTAATTTTCAACTTCTCAATGCTAAAAAATTGCCTTGTGTGTTTTTTTCATCTTATGATGACAGGAGAGTTGCAGACTAGAATTTTCTGATCCTTGACTTAACAATGATGAGAACCCAAGGAAGAGCAATAACAAAAACAAATGAAACAAAAAAGAATCTGCAATGTTACTGATCCTGACCTGGCATCTTAGCTTCAGTCACTTTTCCACCACTGTAACATAGCTTCCCTGTGCTTTATCTATAAATATTTTCATGGTAATTGTTCTGATTTATTTTTTCTTTGTATTCATTGTAAATATTCATTAGGGCTTTATTCTTAAATGTTATTATTTTTATATAAGAAAAATTGTACATATGGGAACAAGTTAGGACTGCATAGCGACTTTGAGGTATTATGGTGACTGTAGTAAGAATGGTAAGAATGTGTTGTTATGTTATAAGGAATACTGTGGTATGTTTGGGTCAGTAATTTGGGGTGGGGGGCTAAGTATAAGACAAGACAGATTCTAGATCAGCCTTCATCTATCCCCACTTTTGGCCTTGTGCCATATTTTTGTATTTGCAAAATAAATATTGCTTTCTTCTTTGATACCTAGACTCAATTTAAGCAGAGTATTTGATTCCAATTTTACAACTGAAATGGATAGATGTAACTGTACATTCTATACTGTTTCTTCCCTTGCACTTCTCACTTGTGGAACTCACTTTTGGCTTCATGCTTTCCAGTCATCTTTGATTTTCAAACATTTAAATGCAGTCATTTGTTATCTTCTGTTTTCCTAATTCTTCTTCTTTTATTGTTCTCTATTGTAAATAATGTTTTCCTGTTCTCATATTCTCTCACACTCGGTAATTCCCTTGAGTCTCAGTAACTTAATTGCTTTACCTGGTGTGAAATGATTAAAAAAGAAAAAAGGCAGTTTCGATCTTAATTTCCGGGATGAGGAGTTATCATTCTTTACCCTATTTTCATGCGGACTACTTATTATCCTCATTTTTGTTGTTTTTATAACAACATTTCAGTCATTGTGCACTCCAGCCTTCATCGGGAGTATGTCAATATGGATAGACTACAGGGAATTCTGAACTGAAACCTTTATTTAATCTATAGGGGCAGAGTGTTCCCAAATCACTGCCCATGTTTATGGATATGTTGTCTCATTCTTATTTTAAGTATTGCTCAGTTATTGCTTGTCCAAATGCACACTGCTCTGCTCAAGGATCAAACTCACAATTTCAATGTCATCAAATTCCCAAACCAATGCTTTTATCCATTAGGCTAGATTAATAGTCTAAATTTAGTCTATTTACATTATTCGAACTGTTGCCCTCATCTTTATTGCTATATTCACGTTTTGGCCATTCTATGCTCTGGGATTCTTCAATTGATATACATATGACTTTCAAATTGAACCCTATATTTAATCCACATATATAGATTGTTCTAATTCCACATGCCATGCCTTTAGATATCTCAATTTCAGTTAATTCCCCTTAGTAACTCTCTTTTATGTCCCAAGGACACATAGCCCATTGAATAAAAGAATTGGTTGATTGATTCCAAAAAGTGAGTTGTGAGTTCAATATCTGGCTACAGCAGAGGGAAAAAAATTTGGAGAGTTAACTGAAAGAGATATCTATATGGAATTATAACAATCTATCCCCATGGTCTAAATAAATGGTTATTTTTGAATATCCAAAATATATCACCTGAAGAAGGCTGGAGTGTACAACAGACGAAACATTGTGGATATGGCAATAAAAATGAAGACAACAGTCCAAACAAGTAAATAGTTACAATACCTCATGTTAGACAAATAGTCTGCCTGTAAATAATCTAAATAAACCAAGTATTTTTTAATTGCATTTAATTAGATAATTTCTTTTCATAATGAGATAAGATTATTAACCAAAAATCTAAATGGGAATATGGTTTTCATTTTTTCATCTAATAAAAACTGGCAATAAAAACTCTTCAAATACTTTTCTGCATGCAATATCCCATCCATTCCTTCTTCCTAAAGGCCATTGGATACCTTTGTGACAAATAGGGCTACAGTTTCATCACACTAGGTGCTGCTGTTTGGGTTTCCAGCCTCATGCCCAACTGATTTTGAATTTAGAGTTGTCATTCTCTCTGTACTGATTGCCAACCAAGGCTAGAAAGCCCAGTCTACTTTGATATTAGCTGTGGGAAGAAGAGATGGATTCATATTCACAATTTTCCAAAAAGTTATTTGTATGAAAGTGAATGCAATGAACTTGGCCAGAATTTGAACTAAGCTTGCAGACACCACTTTCCATGTCAATAACCACTAAATTATGCACATGTCTACACACACATACACATATATATATAAGATATCATACATTGAGAGCTGGTGTTGATAAAATAGTATTTGATGTACTATAACAAAGCTATTAAGTATATATCAATAAAGATACATTTTATTCCTCATTGGTAACATGACTCAGAGTTTCATGCATAACGCAATCTGAGTAGAGACTGAGATTTATATAATTTCAATTTTAATAAAAATATTTTGGTCAACATAATGCTACTGCAGTCTATATATTATATGAAATTATTGGTTTAAAAAATTGTATTTAAAATAGACAGGATTTATATTTTATATTTAAAATAAATGGGGATTAATGTTTTTTTTTTAATATATATATATATATATATATATATATATATATATATAATGATAATGGACTCTGCCGTCAGTTTCGACATATAAGGATCTGACAGCTTATTGATTCAGTTATGACAGTTTGTGCGATAATCTTAAGTGGCATTTAAGACCTGCTAGTGATTTACAAAGGAGGCCACATATGGAGCAAGTGTGAGGATTGTAAGATGAGATCACTGTTAGATTGGCTGACCTTTTAGATCTTGCTCTTGCTTCTTATATATATATATATATATATATATATATATATATATATCTCAGTAACTTAATTGCTTTACCTGGTGTGAAATGATTAAAAAAGAAAAAAGGCAGTTTCGATCTTAATTTCCGGGATGAGGAGTTATCATTCTTTACCCTATTTTCATGCGGACTACTTATTATCCTCATTTTTGTTGTTTTTATAACAACATTTCAGTCATTGTGCACTCCAGCCTTCATCGGGAGTATGTCAATATGGATAGACTACAGGGAATTCTGAACTGAAACCTTTATTTAATCTATAGGGGCAGAGTGTTCCCAAATCACTGCCCATGTTTATGGATATGTTGTCTCATTCTTATTTTAAGTATTGCTCAGTTATTGCTTGTCCAAATGCACACTGCTCTGCTCAAGGATCAAACTCACAATTTCAATGTCATCAAATTCCCAAACCATATATATATATATAAATATAAAAGTGAACATAGAAGTCAACACTTAGAGGCAACTGTCTGTTTCATGCTATATGCAATCGTCAGGCCACATATGCTGTTATTTTTTTTTTTATATATGTACGGGTTAGTAGTGCATTGTGGGTATTCTGTTATGGCGGTTATTTCACCGGAAGTCGTTTGTTTATCTATTTGAGTCAAATTATATTGCTTGTTTTTATTTTTTTGTTTCTTATTTTATTTATTTATTTATTTATTTATTAACGTAGTAAAAATTTGTTTATATCACTTATTGAACAGTTTTGTTTTGGTTTGGGAATTTAATTAAAGCTATTTGTTCAGTTTTGGGGTTGATTGTTGTAGTTCATTCTAAGTATTATTTTGGCGGGAACAGTTTTTAATTGATTATCTTTATTTGGGATTGGTTTGTTTATTTATTTACTTGGATGAATTTAAGTCAATTTATTTTACTTGTATATTTTCTCTTTTCGGTTTTCGATTTTTAAGTAACATAGTAATTATTTATGTTTTATTTCTATTTTTTTTATTGTTATTTTGTTTATTAGTATATTTATTTGTTTTTATTTTATTTTTTCCGTTTTTTATTTTTTAGGTTACGTAGTAAAAATTTATTTTCATGTCTGCATTTTGAGATGAGCTCGGATCTTTTGTTTAATAATTTATTTTGGCCAGGGAAAGTAATGATAGCTATTTTTTCCTCCAAGCAAAGTTTGCAAGTTTTTGATTGGTTATTGTAGGCTGATATATATATATATATATATATATATATATATAGGATAATGATATATTAATTTTTATATGTCAAGAACAATTTTGGAGGAAAGGTGTATGACAAAGTGGAAAAATTTTTGTGTCACACATTTTGTCCTTTAGGACTTCATCAGACTAGATTTGTTTTGATATGACTACACACACACATGAATCAGATGCTTGGAATTTTAAAATTAGTTATATAGTCTAGACAATTGCATTTAGATTCCTATTGATATTAAATATTCCAAACTGTTTAAATATGATGGAAACAAAAACAAAAGAATCTAAATGAAACTGACTAGATTAAAAAAAAAAATTTTTTAAATATTTTTTCTAAATTTAAAATTCTCAGCATCTCTTATTTGTGTAGTCATGTAACAAACAAACCTAGTCTGATGAAGTCCTTAAGGCCAAAACTTATCACACAAAAACTTTTCCCACTTTGTCATATACCTTTCCTTCAAATATATGTACATCTATATATGTACACACTTGTCTTTCTCAGTTTTTCTTTTTTTTATTAACTTTTTTAACAATAGCTTTCCAGATTTTTATCAATAATTTTGTTCCTTCATTTTTTATTTTATTATTATATACTCCTTTTCTCCCCTCTTTTTTCTTTCTTTCCCTTTCTTCCTTTTCATCAGAACATATTCTAACCATATTTCTGTCTTTCAACACTCAACCACATGATCTGCCAATTTTTGCTACAACTTGCTACACAAGAGACGTTTTTCTCTCTCCCCAACCTCTAAACTCTCCTCATCAATGTTTGCAATGAAATACACTAGTAATAATAGACCTGCCAAATACTTTTACACTGATCAAAATTTATTTTTATAAAAATTTTCTATCTTCCTGAATTCTCTTCTACTCCCAGAACCCCTTGCATCATAGTGGTGTTCTCATAGCCACGGTGCAGTTGATTTCAGTAAAATATGTTGATCACATTGTTATTAAAGTTGAGAACTCAGGTTTAGAAGATAAAGTACTTGGACATTGAATAGTCTATGTTGTGTTTTGTCCAACATGCTACAAAAACCAAAGCATTAACTTAAAACTTTGGTCATATTCTTAAGAAACCTAATCGGATCTAGACGTTCATATGGACACCATGCTTGGCAGCAAATTAATTCAGAAATATCTAACTATACAACCACTTTCTCAGATCAATGGTTAAAAATGGCTTTGAGTGAGTGAAACCCTAGTGATGACCCTTCTTCTTTAAAACTTGTAGATTGGTGCTACAGAATCATAAACTGTATCAAATATCAGAAACGACATCATTCGAGTTCTACCAAAAACATCAATGACTAAAATGGATGTCACATGTAACTCAAATGAGAAAATAATGACATAATCAAGAGTGTTTGTTTTATATTACTCTATATATTTAATTGGTGTTGCAAAAATAAAGGAAAACTATCACAAATTCACACAGGCATACATCCAAATATTCACAGTTCCACTCCCCTAGTTGCTGGTTTGCTTCTCTGTCCACTTGTTCATTGTCAATATCTTTATATGTATCTTGTAGGCAGCACATCTGGTTTGGTTGGTTGATTTTATTTAGCAACATATCAACCCCTTTGTGTCATTTAATGACAGAATCTAAATAATTTGATCAAAATTTTATGGCTTCAATTAAATATATGTTGAACACAATTGTATGCCTACAAATTCAGACAAAATGTATTGCTGACCATTTTGCTATGACTATATATTGTTGATCAATTTACTATAAAAATGTGTTTTTATACTTTCATAGTGTTTTGGTTGGAGGTGGGGATTACTATTAGGTTGGTGCAAAAATAATGTCGTTTTCTCACATATGTTACTTTTATATATGATTTCTGAATTAATTCATTGATATATATAGCCATGTTATATATCATTTTGAAGCGCGTTTTTTACTCTATCGTATCATGTTATTCGTTACTGTTCTAAATCTCTTCATTCATTTTTTTTGCAGGCTTTTCGACAGCATAGACAAAATTCAAATCTGCACGATTTTCTTGTTCCAATTCAAACTAGGCCAAAAAGCTGCTGAGACAGCTTGTGATATCAATGATGCCCAGGAACCACTAACGAATGTGTGGCACAATGGTGGTTCAAGAAATTTCGCAATAGTGACGAGAGCCTCAAAGATGAAGACGGTCGCGGCCGGCCGACTGCAGTTGATAAAGAACATTTGAAAGCCTTAATTGAAGCCGATCCTCGCAAAACCACACGAGAAGTTGCTGTTGAACTCGAGGTCGACCACTCAACAGTTGTTCGCTATTTAAAGCAAATAGGGAAGTCAAAAAAGTTGGATAAATGGGTGAACGATAATCAAAAATAATCGTCAAAAAACGACATTATTTTTGCACCAACCTAATATTTGCCCATAGGTGGGAACCCTAACATGTGCTAAAACCCCATGTCAGAGTGGACCCGGGAACAACAGTGGTTAAGAGGTGGTTTCACGCTCCTCAAAACCTCCAATCTTCTGATTAGGGGCCTTGCTGTCAGATGTAGTTTAACATCATACCGAGAACTAAGCATATCTGGGTTATTCCATTAACTGTTTTCTGTTATAAACAACAGAGTGAGTCTACTCCAGAACCAATGGCATTAGCCATTTTGAACATAAGTGGATTTCTTCTGTATATTTGGCAACACAAAGACTCTGGCAAAATAAACATTGGAAAAAGAGTGAAACAAAGAGGTACAATTGAACCTAAATCATTTACAGTATTTCTTGAAAGTATCTTGTAAAAAATGATCTTGAGAGTAAAAGATAATATCTAAAGAATTCCACATTTATTAAAAAAAGAAACTTATTTTGAAGGAAAATTCTCAAGAGTGAATCTTATCAAAATATATATCTGCACCCTGGATTTTTTTTCAGATATCTTCATTCCTGAAAGAATTTCTTAAACCAAAATACACGACTATAAAAATATTAAAAATTTAAAAGAAAATGGTAAAATTCATAACCTATTTACAATTATATGATTAGAGATCATTTAAGATAATTTCATTACTAATGGCATTGAAAAAAATTCAAGAACATCACTTACTCACTTTCATTTATTAAACATTGAATTGTGTCACTTTGAATATTTTAGGCAGCATATCTTCATTCAAACATGTTTCATTTAATAATATACACATATTATATCTATTTATTTTTATAATGGCCCTGTCCAGTTTTCTAATAAGTTTCTTGATTTTCAGATGAAATTCATCAATTTTTCCTACCCAAGTATTTTCGATCTCCTTCAAGATCATACTTAGGTGTGAATTACAAACTTATTGTGACTGAGATAAAATCTGCATTCCATTCTGATAGTGATTTTTGAAAAACACACGTGAGCACATTCTCTTATAATCTTTATTTTTTAAATTTAAAATTTTTCCGTTGAAGCCATTGAAGCTATGTAATTTTTTGTAAAACAAGTATAGCAATATAAGGGAACTGATTGGAAATTGCTATAAATGAAAAATGGCATAAAATGTTATAATATATAACATAATAATTATATGCACTTCAACAGGTTGCTGCTACATTCATAATAAATTTTGTTGTTTGCTTTCGATATATATGGCCTCAAGAATTTGAAGTTTTTGTTTATTATTTTTATGGTGTAGTATTTTGGTGTTGTCAACAAGTATTTTCCTGTATTGTGAAGGTGGATAGGTGTTCTAACCTATAGAAGATTACTGAATAATCAAAGGTTGGTAATGAACAATAATACTTAGGACAAGAACAACACATATAAGATTCACTAGCAGTGTATAGAAGAAGTAGTCAACTTCTAGAAGCAAGTCAAGTGTATTCCACAATGTATCTTCAATTGCAGACCAACATACAGTATTTACTACTGTATTTATGTAAATTAGGACATACCCATTATCGTTCGTAGATATGCTACAACAATAGGAATGTGTTGTGCAATAGAACTTCTATCTGACAAAAGATGATCTTGATAATGTTGTGATTGTCAAACCAACATATGTACTTACCTTTTTGTCAGAGGTACAATCTCCCAAAGGACATTTAAACTGATATACAATGATGGGTTTTTTTCAAAAAAAGTAGTTAACAGAGAAGACTTATTGTATATGATTAAATTGGTTGTGTTAAATTTAGTACAATATATTCTTAGTTTTATTTTTTTACTGGGACCACTAAGGAATATGTTCATGCTTATGAATACTTATGTGAGTAATGACAAAATTTTTGAAGAAATGGAAACAAAAAGGAAACTAATACTTAACATCAGGAAAGGACAGTTGAGGTTTCTGGGGCACATAATTAGGAAGGAAGGCTTGAAAAATCTGATACTCACAGGACAGATAGAGGGCAAGAGAGATAATTGGAAAACAACACAACATACTTAATGAGTTTGGGTAAATGGATGATGGAACATGGCTTAGGAGAAATAACAGAAAGACAAAGTTTATTAAGAGCTAGAAGGCATAGAAAGTTGTGGAAAGCCATGATCAGTAATGTTATGAGCGGACACAGTACATAAAGAAATAATATTGTTATAGTGTAAAACTGATTACTGAATTTTTTATGACTTATCTGAACTTACAAATGTCAAGTTGAAACTGCGCTTACATCCTTGATAGTTGCAAAAAGATATCTTTTAAATTAATAAATGCACATTGTAATGACAAAGTACACAGGTGTAGGCCTTAAGAAAGCTTTATTCAACTGAGAATACAAGGTTTGTGTATAGCGTCCTTTTACAGTCCCAGTAAACAGAAATAGCTCTCTCATAGAGGAGAGTAATAAAAACAATTTGATTATTCATAAGACATATATTCCATTCTTGATCATTCATAACACATATATTCCACTCTTGATCATTCATAACACATTTATTCTTCATAATTATTTTTGTGGATGAGCTTCTGAAAAAAAAGCCAAGTCCAGATAAAGAGTCAGGTATTGATTTTACAAGGACACATGGCACAGTGGATAAAGGTGTTGGTTAGATCCAGTGACGAACCCAAAGAGTGTGAGTTCAATACCCAGTTAAGGCAGTGGAGAACTTTCAGAGGGAAAATTAGCAGGAGATAACTGATAACTGACATCCATCAAACATGGCACGTGGAACTAGAACAGTCTACCCCAGAGATCGAAATAAAGGGTTCAGTTCGAAATTCCAACCACTTGAAGAAGGCCAGAGCGTACAACAGCCAAAACGTTGTGACAAATATGGCGACAAAGATGAGGACAATAGTCCGCATAATGTAAATACTGTACATAATACCTCATCTCAGAAATATAGACAGACTCTGGACTTCATGTCTGAATTGATAAAAAATATATAATTTTTTTTCAGTTCTGATAAAGAAGGTCTAATGAATGCTATGCTACAAAACTTCTCTCTGCCCTATTTTTTACATGTGGACCTGTCTATTTAAGTAGTACCAACAAGAATTAGCATTGGCCATGTTATTATCATAAGTAAACCCTGGAAACATGTCAATGGATCCTACCAAGGTCAATAAACTATCTTATTTTATTAATTATTATATATTCTGTCATATTTATTTTTATCATAAAAATGAAATGTGAGTTTCAAATTCAAGTCTTGTTGGGAGCTAGATCTTTACTCCTGATTTTGAATGTTTATTTGTATCATCTTTGATTAAACAATATCAAAGATGATATCAATGCAGAAAGATGATATCAATGCAGAAAGTTTGGAATAACAAATAATAAAATAATAGTAATTTTCAGAAGAAATCTAAGATTGTTTCTTCTTATTCAAGATGAATATTTTTAATTTAAAATTTGATCAAATTCCAAATCATATAACTTTAACTAAATTTTGACCTCACATGATTTGTGGATCTTAATGAAGTCATTAACTCTTAATAACTGTCTTAAAATGATTAATTATTATTCATCAGGAATATTGCTAGAGTTACAAACTGAGGTATATTTTTGTGATTCATTCCCTCCCTCTCTCTCTCTTTCTCTCTCACTCTCTCTCTCTCTCTCTATATATATATATATATATATATATATATATATATATATCATATTTTTATTATAATAAATTGCAATAAAAATATCTTACATCGCTATACAAAAGCTTTCATGTTTCGGAATGATAATGGTTACTTGTCGGGCAATGGTAGATAACATATGATAAAAATGATTTATTTGGAAAATTTAAAACAAATAATTACTTCTTTTGAAAGTTAAAAAGTTGTTGGGGGAAGCCTAAGGTCAGAATTAAAAAATATACTTGCGGGCAGGCCTGGTTTAACCAATTAAAAATCAGATCTAAGCTAAAATGGAAAAATGAAAAATATGGTCAGAGGGTAAAGGAAGGTAGGTTATTAATTCATATCATGATAAATTGACACGTCAGAAGCAAACATATTGTAGCCAAATATATTGTTCAGATTTTTTGAAGAAAACAACTGAGAACAAAAAAATTTTTTAAATAATTTTCAAAATTTTTATATTTGGTAAACTATTTAAAGAGGCCAATAGGTAAAGTTACAAAATTTGGAACATTTATATACGATGCTAATTATATTGAATGGAGGGTAAAACATGGCAACATTAAAGTTGAAAGATCAATTAAATTATGTGTCGACCATTATATACTAATAAAATAATGGCTATGTAATTGTAATGTGTAAATTTGTTCTTTCTCTTATTTATATATATATATATATATATATATATATATATATATATATATATATATATATATATTCATGAATGATTCATACAAAAAGCAAATACAAAGGTTAATGATTTAATTGGCGAGAAATTCTCGCCAATTAAATCATTAACCTTTGTATTCGGAAAATTAACCTGTGTTCGGAAAATAAAACATCTCTATAACACTAAAAATATACATATAACCCATGCACCCAATTAAATTGAAAAAATAAAATCATCCTTCATAATGGCTAAAAGTATAGCTGAAAGTGGTCAGAATTATAGAACATTTGAACAGTTTCTACACACACTATGTCCAAAAAAGAAAACACTTGTTCGAACACGAGAAAAATTAAATAAAAAGCTTAATCATAGTACCTTGTCTGTTGTTTTTAATGAAACATGCATAAATGAAGGATTGCTGCCTAAATACACAAATATATATATATATATATATATATATATATATATATATATATAAATGAAAAATAAAATGGACTCTCCCGTCAGTTTCGACATATAAGGATCTGACAGCTTATTGATTCAGTTATGAAAGTTTGTGCAATAATCTTAAGTGGCATTTAAGATCTGCTAGTGATTTACAAAAGATGCCACATATGGAGCAAGTGTGAGGATTGTGAGATGAGATCACTGTTAGATTGGCTGACCTTTTAGATCTTGCTCTCGCTTCTTGGAGATGATTTAGACAAGCAGATGGAAAATTGCTGAGTCCACCATATGTAGACAGCATATCTTTATTCAAGCATGTTTGGTTGAATAATCTAGACATATTATGTCTATTTCTATTTTAATCCTCTTAACTTCCCAGACTTATCTCTTACTGTTGTTATTAAACTGAGTAACAAAGATGCCATAGTTTTTCTCATTCCTTTTATTTTCCAAGGTACTTTCAATCTCATCCAAGATCATCTTCAGAGGTGAATTACTAAAACAAAAAATTAACGTAATTGATAGTTGCGAATTTTTTTGTAAATGTGCATCGAACATTATAGTCAATTTAAAAATTAACATTAGGAAAATGTAAGGGAGGTAACTTAATTTATATTTTTTTTATGTATTATTAATGTTTTAAAATACTCAACCTTCAATTTCTTTCACAATTTTTAGACTCAAATGGCTTTTATAGACATTTTAATTTTTAAAAATTGTTGCTATACTCATAATTTATTATATATAGTGTTGTCCACATATTTTATATAGAGTGATTCAAGAATTTTGAGTTTTTGTTTATTTTCATGGTGGAGTATACTTATATTGCCAATTAATGATATATCTAGATTATTCAACCAAACATACATACATATATATATATATATATATATATATATATATATATATATATATATATATATATATATATATATAGACATAACCGCAAAAACTATTCTTTGCTGTATAAAACCAAGACTTTTTGATACAGACAACTAAAATTCATTATATATACTTATTTGATACAGGAGAAAATTGTCATTTAAGAAACAATTTTGATCCTCATGCAGGAAAACAGCAGCTATAATATTTATTCCACAACTTGTAACCATTCATTGTAAGAATATAATTTCTCTTTCATTATTAATGCCCAAACAAGAAATATATTTGTATGCTTTGAAAACATTTTTTACTTTTTATATTTCTTCATTGAAAACTTTCAACAAATCAAAATTATAAAAAAAAACCAATGGCACAAATACATGACAGGTGTTTGGCGAAGCCAAGAAAAAGGTAATAAAATTTCCAGTTCCTTATTATCAGCATCATGGGAAAATGTATTTCTTTTTCTTTCTTTTTTCATTATTTATTATTATTATTTTATTTATTGATTGTCTTCCATTTTCTAACAAGTTATTCATTGTAATGAATTTGATCATAATTTGAACTTAACCAATGTCGTTTGGATTAAAACAGAGAATAATTTATTACGGGCAAGAAATGTATAAAAATGCATTACTTTCTGAGTTTCTCATGGTAAATTTATGTCCAGGTTCATACAGAATTTCTTTACAAAACCGCTGCTATTATAATAAGTGATATTAAAATACAATACCAAGGAAAACAAAACCAAAAGTGGTAAAAAGTTGAAAGAAGTTAACATAGCTGTACATTGTGTCACAATTTTTAGTGGAAAAATGCAAATTACAAATAGAGCCAAATTCAAACCATTATTAGAAAATATATACCTTACACCAATTTTTGTCTATCTAAGTTACAAATACACCACACTCCACTCAAAACAAATTTTAAAAGAAACACAAATATATGTTAGCCATTACTGAGAAGAACCTCCTTTGTCACAGATGCTTTAAACTATGTCCACACGTTTCCCTTATAAAGGCTATAAAAACCCAGACAGTAGACTCCAACAAAAGGTGGAGACAGACTTGACACATGCATGCACACAAGGCTGACTGCCTGTCTAACCATTAGGCTTTGTAAACGACCTTCTATAAAAACAATAAATGACCAGCACAAAGCAATAACTACCAAACAGTCAACCAGAGTTAAGCATACTACTTTTTCACACTCTCATTTCACACCTAGTACACCACATATTCAACCTGCTAGAGTATACTACTTACCAGTGACATTTTTATAACTTGTATATAAAAATAAATCTTTGGTCCTTAATCTAAACAAGTGTCTATGTTTGTTTCTTCTAGTCCAGCCAACATCCAACCTTGAGATCAACACATCGGACACCAGAAATTTAAAGTGAAATGTCTCTGCTTCTTAAGCGTTTCACTTGATGTTTATTCTTTCCCTTGACTTAAATAAATAAAATAAATAAAATTATTATTTTGTACTTAATGAAGTACTTATGAAGGATGAAAAGTCTAACATTTTAAAAATAAAAAATGTTATTTAATACTGTTTATTATAAACAGAGCATTTACTTAAATACTTGTATCTATAAAAAGAACGTTAAACATAAAAAATGTCTTTAATATATATGTATATATATATATATATATATATAAACATAACTGCAAAAAATATTCTTTTCTGTATAAAACCAAGACTTTTTGATACAGACAACTAAAATTCATTATATATACTTATTTGATACAGGAGAAAATAGTCATTTAAGAAACAATTTTGATCCTCATGCAGGAAAACAGCAGCTGTAATATTTATTCCACAACTTGTACCCATTCATTGTAAGATTATAATTTCTCTTATATTTATAATATATATTAAATATATCAGAGAATATATTAAATATTATCTCATTTAATATCTCCTATTATAGCTCTCATCATTTACACTATTTATATTTAGAATACTATCCTTATCTTTGTTGTTGCTATCCTCAATTTGTGTATCACATTGGGTCCCTAAGGATCTGATAATTTCCACCTAAATTTCTGGAATGAGAAGTTATCATTATTTACACTATTTCCATTCAGACTATTGTCTTCATCTTTGTTGTTATCATCCTCCACTGGTCTATCACATTGGGTCCGACCTAAATTTCTGGAATGAGAAGTTATCATTATTTACACTATTTCCATTCAGACTATTGTCTTCGTCTTTGTTGTTATTATCCTCCATTGGTCTATCACATTGGGACCCACCTAAATTTCTGGAATGAGAAGTTATCATTATTTACACTATTTCCATTCAGACTATTGTCTTCATCTTTGTTGTTGTTATCCTCTATTGGTCTATCACATTGGGTCCCACCTAAATTTCTGGAATGAGAAGTTATCATTATTTACACTATTTCCATTCAGGCTATTGTCTTCATCTTTGTTGTTATCATCCTCCATTGGTCTATCACATTGGGTCCCACCTAAATTTCTGGAATGAGAAGTTATCATTATTTACATTATTTCCATTCAGACTATTGTCTTCATCTTTGTTGTTATTACCCTCCATTGGTCTATCACATTGGGTCCCACCTAAATTTCTGGAATGAGAAGTTATCATTATTTACACTACTTCCATTCAGGCTATTGTCTTCATCTTTGTTGTTTTTATCCTCCATTGGTCTATCACATTGGGTCCCACCTAAATTTCTGGAATGAGAAGTTATCATTCTTTACACTATTTCAATTAAGGCTATTGTCTTCATCTTTGTTGTTATTATCCTCCATTGGTCTCTCACATTGGGTCCCACCTAAATTTCTGGAATGAGAAGTTATCATTATTTACACTATTTCTATTCAGACTATTGTCTTCATCTTTGTTGTTGTTATCCTCCATTGGTCTATCACATTGGGTCCGACCTAAATTTCTGGAATGAGAAGTTATCATTATTTACACTATTTCCATTCAGGCTATTGTCTTCAACTTTGTTGTTATTACCCTCCATTGGTCTATCACATTGGGTCCCACCTAAATTTCTGGAATGAGAAGTTATCATTATTTACACTATTTCCATTCAGGCTATTGTCTTCATCATTGTTGTTATCATCCTCCATTGGTCTATCACATTGGGTCCCACCTAAATTTCTGGAATGAGAAGTTATCATTATTTACATTATTTCCATTCAGACTATTGTCTTCATCTTTGTTGTTATTACCCTCAATTGGTCTATCACATTGGGTGCCACCTAAATTTCTGGAATGAGAAGTTATCATTATTTACACTACTTCCATTCAGGCTATTGTCTTCATCTTTGTTGTTTTTATCCTCCATTGGTCTATCACATTGGGTCCCACCTAAATTTCTGGAATGAGAAGTTATCATTCTTTACACTATTTCAATTAAGGCTATTGTCTTCATCTTTGCTGTTATTATCCTCCATTGGTCTATCACATTGGGTCCCACCTAAATTTCTGGAATGAGAAGTTATCATTATTTACACTATTTCCATTCAGACTATTGTCTTCATCTTTGTTGTTGTTATCCTCTATTGGTCTATCACATTGGGTCCGACCTAAATTTCTGGAATGAGAAGTTATCATTATTTACACTATTTCCATTCAGGCTATTGTCTTCATCTTTGTTGTTATTACCCTCCATTGGTCTATCACATTGGGTCCCACCTAAATTTCTGGAATGAGAAGTTATCATTATTTACACTATTTCCATTCAGGCTATTGTCTTCATCTTTGTTGTTATTACCCTCCATTGGTCTATCACATTGGGTCCCACCTAAATTTCTGGAATGAGAAGTTATCATTATTTACACTATTTCCATTCAGGCTATTGTCTTCATCTTTGTTGTTATTATCCTCCATTGGTCTATTACATTGGGTCCAACCTAAATTTCTGGAATGAGATGTTATCATTATTTACACTATTTCCATACAGACTATTGTCTTCATCTTTGTTGTTGTTATCCTCCATTGGTCTATCACATTGGGTCCGACCTAAATTTCTGGAATGAGAAGTTATCATTATTTACACTATTTCCATTCAGGATATTGTCTTCATCTTTGTTGTTATTACCCTCCATTGGTCTATTACATTGGGTCCAACCTAAATTTCTGGAATGAGATGTTATCATTATTTACACTATTTCCATTCAGACTATTGTCTTCATCTTTGTTGTTGTTATCCTCTATTGGTCTATCACATTGGGTCCCACCTAAATTTCTGGAATGAGAAGTTATCATTATTTACACTATTTCCATTCAGGCTATTGTCTTCATCTTTGTTGTTATTACCCTCCATTGGTCTATCACATTGGGTCCCACCTAAATTTCTGGAATGAGAAGTTATCATTATTTACACTACTTCCATTCAGGCTATTGTCTTCATCTTTGTTGTTATTATCCTCCATTGGTCTATTACATTGGGTCCAACCTAAATTTCTGGAATGAGATGTTATCATTATTTACACTATTTCCATACAGACTATTGTCTTCATCTTTGTTGTTGTTATCCTCCATTGGTCTATCACATTGGGTCCCACCTAAATTTCTGGAATGAGAAGTTATCATTATTTACACTATTTCCATTCAGGCTATTGTCCTCATCTTTGTTGTTGTTATCCTCCATTGGTCTATCACATTGGGTCCCACCTAAATTTCTGGAATGAGAAGTTATCATTATTTACACTATTTCCATTCAGGCTATTGTCTTCATCTTTGTTGTTATCATCCTCCACTGGTCTATCACATTGGGTCCCACCTAAATTTCTGGAATGAGAAGTTATCATTATTTACACTATTTCAATTCAGGCTATTGTCTTCATCTTTGTTGTTATTATACTCCATTGGTCTATCACATTGGGTCCCACCTAAATTTCTGGAATGAGAAGTTATCATTATTTACACTATTTCCATTCAGACTATTGTCTTCATCTTTGTTGTTGTTATCCTCCATTGGTCTATCACATTGGGTCCCACCTAAATTTCTGGAATGAGAAGTTATCATTATTTACACTATTTCCATTCAGGCTATTGTCCTCATCTTTGTTGTTGTTATCCTCCATTGGTCTATCACATTGGGTCCCAACCGATTCGATAAATTCTGTCTGAATTTCTGGGATGAGAATTTATCATGAAGATGTATATCGATTTGAGTAACGTACAGTGAATTATGAACTGATCTCTTTATTTAATCTATAGGAGTATGGTACAGTTCTTCATCTGTGATTCATACACCTGATGAAAGCCAGAGGGTACAATGGTTGAAATATTGTGATAACAACAACAAAGATGAGGACAATAGTCCAAATCTAAATAGTGTAAATAATGATAACTCCTTATCCCAGGAATTCAAATAGAAATTACAGCTCTGATCTTCTCAAAAGCCAACTTATGAGATATTTTTTTTTTATTCGATACAAAGCTGACACAAAAAAAAAAAACAGATCCACCTTATCAATTCAGTTTTCATTTTGGCAAAATAAGCATGTGTGTATAATGCCTTGAATTAGTTTCCCAGAAATCAATATGAATAATTAATTCTAGTGATAAGCTGGTATATTATAAATACATGGAGGAGAAATCTGTATACGTAAATAAAACTATCAATAAATAAAGAAAAACAAAGATGTCCCAGAGAAAAATCAGAATTTTTAAAATTCCTCATATGTTCAAATTAGAAAAGTGTTAATCAATAAAACTGCTCACAGCCTCAAGGATGACGTTAATTTGGCCTTAGGTGTGAAGAAAAATGAACAGTCATTAATCCAAATAGTTGCAAATTCAAGCAGTATTCTCCCATGGATGTGCATTGTGGTGTAAGAGATATTGCCTTAGAGTGAGAACTTGGAGAGCTGAGTTTGAATTCCAGTCAAATTCATTAGATCTACTTATCCACAAATACCCTTGGGAAAGGTATCAATACATCTCCTCCCACCATCTATAGGTTGAATAGCAGAACAGATTGGCAACCAGTCTACCACAGAAAGAAATGGCAACCTACTATGGGAAAAAAATCTGCCTCTGTCAGTCATATATAGGAAGATTCATGATTGCCAAAGTTTGTATAATGTAAGGCACGTAACTGACTGACTCTCCCAAATGTCATCCCCAACAGAGCAGGTATTTTCGCACATTCCCACAGTGGCAGGATGTGACCTGAGTTTTTAATGTGGGGTAACCAGACATGTACATATAGGTTGAGGTCAAAAATTGCTCAGTGCTCACAACAATTGTCACACTAGGGCAGGTTGATTTTTTACTTATTTTAGAAAATTAACATTGCACTCGGTCTAAAAGCTGAGGTTTTATGTAATAAGTACTCACAGGAATTATTAGATTCATAGCTTTTACCAATTTCTGAGCATTTAGTTATAAAATAGTCTGAAAAAATTTACAGAAATACCTAATTTCCACAGGTTTTTGCTTACAAACTGACTTCAAAATTTTACTATTTCAAGAATAAATCTGAATAAATTTGATATTTTTGCATAACATATATTGAATGGAATATATATTCAAACTAGAATTCTAATTATGAATCATTGCTAGCAAAATATGCAATTTTTCACCGTATCTGATAAGTAAAAATTGCGTAAACAAAAATTATGAAAGATTATAAAAAAGGTTACTCAATGAATAAGATTTGTTAGATCATAATAAAAACAAAAAATAGATGAAAGTGTATACAAGTCTATATTATTGCTGGGCACAAATTATGAGTCAAAATGTTTTAATTTGCATTGTTATTGAAAATGGCATGAAAACTACAGTACTGTAGAACATATTACATCATAATACAGCTAAATTGTTCAGTATAACTTCCCTTTGAGGGAATATGAATGCCTTTTTTGATGGTACAATGATTTAGTAATAATGTGCTTGTGTCATGCATCTTGTCCATATAATAATTTGTGAAGCTTCAGTAAATTATAAATTTTATAAGGCTGTGCTAAAAGTCTTTCACTGATCACTGAAATTGCAAGACTACAATTATGAACCTAAACCTAATCTTTAAACCTGTTTCCTTAAAAAACGGTAACAATTTAGAAAAAAATATATTTTGTATCCTTATTTATCATGTCAAACCCCAACTTTCAAATTCAGTACATTATCAGGGTTCCAAAATCCACCTGCCTTACTATCTCACTAGCATTGGCATTCATCAACCAACTTTAGGGTAATGAAAGAGTTACTGCCTTTTTTTTTATTAGCCAGAGATGACATGTTCCCAA
This sequence comes from Acanthosepion lycidas, assembly GCA_963932145.1. Classification (NCBI taxonomy): domain Eukaryota; kingdom Metazoa; phylum Mollusca; class Cephalopoda; order Sepiida; family Sepiidae; genus Acanthosepion; species Acanthosepion lycidas. The sequence continues at coordinate 63,644,730 of OZ010574.1, read as the reverse complement.
AAGAAGCAAAATGAATATGAAAAACCTGACCATTTTCAAAAAGTCTTTGGTTAGTTCCAAGCTGCTATGATTGGTGACAAGTGGCATAAGTTCATTGGGCATTTTCATTTCCTCTTTCAGACTAGGAGCTGGCATGTTAATGCTCCTGATACATCTCATAGAGGAATGAGAATGTTAAAATTTGACACATACCATCTAACATTACATTAGGTCAGTTTTCCATTTATGGCTTGCTGAAGGAGTGTTATCAGATATCCTGGCACAGTTGCTGACTTGAATGATTTTGCTAAAATGTTTGAATCAATAGATCAATAAAATCTGTTAATGTTATTGACAAGATTTCACCAGAAACTGAAAGCCATGACATGTACAACTAAGATTACTGCTTTCAAAAGTCCAAAATAGATTTCTCCATCACTTATATATATATATATATATATATATATATATATATATATATATATTTTTATATATGTGTGTGTGTGTGTGTGTATGTATATTTATGCTATTAGGGTGGCTATATTCCCTAATGCACACAGTCAAATTTGTAAATGCATAGCCAGCCATTATATATATATATATATATATATATATATATATATATATATATATATATATATATATATATACATACACACACACATCAGTGGCAATTCTATGCTATCAACGTTTGTCAGGCTCATTACAATATTTAACAAAATATATTATTGGTATAACTTAGATGCTAAAATGATTCCTTTATTCTAATTAGAATATATCATTTTTAGATATCTCTGTGCATGAAATTAAAAGTTGGTATTTGAATAATAATTGTAATAATTCTAAAAAAATAAACATTTATTTAAAAAATTTTTTCCAGACATGTAAGAAAAAGGAGTGAGGACAAAGCTTTTGATATATTTGTCTGTTTCTTACCCCAACCCCCTTCCATTTTTTATTGTTTTATAGCCTGGTTATGAAGTCACTGATGGTAGAGTGCGTGTTTGTATATATGTCTATGCGTTAGTCTGTTTATGTATCTCTCTGTCTCTGAATTTTTAGTTTAATTTATTGTACATTTATGATCAGTACTGCTGACTGATATCATATTTCCTTAACACTACCCCAGTCACACTTCTCATCCCAACCTTTCACTCAATGAGGTAAGGCTACCACTTTCTTTGATTTTTGCTGAATTTAAGTAGGGATAAATTTAATTTGCCCTTTCTCAAAAGATACATTCTGCTAAAAACCTTATAGTGTATGGAATAAATTATTTAAAATGGACATTTGAAAACAATAAGTTGAAATAAAAATGTGTTCTTTAAAAAACAGGGTATACAAGTCATTAGAGATTTTTAAAAGATCATTTATAAAATTAAAGCAGCAAATATATTACCCATTAAGTATGTCTCCAGCTTCGATCCAAATAGCTACATTAATTTTATTTCATTCTTTTTTTTTTCTTTCTTTCTTTCTTTATTAGAACAATATTAACAAAATATATTTTGGTCAATATTTTGAGGGACAGAGTTAAAACAATTCATTTTGGATGCACGGCAAAAGATTTTTGTTGCTTTGAAATAGATATATTTTTAATGTTGACTTACTTGCCACTGATATATATATATATATATATATATATATATATATATATATATATATATATATATATATAATTGTGTTTTTGGGCAGCAATCCCTCTTTCATACAAGTTTCATTAAAAACAAATGACAAGCTTAAACACATGTAGTCTGGGCACCAGGGGAAAAAGCTCATTAGAGAAGTAGCTATGAAAATATTTGTAGAAAAGACAGAGGGAATCCATGTCACATTGGTGAGAAAGTGACTGAAGTTGAGATGGCATCAGGATTGATTACATTGCAGATCCTTCTTTGGATTTTGTCAAGGACCTCGAGATGAGTAGGGATATTATCCAAGCAACAGAAAATCTGTTTTAAGATTTTATTTAATTTTCATTGTGTTCTTATAATTTTCTTCTTTTTGGAAATAAATTTGTAGAATTTGTCCAAATGGATGTTCAAGCATTTAAGCTATACTTTTAGCCATTATCAAGGATGAATTTTATTTTTACTTTTAACTGAATTCACGGATTATTTTAAGTACGTATCTAGAGTTATAGGGATGTTTTATTTTCCAAACATGGTCAGCAGATTACATTTCCTCTTTTTTTTAAACATTTCCCCCGAAGCAAGGTGGGAATGCCACTAGTATGCAGCAGGTTACAGAGAGTGAAGGTGAGAGAAAAGGCTGGGTATAGCGGGTACCAAGGAAAGGATAAAAGCTGAATGGGGTTCAAGAAGATAGAAGATGGCAACTGATGTTACATTTAAATATTTGAAGATTGCAGTTATCAGGGAAGCAAGGAAACAGAAGTGAGTTGCACAGGAGAGAAGTATGAGAAAAGAAACTTTTGGAGTAGAAGTGGTGGTCACATTCACCTAATTCAACAGTAAAAGGGTGGGACCTAGATGGCAATTTAGTAGCATGCTTAAACACATGTAGTCTGGGCACTAGGGAAAAAAGCTCATTAAAGAAGTAGCCATGAAAATATTTGTAGAAAAGACAGAGGGAATCCATATCACATTGGTGAGAAAGTGACTGAAGTTGAGATGCCAATCCAGGATTGATTACATTGCAGATCCTTCTTTGGATTTTGTCAAGAACCTCGAGATGAGTAAGGATATTATCCAAGCAACAGAAAATCTGTTCACTCCTGAATTACTCCAACAAGAATTCACCAGGCAACTGAAAGTGTTTCTCCTGCTAGAGAAAACAACAAGCTGAAATTGAGCTACTTGGGTTGAACTCATCTGAATCATCAGGGGAGACAGGTTAATCCACCAAATCATTAGTCTTTTATAACCTGGTTCAATCTGCATGCTGGGTAACAAAAATTGTTCATAGAACAGGATTCAACAATTGATATTATTGAACACTGGCTTTTTCTTTTTTTATTAATAATGCTTCCATTATTTTTAATCTTTTTTACGTGTGTATAAGGCTATGATATTTGTATTAACTATGAATATCTTGTGGATAGAGCTTGGTAGACTTTCATGTGTATTTAAATGTGATCTAATTGAGCTATGGTCAAAGAGATGTAATGTAAGTCTTCTTGTTAGATATGTTGTAATATATCCAATATAATTATGTATGAATTTCATTTGATCAGGAACACAGTTACTTAACAAACGTGTGAGTTCATAAATAATATTGGTTCTCTGTAATTTGGATCATGCAGGTGAATTATCATTTTTGATGATGAGGTTTTAAATTTTTTCATGGTAGATAATTAATTTAATTTTCTTGTTTTTGTCAAAATATAGAACAAAGAAAAACATTATAAGAACTCAAGAAAAATCAAATAAAAACTTAACTGCAGTACCTTGTCAGTCATTTTTAATGAAACATGTATAAAAGAAGGATTGCTGCTCAAATACACAATTATATATATAAAGGGTGTTCCAATAACTTGGACCAAATTTAAATGTGAATTAAGTTTAAGTGTCTAATGATTTTTTCTTTTTCTTTCAGATTTAACAATTTGGCAATTTCAACCATGGAAAGATTAACAATCAAACAAAATGTTATATTTAATAGGCCAATTTAAAATTTGAAGAATAAAAAGCCAATAAAATGATACCAATTTGGCAATAACATTGATATTTATTATATATTAACCTTTTGACTAAATTGAAGCACGAAGAGAAAGATTTTAAAGTTGGAATTTTCAAACATGCCTTTCATTTTAATCATTATATATATAGGTTTTGTTGAAGATAACAGACAAGATACACACACACATGCGCACATATGCATGCATATATATGTATGTAGATTTTAAAGCATTTCTCTCCCAACACTTGTACCCAATACTTTGACCGTTTAAAAACATGAATGTCTACTCAAACAGAATAGTGACTGAATCTGAGTTTACATATATATATATATATATATATATATATATATATATGTAATCTGAGTTTACACATATATATATATATATATATTATTGTAGATTTATTTTCCCATGTTTACAAGGATATCTGGTGATTTTTGTAATGGCTGATAAGAAAAAGAGAGAAATTTGCTTCTGAAACTGTTGTGATACTTTAAGAAGGTTATAAGGAAGAAGCTTTTAAGTAAAATACAAATGTATTCGTGATATCAACATTTTTAAGATCATGACATTTCACGAGGTCCAACAACAATCTGGCTAAACTTCATCAAATTGAAATGATGAAAATCTTGGAAGAGATAACCATGAAGTAATCAAAGTCTTCATTGGACCATTATTAAGTTATCTTAGGTGACTGGTTCTTTGTTGATGATTGGAACCTGTAAAATCTGATAGCCTTAACGAAGACTAACACAAACTTTGGACAGCTCTTCTCACCTTCAACACCAAGATAAGAAAGCTGATCTGCCAATAAGGGAAACTTATTAAAAGTGTATCACAAACATAACTAGTCTATTGTCTTTCACAAAATTTATTTTCATTTAACGTTTTACAATAGTCGACCATGGTTCTAATTATTCTGTACAATAAAAGTCAGTTCATTAAGTACAGTCTCTGGTATGATAGCAATTTATTCCTCCATGACTAACCCAAGATGTTAGACTAAGAGGAGTCAACATTTATACAAAGTGCACACACCAACCAAAATTACCAAGGGGTGGAAAGTATTCTTATGGTCAATATTCCAGGCTTTAAGTTAAAAACAGCACATCGCAAAAACAATGAAATTAGGTGTTGTCCAATAAAGTAAATATTGAAACACGAGGCACCTGCCAGGTGTACTCAATCTTTAGAAGCTTTGAGAATTACTTAACAACTAAAACTTCAAAGAAACTAATCAGAGTGTGTAGAATATATTGAAAATCAATGGATTAAAAGGTCGATGATAAGACACCTAACCTGAGGAAACTTTTTTCACAGGTTTCTTCCTCTGGAGATGATTCTGAAGATGGAACTGAATTTTACAGAGATCATCATAATCTTCAATATATGTTATATATTTAAAAAATTAGGAGATCAGCCAATGAGGCTACCTTGGTTTCAACCTTTCAATATCCTCAGGCAATATAGTTCAAATGATTTCGTAATGCTTCATTATTTATATGTAAACACAGGATATGAAGTGTGATAGAAGGGGAGGAGTCAAGCAAGAATACTGAAATTGCATTGCAGGGGAAGGGGAGTAAATAAAATGTACATACTATCATCTTGGTTTGTATGAACATAAAAAGCACTTTTTAGTGTGTATGCATCATGTTATTATTTCTGATCTTTCATTCAGTAGATTTTTTTGGTCTGGAAATGTTATTATTATTAACTTAAATTCAGAATTTTTGAAGAATTGTTCATGTAATTCAGAATTTTTGATGAATTGTTTATATAATTCAGAATTTTTGATGAATTGTTCATGTAATTCAGAATTTTTGATGAATTATTTATATAATTCAGAATTTTTGATGAATTATATAATTCAGAATTTTTGATGAATTATTTATATAATTCAGAATTTTCGATGAATTGTTTATATAATTCAGAATTTTTGATGAATTGTTTACATAATTCAGAATTTTTGATGAACTCTATGTAATTAAGAATTTTTGATGAATTGTTTATGTAATTCAGAATTTTTCGGTAAGTGTTTATTAAGCAAATTTGAAAAATATTTTCCCTACTTTACATTTCACTTCTGAATTAAAATTGGTGTTAAACCAAATAATATTTTTTCTTTTCCTTAAATTATTCTTCATTTGTTGTTTCATTTGTGGTTTAAATTCCGGTTTAGTTTTATGCCCCTCTACTTTTAAAATCTTTTCATATTCTTCCTTTTTTTCTTCAAAAATTATTTTACAAAAGAAATTTCCAGATAACCTATACTCTGTTCCTTCAGAGATGTGTTTTATTATACTTGCAGGGTGGTTGGATCCAACATTCACATATTTTTATTTTGTGTTGGGTTTCATGCATGGGGAGACATTCTGATTGTGAGGATTTAATTCTACGTCCAAATATTAGACATCTTTCTTATTCATATTGACCTCTATTTCAAAGTTGAGATGTCTGAAGAGTTTAAGAGTGAGCATCTTTCTTATATTGTCATTTATGCTTCAGTTGTCTGGCCCTATCATCAGCCTGTTATCCCTATACAGGCTGCGGTTGTCTATGTTTACTATTTTGTTGATTTATTTTAATATATAGGCCCATTAATTCTGAATTGACAGCACCATCAAACAAACCTTGTGGTACATCAAAGTTATCCTTTTTTGATTTTTAATCCAAGTATCTGATATATATATATATATATATATACACACTAGCAGCATGGCCCGGAGTTGTCCATGCTTGATTCAAAAATCGTACGACTCATACAGCAATCACTATCACTTGACTTAAAATATTTTTGCCCTTCCTTGCCTCTAAAGGAGTGCCCTTTGCCGTGCTGATGTTGCTATATGCCTTACTTCCTGTCTATCTCACACTGCAAATTTTTTCTAAGCTCTATACTAAACATTAAATCTGTTACGAAAAAAGAACGAAACAAAATTAACACAAAATGATCAGCTTTAAAAAAGGACTTGTAACTAGAAAAACCGAATGAAAAAAGAATGTTAACAACAAATACTTTTTCACACCTAACCCAGTTCTGCGGAATCAGAATCAACGTTGTGTTTAAGCAAGCAAATGAGTCAATTGGAGTAAAGTGCCATGCAGATTTAATTTTTTCCCACTTGTGATGAATGCAGCTATCAATTTTTTTTCATGCTAGCATGCTAGTTAACATTTGTGTCAGTCAGCTGTTGGCTCTCACACTGGCCAATAGAATCTTCCTGCCTATTAGTGGCAGCCAGCTATTGGCTCTCACTCTGGCCAATACAAAATGGCCGCAAACTACATGAAAACTGCCGTAGACGCATGAAAAAATTGATTATTTCCACTATCGATGGAAGTTGGGAAAAGCAACGTTGGTCTTGGCCTTCCCACTAACTTAGAGCATGTGCATGTAAATTTTGGTGCAAATCTGTCGAAAATTGTGGGCGTGCATTCGTTACACACACATACACACACACATCCTGCCTTTTATAGATAGAGATATATAAAAGTGGACATTGATGTCAACACCTAAAGTCAACAGGCTGTTTCATGCTTTTATTATATATATATAATAATATAATGGACTCTCCCATTGGTTTCGACGTATGAGGATCTGACAGCTTAGTTGATTCAGTTATGAAATTTTGAGCGATAATTTTAAGTGGCATTTAAGACCCGCTAGTGATTTATAAAGGAGGCCACATATGGAGCAAGAGTGAGGATTGTGGAATGAGATCACTGTTAGATTGGCCGACCTTTTAGATCTTGCTCTTGCAAGCTGATTGAAAACTGCTGAGTCCACTAAAACATGTTGATCTCCATTCTACCCGCTCCAAGGCTAAGCGCTCGAGGGTGTTATGAGCTATATTGACATATATATATATATATATATATATATATATATGGAGGCAGGATGCTGTAATGGATAGTGCTTTGAACTGAGGAATCAGAGACCAAAGTTCAAAAATCCAATCAAGTTTGTTACATTCATTTATGTACAAAGGTATGAATCCATCTCTTCTTCCCACTCAGCTATGTGGTATATATATATATATATATATATATGCATATACACTACAATAGCAATATGATCAGGTATCATCTAAAAACTTGCATAATATTTATTCTCATTTAATTATTCTAACTACAATACCAAATATGAATCCTGGGTCAGTGTGACTCTACCTGTTTTCAGTGCTTTCATCAGCATTGTCACCATATTATTTATAGTATGCACTAGAGTGACCTTATCACTACTCTCTCAAATCCTAAAAGTCAGCCAGTGTCACAAGTATTGAGAGAATGCTTTAAAAAAAATCACATGCATGGGTGGAGGGTGGCAGGTGACAAGGATGAAAGAAAAATGTCATCAAAAGAGACTCCTCTTTAGTAAACTTGTGTCTGATCAGCAGAGAGCAGGAGCTTTGGTGAAGAGATTAAAGGACTCCTTTAAAATGACACTTCTCTCAATTGACAGAGAAACAAGTAACTTTCTTTGACAAGAAAACAACTTGCAGAGGATGAGCAGAAGTAGCATTACTAGCAATACTTGTTGGGAGCTTCCCATCAACTGCCAAACCTTCTTCAGTCAATGCAGGAAAACCAAATGGACCTTGCTAAAATGCATTGTAGCATATGCAATGCAGTGACTGAAGTATTGAGCAGTCATCCACATCACCATCATCCCTGACCAGTTCCCTTCATATATCTGCATTGAAACTTGGAGATCTATTCATTCAGGCATAGCATACCTTATGCAAGTAAACTTGGTGGAATATATCTGTCACCAGTTCAACCCATGGTTGATATCCTTCAATCTGAAGGCTCCCCTTGGTCACTGACATATGGTGACTGATTTCATCAGGGGAACCTTGTCCACTGACTATTGAATTCAGTCTAAGAAACCCTGTGTCAAGGATTCTGCACCATCAACATGCAGGCTACATGCATAGCTATGGAGCTTAGTGTACTCTATTGAGCTATTGGTCATACAAAAAAAGGTTCATCTTTTTGTTTTTAATTCTACTGGGTGTCTAGCCACCTTCCTCACAAGAAAAGCCTGGGAGAAGAGATGATTCAACCATGCACCAGGATACATGATACCAGTAGCACTCATAGTGTGAGCAGAATAAATATTAAGTATTAGCATTTGAATAGAGGTATTATCCAATTAAATATTTCCCTCTGTTTTGTGCTTACTATCTTTTTCAGTTTCTGGTAGTACCACTCCTGCTTTACTTGTGGTTGTTTGCAATTTCACAATGCCTGCTCCTTACTTAATATTCTGGGCTGAGAAAAGCCTAGTGCAAGTGTTACTTTGGAGATACAGTATCATCTCTTTTTGTTTTCAGGAATCATTCTGTGGTCAAAGTTAAATCCAGTCAATAACTGCTACAGCTACACTATGTCTTTACCTATGATTTTACCAGTTTTGATGAACACATCAGCATTACTATATGAACAAACATATTTGCATTGGGCATTTCAGTCTGAAAAAAATAACATGGATTTTTTTGTTTGATTTTAAGTTTGTTTGATTTTAAGTAGTATTTCAAAGCGGACAGTGAAAATTAGTGATTAGAGTATTGCTCACAAATGCTAGCAGCAAAAGTCCATAGTACATTTGGTTCTGGAATGCACTATTCGAATTCCTCAAAATTTAAGGTAGCACCTCATATATACAGAAATACAAATATGTAAGTTAAGCACACATATGCACACATATATACATAGTAAGCAAATAAAATTGAAAGTTTGAAAACTTATCTTCCCAACTTTCTATTAAGTTTCTATATAAGCAGATTAATATTGTATTAAGTTTCTATATAATTCTAATCCCCTGGTGGGTGGATAAAATATGTGAAACTTGTATCTTTTTTATTTCATTTGTCTTATTTTGTTTGCTCTCTTCTATAATACTGTGCCCTTTACTTACAAAAACTGCTTGCCTTAATAATATAATAATAAATGATGGTGATGATGACTTTCTGTACACAAACAATACACTTTGGAATAGGATCACGCTTATATTGACAGGATGAGGGCTTAGCAATGGGCTTGCCATTATCACCAGCAATGGTGAATATATACATGGAATACTTTGAGGAAATAGCATTAGAATCTATATCTCTAAAGCCAACTATATGGTTATGGTACGTAGATGACACCCTCATATTCTGGCCACACCAGGAAGATGTTCAGGTTCTACTGGACCATGGGAACTCAATAAGACCTTCGATAGAGTTCACAATGGTGAAAGAGAGTAACAACAAACTCCCATTCCTGGATGTTCTAATATCTCAAACAGAGCATTCACCAGACAGTACCTCAATTTCAACTCCCACCATCCATACAGCATAAAGAAAGGGATCGCCCACTGCTTACAACACCAAGCAAAAGTCATAAGTGGTGACCCAGAGACATTAGATAAAGAACTGGTCAGTATAAGTATTACCCTACAATGTAACAACTACCCTGGGTACATGGCAGCAGCCCCAAAAAAACTCAGATAGGTGGGTACAAGAGGAGGACAACACTCAGAAAACAGTCTGCCTGTCTTATGTGAAGGGGTTATCTGAGAAAATACAAAGGATCTGCAGTCCATATAACATCAGGACAACCTTCTAAAGCTTGACGACACTTCACAGATATCTCTCCCGAATAAGATCCCCCATAGAGGAGAACATGACTAAAGACTGTGTGTATGCTATCCTGTGCAGCTGCAGAAAGAAATGATAACAGCAAAAATTGCAATATGAGCACTGGTAAAAATAGAGGGGGAAGGCATTAGGTTTATAATACAGCGGTTGCTGTCACAAATTGATCCTTTTTTGATTCATTACCAATCCATCTGTCTTCCCTTGCAGTAGTTTTCCTAGGCCTGCCAGGTGGTTTCTTTGCTTCACATGACCCAGTTTCCTAAAGTTTTCTTCAAATACTATGAATAACACTTTTAGATTTCCACACACTCTTTGAAATATCACCAATCTTCATTACATAACTTGACTATCAGTTTTCTAAGTTCCAATGATGTCACAGTTTTTTTCACCATGTTTACAATGCAAGAGCCAGTAAATAGCTGTTATAAATTAGTAAAATACTTGATTTTATATTCTTACCCTTAAAAATAAAAAATAACTTTATCAAAATAAGTTTATTGAGCTTAATATTTTGGAATTATATAATTTACCTTTATATCCTTATTTTTCCTTGATAAAATGTTCTTTGAAGCTTTAAAATAAAAAGTTATTTCATATTTAGACTTTTTCTTAACATCGTTCTGATCTTTATGCTCACTACTGTATATATGTGTGTGTATCCAGTACAAAACCTCAAAGATACGAAAGTTTCTGACAATAAAACAATCCCTAGTTGGTTTAGAAATGTGTAAAAATACCAATAAATAGAATCACTTGCACAATATATATATATATATATATATATATATATATATATATATATATCCAGGAATGATGAGATTGAATACAGTACACATCCAACGTTCATAACATTTAATTTAAAAGAGGGCGCAATACATAGTAGAGCAATGTTATTTAAATTAAATTGATCATTCACTCTCCAGTAATTTACAATCACCTGAGGAGATACATCGTTATGTGTTGAAACACAACTGCAATTGTGTAGTGATTCTTACATGTTTTTGTTGTAATGTCCTAAAATAAATAAACATATGTATATATAAGTATTTATATATATATATATATATATATATATATATATATATACTCTCTCAACTTTCTCGTCAAATTCGACGTATGATGGTCAAGCAGATCGGTCCCTAGGAAACCGACAGCCTGACAACAGCACATGAGATTTGATTATAGTGGTACGGTTTCGTGCAGGACCATCCACACTTTTTGAAGGCCCGAATACAGAGATCTGGTGCACTACGTGCTGCAAGATCCCCAAACGACCCTCCGCAGGTTTTGAATTCATATATGAAATATATGATAAAATATAGTTTTAAGGTATGCTATATTTATGGGTAAAAGGGCCTAATATCAGGGAAATACTGTATGTAAATATATAAATGGACATTGATGTCAACACATGGAGGCAACAGTACAAATTCTCTTTTCCAACTATAAATATAGCAAATTTTAAATATTTTTGTGTGGGGGGTGCATCCATATGTCTGCAATCAGACACAGTTATTAGATGAAGTTTGATCTGAAATTTTCAATGTATAATGTTTTCATCAATGTGGTTAATATTCAGCATTGAATTAAGTGCAGGGATAAAGAAGATCATTTTGGAAAATGTTTGTTGTTCAAAATAAATGCCTTTTCCATCATTCAGTTATGGACTTATTGATTGACAAGCATATACACACATATAGATACTGAAGTAGATTTGCAGGCATACACGCAAATGTACATAAAAATAAATCCATGTAACACCTATAAAAAGCAAAATTTATCACATTGTTTTAAAATATGTTTATTCAATATATATAAAACATACAGACAATAAATATTGATGTAATTTGATGTTTTTCCAAGAGATATCTGCCAGTTACATCAACCGGGGAAATTCAAATTGCATATTTCATAAAAAAATTAATAACAATATTTGATATACGATATTTACCTCTCACTATAATCACTCTACTTGCATTTCTCTTGGCATTTAAAGATAATTACTCAGCTTAATTTAATCTACCACAAAACCAAATGGGAGAGAAATAATGATGATCTTCAAAGTGGGAAAAAACCTGTCTGCTTTAAAAGTCAGCATATAAAATCCTAGCTTTTAGCTGGCTTAAAACAGTAATCAATGGTGCCTGGGATGAATATATGATATCTCATATTTGATCTGATCTAATTTAAACTTTTGCATTGTCTTAATCTTTATTTGGTCATATAGCATAAAAAGGTGTATTCAAGTTAGAAATACAAGACGCGTGATCCATTTGAGCTACAGTCTAGAAAGAAGGCCTGTTCAAGCTACAAGCCACAAAATAAACTATTCTACAGCCTACAAAGAAAACCTGGTTGAACCACATGCAAGAAAGTAGACTTGTTTGACCACAGACTAGAAAGAAAACTTGATCATGTGACAGGCTATGAAGAAGACCTACAAGCTACAAAAAAACACTGTTCAAGCTACAGTCTACAAAGAAGAAATGGTTGAGCCAGAGACTAAAAAGAAAATTTTTTGAGCTACAGACTACAAAGAACACCTGATTGAACCACAGGCTATAAAGAAGACCTATTTGAGCTACAGGCTACAAAGAAGTCCTATGAGCTACCAGCTACAAAAACTGTTCAAGCCACAAAGACCTATTTGAGCTACAAACTACAATGAGTTATAAGTTACAAAAACGTTGTTCAAGCTACAGACTACTATGAAGAACAGGTTGTGCCACAGAGTAGAAAGAAATCTGTTTGAGCTACAGATTGCAAAGAAAACCTATTTGAGCTTCAGGCTACAAAAAAAACTTCACTCTAGAGATTTTAAAGAAAACCTGGTTCAGCCACAGACTAGAAAGAAGACCTATTTGAGCCACAGATGAAACTTGTTTGAGCTACAGGCTACAAAGAAAGCCTATTTTAGCTACAGGCTTTAAAGAAGATCTGTTTTAGCTACAAGCAAGAAAAACACTGCTCCAACTAGAGTCTACAAAAAAAAAATCTAGTTCAGCTACAGACTAGAAAGAAGAGATATTTGTGATATAAGTTACAAAAACATTGTTCAAGCTACAGACTACAAAATAAAAACTGGTTGGACCAGTATAGAAAGTAATCTGTTTGAGCTACAGACTACAAAGAAGACATATTTGAGCTGCAGGCTACAAAGAAGACCTGTTTGAGCTTCAAGACTTGTTTAAGCTACAAGCTACAAAAATACTGTTCAAACTACAGACTACAAAGAAAATATAGGTTAAAAAAATTGTTCAATCTTGAGTCTACAAAGAAATCCTATCAGAGCTACAGGATGTAAAGAAAACCTTGAGCTACAAGTGACAAAATAGATCTGTTCAAGAGTATTTCATTTTTAATAAGAATAAGTATCCCTTAATAGCATTACATGGATACATGTACTGAATGTTCTGACCATATTTGGAAACTTAGTGAACTTTCAGAAGGGAATTATTCCTATAAAAAAGCATCACACATAACAAAGTATGGAAAACAAAATAAAATATATAATTAATTCTCATTTGCCATGAAAATTAGCCCTAAGGCCCCACCCTCTGAAACAACTAATGGCACATGGGAAAGCCAAAATACAGAAAATTTCTACATTCAATACTCCCCCCCCAAAAAAAAATATGGGGGCACAAGTTTTATTAAATAAAAAAACTTGCAGGATATTTGCTGTCCATCACATTTAATCAAACACACACACAATATATATATATATCATAGCTGTCCTCTCGGTTTCGAGCATGACAACCTCCTTTATTTCATGTCCTCACCCCACTCCCACTCCCCTCAAATTCTATGTATTCACAGGTGACTCTTCAGGCCAGCCAAACTATGACAAATTTTGCCACAGAATTGGCATACCCGATCAGTTTTGTTTACAGCGACATTATTCAGGTGCACACTAGGTTTTGCAAATTTACGCAAATGGCTTTTGAAGCCAGCGAAAGATAGGCACAATTTTCTGCATATGTCACAATTAACGTGGTGAATTTGTGGACTTGGTGCTGGACCCTGTTCGCCTTTATGAATCAGACATTTGTAGGCACTGTACTGCATACACCTATTCTCAAAGGACTCAATACTGTCATATATATATATATATATATGTATATATGTATATATATATATATATATATATATATATATATATATATATATACACACACACGCACACAAACACAAACACACACACATAAATACATACATACATACATACATATATATATATATATATATATACACATACACACAAACATACACACATACATACATATATATATATATGTATATATATATATACACACACAACACACAAACACACACACACACACACACACACACACACACATATATATATATATATATATATATATATATATATATATGTAATTTTAAGTTGTTTTCTATATTCCTTTTATCCTGTTTTTATTTTTCCTGAATGATATTTTTAATGTGCTTGGTAAATCAATTTTAAATTACAACAATTTAAATAACTGGAAAGTCTTTTAAAAGAGGATGGAAAATCTGAAACTGAAGTTAAAAGGAACATCGGAATGGTGAAAACATGCTTCACAAAAGCTAATCAAAGTATTAAGAAACATGAATATTTCATTAGAAACACAGAAAAGACAACTGAGCTGTCCTCCTATATAGCAATGAATGCTGGACAATCTCTACAGAGATGAAGAAGATATTTGAAGCAACAGAAATGTGGTTCTACAGAATGATGCTGAGAATACCTTGGACCAAACATTTGAGCAAAAACTAAGTTTTAAAAAAATGGAAACGAAATATACACTTATATTTAACATCAGAAAGAAGCAGTTAAAATTTCTAGGGCACATAATGAAGAATATTTGACACAGACAAGACATATTAGAGACAAGAGTGACAGATGAAAACAATACATAACCTACCTGGGGAGCTTGTGTAAATGGATGGCAGGACATAGTTTAGGAGAGGTAACGTAAAGAAAAAATGTATTAAAAGATACAACGGACAGGAAATTGTGGAGAGTCATGATCACTAACATCCAGAAGGGACATGGCACATAGAAAAAGTAGAAGAATGTCCTTTCAGATTCAAGCCATTATTTGATAAGAAAATAAAAAGGAAAGTCATATAAATGTCTCTAGAAAATAATACTTAGTGAATATACTAAATTTAAACTAAAGGCCCAATGGAATAAATTGGTGATATTTTAGCAATATTTCCTCAGCATCTGACAGCATTTTCTTGAATGACATGCTAAAGTCAACAAGTCAATTAAACACTTTTACTCCAGAGATTTTCGGAAATTGATCTCAGAAACAACTCTGTTACAAAACCTTCTCTTCATCTATGAGGAAATTGTCCAACATTTACTTCCATAGAAGAGGTTTCATTTTTTTATAGCAGTAGAGAATTCTTTTTTTTTTGCTTCTAATTATTATTTAATTTTAACTGTTATCTTAAGTCTCCTCATCTTCTCTGATGAATCTGTCCCACATTCAATTCTATATAGAAGGATTGATCTTACATAGCAGTTCAAGAATCTTTTTTTGTTGTTTCTGATTAAATTTTCTTATATTCTTTTAGTTTTATTTAATAACTTGATATTTCATCCTGTGATGTTGATTTCTCCAAACCTTCCATCCTCATTATGTGTCTACAGAATTTCAGCTGTATCTTTCTGATTATGAGTATAAGTGGTTCTTTTTGTTACCATTGAAGTTTGGAACATTTTCCAATGTATCAAGCTATCAGATTACAGCACCAGCATCATTTTTTTGCTACTTTACGCCACTGACACATGGCCTTTCAGCAAGACCTTCAGCTTCTGAGTCCATGATTTTAAGTTCTTCACCCTCAAGATCATTGAGGGAGTACACTGGTCCAAACATGTGTTCACTGAGGAGCTCTGCTGTAGGAGTGGTCTGCTGAACATCCACCATACCATTGCTCAGTGCCTTGTTTGCTGGCTCGGCCATATCCTGCAATGACCTGATAACCACCCTATCAAGTGGGGACCTCACAGTAGACCATACAGCCACTGGAAGGATATCCAGCAGATTAATCTGGCATTTGAAGATATTATGACACCTTGCCAAGACCATAACAGTTGGAGGGACCAGGTAGCTCTTGTGGGCTCAATACCTTCATGGCAGGAGATTTGGCTGCAGCAGAACTATTTAAGGTCCATATTTTTGTATTCTTATCAATTAACCCCAAGGCAATTCACTCGAAGGTGATAATGCCACTAAGACATAAGAAGCTACTGGGAGTGAAAGAGAATGAAAAGACTTTAGAAGGAACTGGAAACACAATCCTAAACAGGAAACAAAGGATAAAGAGTGATTGCAAGAATTTAATAAATTAACTAAAATCAATTATCAAATTAAGATTAGTACCTCTTGAACTTAGAAGTATAGAATTGAAGTAGACTTTAGAAAAAAACCAGAGGAGGAGAGTGAAATGGATGATAGGCAAACCTATCTACTCCTATTGAGTTAAAAAAATAAAATCTCAGTGTTTAGGTGGAGATGTATAAAGTTGAAGTAGACTTTAGGAACTGAAAACAAGGGATAAACCTCTACTCCTGTTGGAAAGAGTAGCGAGGAGTGTAAACCAGGCAATAGTCAAACCTATCTACTCCTAATAAGGAATAAAATAAATAAAAAATAAAAAGTTAATATTTCAGAGTAGATATGTTAAAAATATCGAGTTGAAGCAGAATTTAGAAGGAAACTAAAACCTAGTCATAAACGTGAGACATGGGTTAAACCTCTTCTAGCTGTTCAAAAGACTGGGGAAGAGTGTGAACTGGATAATAGAATTTTATTACTACTATTGAATTTTAAAATTAAATAAATAGTAGGTAAAATTTCAGTGTTTAGATGAAAGGAGTATACAGACATTAGAAATATACAGTTGAATTAGATTTTAGAAGGAACTGGAAACAATGGCTAGATCTCTACTCTGGTTGAAACGACTAGGGAGGAGTATGAACCAGGTGATTGGTGAACCTTTTTACTCCTACTGAGGAATAAAATAAATTAAAAAATAAATAGTAAAAATTTCATAATTTAGGCGAATATGTTAGAGGTAGAGATCTGAAGAAGTTTTAGAAGGAAATGAAACTCTATCCTAAACAAGGGACGACCATAATAATATCACAATCACGAACATAATAAATTAACTGAAGTCACTTATGGAATTAAAATTAGAACTTCTCAAAGATAGATGTATATACTTGAAATAAACTTATTTTATGTCTAAACAGGAGACATGGCTTACTACTCCTGTTCAAAAGACCAGGGAGGAGTGTGAACCAGATGATAGAAGAATTTATCTAGTCCTAATGATGATCAAAATAAATAGTAAAAATTTCAGAGTTTAGCCAGATATATTAGTAGCAGAGTCAAAGTAGAAGATAAAAGGAACTGAAAACCCAATGCTAAATAGGAGACAAGGGTTAAACCTCTATTAGCTGTTCAAAAGACTGGGGAGGAGTGTGAACGGAATGGTAGGTAAATCTATTTACTCTAACTTGAGCTAAAAAAATAAATAAACACTATATAAAATTTCAGAGTTTAGGCAGATACATTATAAGTACAGAATTGAGTTAGACTTTAGAACCAGAAACCTAATACGAAATAGGAAACAACAGATAAACTTCTACTCTTGTTCAAAAGGCCAGGAAGGAGCGTGAACCAGATGTTATTTTCAATATTTAAGGTTCATTTTAATATAGACCATATTTTTGTTCCAATTAGTAACTGAAAAGCAAGACAAAAATAGATGCCATTTGTTGCTGGTAAATCTCCCATAAAAAAATACAATAAAGTAGAAAATATATTGGGTGCTAGTTAAAACTATTCTGTGAAGAAATTGGTTTTTTTAAAGTACACAAATAAGTTTTTGCCCAGTCATTTGCAAGCAGTATTTGTCCTTTAAAAGATATTCTGCAAACCAAAAAGCTCACTATATATATATATATATATATATATATATATATATATATATATATATATATATATATATATATATACATATATATATATATATATATATATATATACATACATATATATATATATATATATATATATATATATATATATATACATGTCTCTGTGTGTGTTGAAGCAATAAAGATTTTGTAAATCCATTAACTCTTTAGAAATTGCTTTGTTTACATTTTGGATAGGAAACTGAATAACTATGGCTTTTCAAGAATGACCGTATGTACATTCTTTAAAAGGAAAAATAGAACATTGCTGGGCTGTAATGCTCTCTGTGGCTGAGCAGTCTAAAACATGCCAGATTAAATCCATGCTCAACTGATATATATATATATATATATATATATATATATATATATATATATATATATATACACATATATATATCTGTGTGTGTGCGTATGTGTGTGATTGCGTGTGTGTTTTTTGTCTTCTACATCGACTATATGTAAATATTTTCAGATTGAGCAAAATACCATTTTAAGAGATCTTGTCAATCAACTAAACAACATTGAACCATTAATAGATTTCACTTTTCAACCTGAAACTAAACACATTCTTCCCTTCCTAGATATCATGTTACACAGAAACAATAGCAAACTAAATTTTGACAGTTACAGAAAATCTACCAAGAAAAATGACCTAGTCAGCCTCTACTCAAATCACTCTTATAAAATTAAATCTGGTATAAATATAGGTTTCTACTTAAGAGCATTAAGAATTTGCAGCCCCTATCCAAAAAGAAACACACATTGAAAACACATTCAAATATCTCTAACACTTCATCCATAACACAAAGAGAAAGGCTAAAAACTTATATGACTGGAAAAAAAAAAAAATATATATATATATATATATGTATATGTATACGGGTGGTGTTGTGTCTATACTATATAAATTAATAATATTAATAATAATAATTTTTACCTATCATAATTTTACACAAACCCCACCACACATATATACATACATGCAAGGAAATATTATTCAGTGGAAAAATAAAAATGTGACATGTATACATTCACGAGACATTCACAAGAAATTTTCGCTAGACTTCCAGTCTTTGAATTTCAGCATACAAATGCGTATGTATAGACACAACACTACCCGTATACATACATATGTCATATCCGAGACTGCCCACATATGTTTATATATGTATGAGTCCCAACGGACGACCAAGTATGTATGTGTCTGTGTGCTCCATAAGGCGTATGAACATACATCGATGTTTGCGTTAGTACGATGACACTGCAACGACGGTTGCCCCACCACTTTCATAATAACACCAATACACGCAATCTACATAAACCCAAAATTTTTTAAAATGAATCAGTTTGTCTGACAATCGCAAAAGCGTGAAACCCAGGGTCACAAACTCACATCTATCTAACCAAATATATATATATATATATATATATATATATATATATATATATATATATATATATGTATATATATATATATTTCTAAATAAATTCCAAGTGGACAGTGACCAACCACAACTAAGAGTTTCATGCATTTTCATGCAAACATCAGGTAGTTAGCCACTGTTTTGTGAAAAATCAGCATTTTATAACCCCCTTGGCAAGTTCAAGAATTTAGGGTAGCCAACTGATGGATTATCATTACTTGTGAAAAAAATACAAACACTAGAAAAAATCAAAAGCATGATTAGAAAGTGCTAGATAGCATGACAAACAATATGGCCTCAGCAAAGGATCATAACACTAAAAGCAAAATAGTATTCAACAATACTAAGCTCTCAAAGTCCCTATGTTATAGCATATAATTTAAATAAAGTACAAAGTAAACAACTTCTAAGGGAGTATGCTACAAAGGGACACTGGAGAAATATATATATATATATATATATATATATATATTTTTTTTTTTGATTTTTTCTAGTTTTGTCCATTGAAATCCTAATGCATGAAACGTGTCACAAAAAACCTTTCCAGTTTGTCATATACATATATATATATATATATATATACATACATACATGCATACATTCATATATATATATATATATATATATATATATTTAGAAAAGTATGACAAACTGGAAAGGTTTTTCATGACATGTTTCATCCGTTAGGATTTCATTGGACTGGGCTTTGATGACATTGCCAAGTCTACACAAAAAAAAATCTTTCAAAAAATATTCTTTCAAAGATTTTGAAACTAACTGTATCTATTGTTTTGTGAGTGTGTGTGTGTGTTTAATCATTTTATCCGAAGCAGGGCAATAAAGTCTCAAAGACACCAGGGGGTTTGAGTGTTAAAGAATATGAGACAAACTACTATTAAGGAGAAAAGACAATAAAAGAACAACAATTAAGAAGACATAAGATAACAATTGACACTGCATTTAAATCTTTGAAGATCAAGTAGCCAAAAGTGTGTTCTACAAGCTCGAAGTGCAATAGAAGAAACAGTTAACATAGAACCTATGGTTCTATCAAGCTATTTTAATTGCAAGATGAATAGACCTTGCTGCCAATCTCTCTCACTCTCTCTCTCACTATATATATATATATATATATATATATATATATATATATATATTGAGGCAGCATATCTTCATTCAAACATGTTTCATTGAATAATATAGACATATTATCTCTAGTTATTTTTATACTGATCCTTTCTAGTATAAAATAGAAAGGATCAGTATAAAAATAGACATAAGTCTCTATTATTCAATGAAATATATATATATTAGGTTGGTGCAAAAATAATGACGTAATAATGTCGTTTTTTGACGTATTTTTTAACGTCATTATTTTTGCGCCAACCTAATATATACGTGTGTTCAATTGAATATATATATGTGTGTGTGTGTGTGTACAAGTTACATTAATGAAGAATGACAAGTTACTGATATTAATCTTTTTATTCAATTTTTCTATCATAATAAAAGTGATTTCTTTACTGGACATAAAATGTGCAAAAATGTGTTTGAATGTTCTATATATCTGAGCACTTTCTGGCTATTCTATTAGCCATTATCAAGAATATATACAACATTTGGACAGTTTTACACATTTTATGTCCACAAAAGAAAACACTTATATGAATGCAAGAAAAATTGAATAAAAAGATTAATCATAGTACTTTATCAGTTATCTTTAATAAAACTTGTATAAAAAAAAATTGCTGTCTAATTGCACACTTCACTCCCGACCTCAAATAGTATACATACTAACCGACAAAAAGGCACTTTGCCTCAAATGCCTACTAGGTCTAAAGCCCACTTCTGACCTAAAATGGTATACGTCTACTTGGGTCAACCCTAGAAAAGGCTGTTTGCCTCAAACGCCTACTGGGTCTAAAGCCCACTTCTGACCTAAAATGATATACGTATACCTGCATGAACCCTAGAAAAGGCTCTTTGCCTCAAACACCTGAAAATCGTCCAGAAAATACCTTACTTCTACCGTCATGTTATATCTTTATAACAGTCAGATAAGATCCAGGATGGAGTATTGTTGCCATATCTGGGCTGGTATTGCCCAATCCTCACTGTCTCACCTCGACAGTTTTCAAAAGGGATTACATAGCCTTGTGAATGACGAATTATTCTCCACCCAGCAAATGTTATCCCACTGACAATATATATCCACTCACTACTGTATAGCTATTACTATTCCAAATGTTCAGATGAGTTACTTTCCTTAATGCTACCAGGGTACTTTCACAGCTAGAACTCGCCTCTGTGCCATGTTCACAGTGGCAAACCATTCACATTCCCTTTGTGTTTCTTTGATAAAAAGCTAGTTCAACAGAGACAGCTCCTGCCACAGAACAGTTAATTTGTGGAAAAAGTCCCAAGAGAATGTTCTCAGACAAGTACAGTCCAAGGAAAGTAATAATATCAAATTATATAAGCAGTCAGTATTTTGAAATGACAGTTTTCAGTATCCTTTCCTACAATTACTGTTTATGAAAGACACAGTATATAGTTGTTTATTGCAATCATTTCAAACAGAGTAGTTATGGCAAACGTTCACATTTCTCATGCACAATTGGCAATATTATGATCCAAAAAATATGCAATTCCTGATACCATGCTCTATCTATAAAGGCCAGATTCATTAGAAACACTAGGTCGGACCTTCACATCTAGGACACATCATGCTGCATTCACAGTGGCAAGCCACATTCCCTTTGTGTTGAGTAGTTCTACTCAGGCAGCTTCTTCTCCAAAACAGTGCGTGAACAAACTAAAGAGGTTGCTTCCTTGGCAACTAAAATCTTGTTCTCTTTAAGTTGTGAGTCAACCGCGATCTATCTTGCACGTCTTCATAATCCTCCTTCCCACTTCATTAAAAAAGTAACCCTCTACTTTGAGTGACCTTTGGACCTTGTACTACTTGAACTATCAGTAAATAAAAAAAATAAATAAAATGATGTCTATCTTACCAATGAAAACAAAACAACATAGAATTTTAAATTTGAAACAACTTCTCGTTTATCAAAAAATTTTGCTGAAGGTAAATAGATAGTGAAACATATCAAATTTATACAAATTATGTATACATAAAATTTATATATATATATATATATATATATATATATATATATATATATATATATATATATACAGAGTAACTTGGATATAAGAGAATTGTCAGGACCGGAGAAGAAGTCTCTTATATCCGGGTTTGGTCTATTTTGTTTAGGATAGTATGGCTCTAATTTAGGACCAGAGAAAGTCTCTCTTATATCAGGGTCTCTTATATCCGGGTTACACTGTATATGTAAAGGCTTTAATACTTGTTTCCTACTGTGGGTGTTGAATAAACACAATTGCACCTGAGTGAGTGTCTGCAATAGGGATTGGCTAGCTACCCTCGTATAAAGGTATCCTCGAATACAAGTGGCCACCTACTTTTTTTTTGTATATATGTGTTACAGGGACTTTCAACTAACTTTCAATTTATTCATACTAATTTTAGATTTTAGATTTTATAAAATATAAAATTTCTTGAAAATTCCTTAAAGAAAATCCGTTTCATTAATAACAAATAAATTATTTTCTCCAAACAAAGAACTGAATTGCAAGGTGAATTTTCTTTCTTTTTTTCTGTAAAATTCTATTACTTAAGCTTGATTATGAAGAATAAATATTCAATGACGTTTTTGTCGAAAGAGACAATATATCTGAAGGAACAAATAAAAATCTCTTTTTTTTAAAATTTTTTGGTTCCTGGTTTTCATGAAAAAGAATATTCAATTTATAACTAGAATGAAACTGAATTATCTTTTGTCCTTTTGGGTGTCAGTTCTGATTTATAGACAATAAAAACACACACAAAACCAAGGAAACCATATTTTTCAGACTGTAATGCATATGTTTAATTTTAAAATTGCTTGAAGCCATTCTGGAAAAACAGAATTTGTTGATTTCAGATATTTCAATATACTGGCTTATACGAAACTGTAGTTGAAGTTTAGCAAACTAACAAATCAGTTCTGCAAAGTACTCAAATCCATCACTGTTAAGCCACTTAGCATTTTCCTGATTCATTAAAAAATGGACCCAAATTCTTATTCTGTTAAAAATGGTTACAATGTTTCTAACAATGTATTACAATGTCTTGCCCAAACAAACTCAACCAACAATTCTCTCTCAGCTGATACAACGTTTTGTGGATTCAGCAAACTTTTCTTTCTGGCTTGATGCTAATGTGTATTTTACAGCATTTTTTCCTTGACAAGTCTTCACCCTTTTTTAGAATGAATTATTTTCATGCACATGCATCTTTGGTCAAGAAACACTGTTCTTGATGAGGATTATTTGAATATTAAGGGCAATAAGGATTATTTGCTTGTATGCACACAGCTTCCATGAACATGACACTTGGCTGGTACTCTTGCTGGAGCTGTGCAATCCTCACTTTCCAACTTTGATGGAGTTCTGAAGCATCTACATCTTGTTGGTGATTAATTATTTTCCACGGACAAAATATTACAAGGCTCTTGTTACTCTATAACTATTTCCATCAAAAATGTTCTGATAAACTACATTTGTCAATTCCACCAGTTCAGACTAGTTAAGCTAAAATCTGTCATGACACATACACAGGGTTGAATCATCTATATTCCCTTTAAGTAAGGAAGAATTTCCCTTCCAACGAGCCACTGCTTTGTGAAGCAGACTCCCAAGAGGATGCTTTTAAGATCATGAGAGTCTTTACCTCTTCGAGTCTCGGATCAGTTGTTTCCTATCCAACATATCCTCATAATCTGAATTTCTTACTTCCTCTTCTTACATCCATAAAACAACCTCTATTAACCCTATACAAGTCCCAAGAGCCACTCAATGTAGAGGGTTAGTGATTAAGTTTGTTGTAAGGGTATAAGTTGGTGTGGGTGTGAAAGTAAGATGTGCATATTATTTAGAATAGATATCAGTTGGCTCTAGACATTGGCACACAGCTGAGAAATATGGAGGGAGCTGGTCATGTTCACAGCTGCATATGACTATGGTCAGTCAAGGGACTGGTGATTATGATGGCAAGTTAAGTTAGTGCAGCAAGATAAGAATGAAACTAATACAATGTTCCTTTTGTGATAATCCATGATCTCTATTTTCCTTACAAAAACCTTTCTGGAAAATATACAGGAGTTTCAAAACAAAACTTGGCACAAAAGCATACATACTGTCTGGCAGGAAAGACAATAATTCAAGTTTAATTCTATATCAGTCTAATATCTTCTTATTGAAAAAAAATATAACTTGTTTTTATGATTTTCTGAAATATATAAACTCTGAGCTTTGAATAAATACAGTTGAAAATAATTTATTTAAGCTTAACATAACATTTCTTACAACTACTTCTAAAACAATCAGAGAATTAATACAAAACAAAATAACAAAAACCTAAAGCTTGAAGCACAAATTTACTCTATATCCTGTAATGATTGGCACAAGGAATACATAGGAGGGACCTCAAGGAATTTAAATAAAAGATTATATAAATATAAAAGGAATCTTTTACAAAACATTTCCTATTCCGAGCTGTTAATCATTACACCACCCAACATCCAGGATTACAGTACTTGGTTTCCCAAGCAGACACCCATCTAGGTACTGACCAGACTTGACATTGCTTCACTTTGGTGATTGTACAGGAACTGGTGTTTCAATATGATATGGCTATAAGTCATACACCCCCACATATCCAAGCTTACAGCACCTGACATTCCCAAACTTTATCTATCTAGGTACTGATCAGGTACAATGTTGCTTAACTTCAGTGATTGTAAAGTGTTTGGTGTTTCAACAAGATATTGCTGTAAGCCCATTATTGATCAGAAGGCAGAGATAATGTTTCTATATAAATCAATCAGGAAGTGTTTTCGGTTTTAATAAAAATACTCATCAATGAAGCAAAAAGAAAAATAAACCATTCTGACAAAACCAATGAATCAAAATATATTATTTTATCTACCAACTTTATCTCAACTATAATTGAAAAATTTTATCTAATCTTAGCATAAAATTTGTTCCAACTATTTTTAAAAGAATAAAAGAGACTTCATACAAAACAAAATTATAAGTTAAAACTTGAAAGTCAAATTTACTCTATTTCCTGTAATAATTGCCACAAGTAATACAAAGGAGAAACCTCATGGAATTTAAACAAAATATTATAGGAACACAAAAAGGGATCATTTACAAAACAATGCATTCAATGCATTAATTGATCAGTCTGACCATAATTTTGATTTAAAAATGCTACTTTATTTAAAAGAGAAAGCATTTCACTAAGGTGAAAATGTATAGATCGTTCATGGTAAATTTTTTATTATCACTGCTTAAAAACAAAAAACATAGATAAACCAAAAGATAAGATCAAACATAGTGGAATACAAAGATCAAAGTTTAAGGAGTGTCCTGCTGAATATGTACAGAAAAACATGCTAAAGTGGCATTCACAGCCACATCCACACATGGATTGCACATATAAGCAATCTAAAGGAAATTTCGAAGAATATTATCAATATTCACCACTTTGTGTGTTGTGTTAAAGATGTCATATGGTTTGTTGGTTGATTTTGTTTAACAACATATCAGTCTCTATGATTATTTAATACTAAAATGTTCATATTTTGTATGTAATTTTATGCTTTCCACTACAGATATTTTGTATATAATTTTATACTTTTAGGTCAAAAATATGCTTTTTTAAGACCTCTGTTAAAACACTTCCCAGATATTTAAATTTCCATTTTTTTTTTGTTTTGTGGCCTATCAACCTCTATGGGTTATTTAATGCAGAAAGCTACATATTTTGGACACCATTTTATTGTTTCAACTACAGATAAAATGTATTACTGGTCATTTTGTCTTAAATATGTATTGTTGGTAATTTTACTATAAATATGTATTGTTCGTTGGTCGATTTTGTTTAGCAATATATCAGTCTCTATGATTATTTAATACTTTAATATTTTGTACATAATTTTATGTTTTCCATTACAGATATTTTATGCAAAGTTATATACTTTCAGGATAAATGTATGTTTTTAGATAGTTTATAAATAATAATGCAAATTTACTATAAAAATGTATTTTTATATTTTTTACTATTGCATTGATTGTCATTTTGCTATAAAAATGTATTGTTGATTATTTTATTAGAAAAATGTACTGTTTCTGTTTGTTGGGGGAAGTATTCGCTATTTGCCAATAACTGGGACCCTAACAGGTGCTACCACCCAGGGTCAGGGAGGACTTGGGAACAACAGCAATTAAGAGATGGTTCCATGTTCCTTCAAGCCTACAATCTCCCAATCAGTGACATTGCTGCCGGGTGTAGTTTATCATCATACCCAAGGTGAATGTATGGTTTGCAAAAGCAGACCTAGTTTAATGTCTCACAAAAGACACAATCATAAATTGTGGTGTAAAACAAAAAGTTAATTTTGGGGCTTTAAGTACTGGAAATGTTAGGAGAGTATATCATATACATATTAATATATACATTACCTCTACAAATATTCAAATACAAATTTATTTTGTTTCTAATATTTATATTATGATGATATTACAACTATCTTCAAGCTAAACAAAACCTTATCTTGAACTGAATTTCTAACCTTTCATGTAAAATTTGAGCCAATTTATTCATTTGCCAAAAGCTTGTCCTCCATTACACGGACTGAATTGCAGCTGTAGGCTGTAGCATTCAGGTAGCACCTGCACTATAAATCTTATATAGCAATATAACAGCTGAAAAATTGATATATCATCATCAAATTAATAATTTTCCTATGATTTGCTGCTTATCTTTCGAACAGATATCACTTAGATTCCTCTTGTAAATTTTCTTGTCTTTTCCAATAAAGTTTCTTTTATTAATTTTTTTATTTTATTTTATTTTTTTTTTTTTACAGTAAGGTTCACCCTATAAAAAAATCCCAGTATGTATTTGTGTGCTTCTATCTATAAAATGGGGAGGAGCAAGTATTTTGAAGTCATTCTCAGAAAGACTGGAATCAACATTGAGCAATAGAAACTACACATACACTGGAGGAAAGAGATTGCAACACTGATTTGTGAGCAAAGGCAACAATTGTTTCAATATCTACTTTGTTTGCATTTTCTGCAAGAATGTATAAAACATTTTTATTAATCGTTTAACCAGAATAATGATGCCACTAGGATATAAAGGGTTACTGGGAGTGAAAAAAAAAATGAGATGACTTTAGAAAGGAAAAAGGATAATAAAAGAACAGGTTTCAGGAAAGATAGAAGATTGCATTTAAATTTTTGAAGATTGTAGGTGGCAGAGAAGCAACAAATTGGGAAGGATTTTTCACAAGCGAGAGGTGTGAGAAAAGAAGCAGTTAGGATAGTGAGGATGGTTGCATCTAGCTCGTTCAACAATAAAACAGTGAGACCTAGTTGCCAATCTAGTAGCACACTTAAATTCATGCAGTCCAGACACTAAGGAAAAAAGCTCATCAGAACAATTGCCATGAAAAGAAAAGACAGTGTCATGATGGTGAGAAAGTGAATGCAGTTGAGATGCCATGTCAGGAGCGATTACATTAAAGACCCTTTTTGAATTTTGTCAAGAATCTTGAGATATATAGTATGAGTATCAGATCAGATATGGCAGCAATATTCAATAAACAAATGAATGGTAGATTTACAAATGTGCAAGATGGATTCTAACAAGAAAAATTGTCTGAGAAGTAGACCTAGCAATCAATTCAATGTAATCACTCCAATTCATGTCAGTGCAAAACATGAGCTCAAGATAGTTCATGGAGTTGCTCTCCTAGAGGTCAGCATCAGCCATACTGATGGCAAATTGTTATGAGTAGGTTTTTGTTTTAAAAAATGAAAATTATTTTTGTTCTTTTTTTTTTTTCTATTATAAATGCATAGCGTTCTCTGGTTTCAGCTCCCCAGACTCCATGCCACTTCATAGACTGTATCAATGAAAGAGGGACAGACATAGTAGCATCTATTCCCAGAGGTAGCAGGATGAAGACATTTGGGGGAATTCATGCTAAGCATTCCACAACATGCAGCCTAACCCTGCCCATGTAATCTGGGTGCTTGTTTTGAGAATTACAATATTTTTTCCAGATATGTTTAACCCATAGCTGGAGGAAGAGAGATGGATTCATAATTTTCCCAAGGTCATTTGTGTGTAAATGAAATTGACAAATCTGACTGGAATTTGAACTTGGCTCTCTGATTTCACATTCCAAGCCACTATCCATTACACCATGATGGAGTATGTGCATAATAACAAAGTTTTAATTACCGAAGTTAAACAACATAAAGCCTGGTCAGTACCTAGATGGGTGACCACATATTCTCAAGCTTGGATATGATGATGGTGTAATGGATAATATGTTGGAATTGTTAATCGGAGAGCTGAATTTCAATCTTAATTGGGTTTGTTATATACACTTACATACACATACTCTTAGGAAAGGCATGAATTCATCTCTTCTCCCACCAGCTGTGGGTTAATTCGCAATACTTATCACAAAATCACTATTAACTCAAAAAAAAAAAAATTTAAGGTCTAAAAATATTTACTAGTTTTAAATAAGCTGCAAAAGTTTGATAAACTGTAGAAAATGAATAAATCAAAACTAAATGGAAAATATAATGAGAGAAGAGGGTTTGGAAAATTTGACACTTACAGGTCCTTGAATGAATGAGTAGTAGAGAGAAATGAGTAATTTACCTAATGAATTTATGTAAATCAATGACAGAATAAGGACATGGATGGACAGTAGGGAGACAAATGTTACATAGAGCCAAAAAAGACAGGATATTGTGGAGTACCATGATCAGCTATGTTCTGAAGAGGAAATGGCACTTAAATGAATCAATACATAAGTAATGCTTTGTCTTTTCTTATTGCCACCTACCGATTTATCTCCTGAAGTCAATAAGACATTTCCTGTCAATGGTCGTTACAAGTAGAAAACTAACTTTGCCAACTTGGCAAAAGTTTCTGTGCAGAAGATAAAATAAATAAGGCTAAAGCATAATTATATTATTCAAAGGATCTATTTGCACACATTGAATTAGAAAGATCAAAACTTTAGTTTCAAGTCTTGTGTTGCTATTGAATGTGATCAACAACTGTGTTTATTGAAAGTTACATAGCATAACAGTCAAGGTTGAATGAAGATTATAATTATATCATGTTTAACTCCAGAAATATGAACTAATGTAGATGATATGAAGGTTTGAAAGAAATGATGTATGGCAAATTGGAAAAATTTTTGTGGCACATTTTATCTATCAGGACATAATTTGTTGACTTTGTTGTTGTACATGAGTGAGAGATGCTTGCAGTATTTACATTATGCAGACTATTGTCCTCATCTTTGTCGCCATATTTGTCACAACGCTTCAGCCATTGAACACTCCAGCCTTCTTCAGTTGGTTAGAATTTCGAACTGAACCCTTTATTTCAATCCCTGGGGTAGACTGTTCTAGTTCCACGTGCCATGTTTGATGGATGTCAGTTATCAGTTATCTCCTGCTAATTTTCCCTCTGAAAGTTCTCCACTGCCTTAACCAGGTATTGAACTCACACTCTTTGGGTTTGTCACTGGATCTAACCAACACCTTTATCCACGGGTATGAATTTCTGGGTATTATAAACCTAATGTTTTCAGCAACCATTTTTACCAGAGAGAGTGCTCATATTGCAATTTTGCTGTTATCATTACATGTTTTTACCAGAGCTCATATTGAAACTTTGTTATCATTGCTTTTCTCTGGCACTCCTTATTACTTGTTCCCATATTGTATTTATTTCTATGGTCGGTCGGCTCAGGAGATTTTTGTGGCCTAGCATATGTGCTGATTCCTTAAGTTTAAGAATTTTCCAATGGTGTTCCCTATCTAGGCTGGAGTGTACAACGGCCGAAATGTTGTGACAAATATGGTGACAAAAATGGTGACAAAAATGAGGACAATAGTCCACATAATGTAAATACTGTACGTAGTACCTCATCTCAGAAATATAGACAGACTCTGAGATGCTTGCAGTTTCAAAATTTTTTAAATAACTTTTTTTGAAATTCTTATTCCTGAAATGAAATATATATTTTGTTTTTTACAATCTAACCAAATTTATCTATATTCCTTTTCTTTCTCTTTTCCTTATGATCACCTCTGTTATTAAATATCCCACATTGTGATAACGGAAAATTTGTGAAGAATGGTGAAATGTTGTAAGAACCTGGACGTAAATTTAAAGAGGATTATTTTCTCAAAATGTTTAAATAAAAGATTATATGAACACAAGAGACATTTTAAAAAAACAGCACACAAAATGCATTGGTTGTTCACCATAACAAAACTGACCACAATTTTGACATAAAAAGTACTAATCTAATTAAAAGAAAAAATAAGTCACTAAGACGAAAATGTCAAGAAAGTGCTTTATCACTAGTTCATCCACAGTAAATTTACATCCAAGTTTTACTAACAGCAGCTCTTGTTCATGCACATGTGTAGTCAACAACAACATCAATAAACCCAGTATGATAAAATCATAACAGCTAAAAAACATCACAAAAAAGTTTTCCAATTTGCCATACATCTTTTCTTTCAAAACTATTCTTGATATATAAAAATTTATATATAATTATCCCATGATATGATGTACAAATCTATATATCCCATGATATGATATACAAATCTATATATAACTGAATGACAATATGGAAAAAAACTTATATTATTTATTTTCTCCTTAAGCTAATTTTGGATGACCTGTTACATATCTGTATATGTTATCGGTCATGACCTGGCATCTTAGCGCCACAGAAGACAGAAAATGTGACACAGAAATTAAAAACAAATTGAAATAGCAAAAGATGCCTTCTAAAAGCTTAACAAAATATTATGAAACAGGAAAATTACCCTAGAAAAAAAAAAAAGAGTGCTCGACTGCTTTGTAATATCAATCGTCCTATATACAAATGCAGGACAGTCTCACTACAGATCGAGAAGAAGGAACAGATATGTTGTTCTACAGAAAGAGGCTGAGAATACCATGGACAGGACATGTGAGCAATGATTAAGTTTTAAGTAAAATACAAAATGAAAATGTCACTTTGCTGCTTCTTCATCTTCTATAGGAGATAAGGAAATTGAATGTCAAATAGGCTGTGTGCAACAGGAAGTTTTGACTGGCACTAAAAATTGCAACAAAATCAAAGCATCAACCGGAAATCTTGAGTCATGTTCATAAATAACATCATCAGATCAAGACTTTGATATCATACATGGTACGAAACCTGTTCAAGAATATCTAAATTGACAGCTGTATACAATCGCTTTCTAAGATCAAGGGTTAAAAATGGCTTTGTGCAAGTGAAGCCTGAAGGTTTTGACAAAGATCATCCTTCTTTGAACATTGTGAACTTGTTCTACAGAATCACAAACAAAGTACTGTACACAGTAACTGAAACCGCATCACAACCTTCAGCAGCAACAACCAAAATGGACAGCACGTAACTTGAAAAGAAAATAATGACATAATGAAGATGTTGATATTCTGCAGTATTTCAGCACTGATCGGAGTTTCCTTCGTAACCTTTTATAAAAGGTTAGGAAGGAAACTCCGATCAGTGCTGAAAAGAGTGATAACAGCTACTGGACTTGATAAACCTATTTTCATAAAAAAATTGTTTTAAAAGAAAGATCTCATAAATTATAACCAAAAATAGTACTGGCTTATTGGCCAATGAATGCCAAATGTTTCCTTGTAGGGAAACAGCTAATATTATCATTACCATTATTGTTTTGATTCTGCAGTTCCAGTCTATAGGATCTGAGGAAGAATCATCACTTTTCATTCACTTGAAGCCATTTTTTATCATTGATTGAAGAATGACGTAATTTGAATATCTCTTCTCAATGTTACAGAATAAAAAATTTTCCATATATTAAAGATTTTTTAACACATTTTGCAAATACAGAGTAGATATTTAGTAAAAAATTGAACAAAATATTCTTTCAGAATAAGAATAAAAAATAGAGGATAAACTTTTGTGGAAAATTCAATTGAAAATCTCCTTTTAGGCAAAAACGAATAGAAGTCATTTCAAAATAATTATAAAGCATCCTCACAGTAGTTAATAGTGATGAGCATAAAATCTATTTTTATTTCATGCATTTATTTAATACATTGTAACAAAACTGGTTAAAAATGAGACGATAAAAAACAACAAGCTATTATCTTCAGCAGAAAATGGATTTTTGTCCATCAAAAGAAACCAAGGCTCTCCTCCATAGGAAACCATAATTTTATTAAGACAATTATTATTTATCTGAAACTCCTGGAGATTGATTACACTGGAGAAAAGCAAACTGCACAAACCAGTATAAGAAAAAAAAATTCAGTCATGCTTTTATAAAAGATAGTTTCTTTTTTACAAAACAGAGTCAAATTCGATAAACAGTGTGGAAATTTATGTGCCAGAAAGAGGGAAGAAAAAATATCCGCATTGCAAAAGCAAAATTCATCGAGAGCTTTTTCATTTTCTGTGAATACCAAGGTTAGATTATAAAAGTTTGATTTATAAAGGTTTTCTTACAAAGCATTTGATTCAATTTTTTTTATCTAGTTTTTTATTATTTTTTTGGTGGGAAGTGCTTCCACATGTGAATATATACAGACAGAAAAAAAGACTACAAAGAAATGAACTTTTTTATGTTTGAAAATTATAAATATTCATATCATCTTATATTTATATAAATTTAGATATAGTTAAGCTTATCTATCTAATTAGTCACCATAATATATATATATATATATATATAATGGAATCTGACAGCTTATTGATTTAGTTATGAAATTTTGTGCAATAATCTTAAGTGGCCTTTAAGACCCACTAGTGATTTACAAAGGAGGCCATATATGGAGCCAGTGTGAGGATTGTGAAATGAGATCACTGTTAGATTGGCTGACCTTTTAGATCTTGCTCTCGCTTCTTGAACATGATTCCGACAAGCAGATTGAAAATTGCCGAGTCCACTAAAACACGTTGATCTCCATTCTACCCACTCCAATGCTAAGCACTCAAGGGTGTTATGTGATATGTTGACTGCTGACAATATATATATATATATATATATATATATATATGGGGCGATGTCACCATTTTATATTTTGAATTTCATGCATGCACATTGTTTCTTTTGTCAACTGCAGTGTATAGTAGGGTCAGTTGGGCACTGTCTGTGAGAAAAAGAGTACCATGACACAATTTCATCCACCAGAAATTTGGAAACTCCAATACAAACATTTCAGAGTGTTTGGGTGTCAATCTGAGGACAGTGCAGAGGATTCAGAAAGAGTTGAATGAGGCTAAAAGTGTTTACAAAGGTGTTTGAAGTGATCACTAGTGATGGCGACGTTATGTCTCCATTCATATTCCTACAAGGCCTCAGACTCAACAGAGAGGCCTACACCAAGTGCCTTGAGGAGGTAGTGCTGTCCTGGATCAACAAAGTGGTTGCAAGCGAACCCTATATCTGGCAACAGGTCTCTGCACCATTCCAAACAAGCAGGAGAACCCAGTCATGGCTGTCAGACAATTTCTGCAATCACATCACCCCCTTACATCTGGCCATCTAACTTCCCAGACTGCAACCCCCTTGATGTGTGGGGTGCAGTTGAGGGAGAGACCAACAAAACTCCTTGAAACACCAAAGATGAACTGAAGACAAGGATTATGGCAGCATTAACCATCTTAAATAAGGAGACCATCCAGAAGTGTTAGCAATTTTATTGAATAAATTTACTGTTTAGTATTTCAAGATATTTTTGTGTAATTTTAATAAAAATATCTGTTACAATGAAATGTCAGTGTTATTGTAATTTTTGCATAATTTAGATGACAGTTTAACCATCGCAGCATATATATGTGTGTGTGTGTGTGTGTGTGTGTGTATGTGTAAATATATATAGATATAATATCTATAGAGATATGGGTATGATAAAAACATACATATATATATTTCTTTCTTAGGTGTTATAAAAACAGTGCTCAATGTTAAATAACATACCTATTAAATATATATTAGTGGTTATATATAATATAATCATCAGTAACATAATTGAAACTTTCATACAAATGTACAATCTTCAGGTGCAAAATATAGACTGACTGTTAGAGCATTATGAAATTCACTTTCTTGTGGTGATTTAAAATTGTGTGTTAAGACTTGTTTATTTTATTATTGTTGCCTATAATATTATTAATTAATCATTTATGAAATTATAATTAATTATTCATAATCTATGTCATCCAAAATCTTAAGTTCAAAAGACAAAGAATTAAAAAATAATAAAAATAAAAATTATTTTAAATAAAAAAAATTAAAAACTTTGAAATTACATAAACATGCTAAGTGTTAAGGATCAAGAGGAATAGTTCTTTTTTTGGGGGGCATATAATACTGCTGTTACAAAAAATTAAAGCAATGTCTTATGGGATAAATTTAGTACTCAGGATGTTAATATATTAATAGATTAAGACTATATATTTAATATATTTGGAACCTAGCCCTATACTTACAAAGGTGGAATTATATATGTACACATTATAAATTAATCAAGTACAGTAATATGGGCTTATATATGTATAGTTATATAAAAAATGTTATTAATGATAGGTGTTACATATAATATTAATATTCATAAGTTCTATTTTGAAATCTGTTTTAATCAGGGTTAAAGTTTTTATGCAGATATTTTGTTTTATGGATACATATAGTGATTAATTTGCTTCTTGTGTTCAGCAAGCTGGGTTATTTAAGTGTTTTAGCACATATATATATATATATATATATATATATATATATATATATATATATATATATATATATATTTATATATATATATACATACATATATATATATATATATATATATATATATATATATATATAGTGTGTGTGTGTGTGTGTTTGTGGATATGTGGGTGGTGTAATGGAGAGCAGCTCAGAATGGGAAATTGGAGAGGTGAGTTTGAACTCCAGTCAGGTTTGTTACATTCATTTACTTGTAAATAGCCTTGGGAAAAGTATGACTCCATCTCTTCTCCTCCCAGCTATAGGTTAAATAGTAAGACAGACCAAGCTCTTTAGCTTTGGATGAGAATCAGTCTAAGAGAAAGTCAATTCTGAATTCCAACCTGAGGAGTGATGTTTGGGGAACTTCTGGCATACTATGTACAGTAGTTCTCTATTTAGTTTTTCCAAAAATTATGGATGACTCTGCACAAGCCTTCGGCACTATAATTAAATCATATGTGCAGTTAGTCTGGATATGCAATTCTAGCAGCTGAAATGTTGGGCCTTCATATCTCAAAGATGATGGCAGAATTAATAATTTAAAATGTAGCAAGTCAAATCAAATCAATTTGTAATCTTATACATTATTGAAGTCTTCATGGCATTGCAATGGGGGTTACTTGGTGGTACCAATTTTTTCTATGAATAACATAAAAAAAGATCTAAAATTTAAAAGAGAAATTCCAACCAAATGCCAAGGAATTAAAATTACATTTTTATCAATGAGTGGAAAATGATGTCTGTTTAATGCTGGTGTCTGGCCACTCATATCCAAGTATGCCTGTCTACTAGAACAGCTAGCAAATCCCTGTTACAGATGCCTAATCTGGCGCATTTATGTTTGATCAACATTCACAGAACACACCTGTGGTTTATACTGTAACTATGCTGAGTAGACCTTAATTACAGTTTCTGGGAGAAAGCAGATTATCTAGCGTGACCAACAGTCTGAACAAGGCCAGTATGCTTAAACACTCAGTCACGATGACTTGTAACTTTATGCTAACATCAAAGGATCCCTAATAGTTCAGTCTGCCTAATTTGGGTTAATCCATGGTATGGTTTTCAGGCACTTTCCAAAGGTGTAGCATGCTGGGATCGCCTCCTCAGATTTCACCTCCCTGATAAATTGAAAATGATGAGATTCGAATCCAGATCCCATGGTCGGAACTTTGTTATTATCTAGTGGGATCAACAGTTTGATGTCTAAATATATATGAAATCTGAATATTTTGATAACTGGTTTTGCAGTCTTGTTGTAATTTGATAACCAATCAACCCATGTGTGAACAAAAAAAGGCTCTCCTGTAGGGTTTTTATCATTTAGCAATGAAAGGACACTACTTATATGTAATTATCATACCATTATCTGATAAGACTATAAGATCAAATCTTTCATGCATAAAATAATCCTTTATTCACTTATGGACTCCAACAAATTATTACTAGATTGTTTTTGGAAACTTATAATAGTGGAATTTTATCTTCATTTTTATAATTAAGATTGGTTTGATTTGTTTTACAGCATATCAATCTCAATGGGTTAATTTAATACTGACAATTTTTGTTGCTGGTAATATTTTTTTTCCTTCACGAATCTATTTTTGGTAATATTTTTTTCTTCAAAAATGTATTGCTGGCGATAATTTTTTTTACAAAATGTATTTCTGGTATAAAATCTATTTTTACACTCTCATAGTGTTTTGACCACAAGTTTGGGGTTTAACTATTTTCCAATAGCTGGGACACTAACAGGTGCTACCACCCCAGGTCAGGGTGGACCTGGGAACACTAGAAACTAAGAGGATTTATATAATTAATACCAAATTTTAATCTTTAATATTATAATTAATACTAGAATTCAATCTTGAATTTATAATTAATATTCGAATTTAATCTTAAATTTTATAATTAAAACCAGATTTTAATCTTGAATTCTACAATTAATACCAGATTTTAATCTTGAATTCTATACTTAAAACCAGATTTTATTTTTTATCTTGAATTCTATAATTGATACCATATTTTAATCTTGAATTATATAATTAATACCAGGTTTTAATCTTGAATTCTATAATTAATACCAGATTTGAATCTTGAATTCTATACTTAAAACCAGATTTTGTTTTTTATCTTGAATTCTACAATTGATACCATATTTTAATCTTGAATTATATAATTAATACCAGATTTTAATCTTGAAATCTATAATTAAAACCAGATTTTATTTTTTATCTTGAATTCGATAATTGATATCATATTTTAATCTTGAATTCTATAATTGATACCAGGTTTTAATCTTGAATTCTATAATTAATACCAGATTTTAATTTTAATTTTATAATTAATACTATTTATAATGAGTATTAATAGTTACAGTCAAACAAGTATAATATGCCCAAAATATTGATAATTTTCTGCTGTCTTGGAATCAACAAACAAAAATATGACAATCATAACATTTTTTTTTTTTTTTACAGCCACTCAAAAGAATGACTGCATTTACTTCAAACTAAATGTTCCTCATGCCATCTAATGAGAAGCATTGAGAAAGATAAACATTTTGGCCAAGCCTATATATGTGAATATATTTAAGAGTCAATATCTATGTAGACAAAGCATAAATGTGCATCCCAATATACATTTACCAAATGAAAATGCTTTTCTGCATTCAAATGCTACAACTCTTATGTTGATGCACAAATGAGTGGATGCATGCAAATAATAAAAGCTGATATGCATGCATTCTGCATTCGTATAAATCCACATAAAAAATGACAGCTGTGACAATCTCGTTTCTCGAAAAGTATTAAAAGCTTCACCCGAGATTGCATTACCTTGAGTAAGCATCAGATGACCCCCTGGCCAATGAAATGATTGGTGCAGTCCAAAACTTTTCCTACAAGGCTAAATGAATATAGTCAACATATTATTATAACTGTGCTTATCAAATGTTGCGTGTTCAGAGTGAGAGGACTCTTTAAGAGAAAAAAAATATTAACATTAAATTTTTCATACATAAGTAATTATTTATTTACTTCTGAACTCTGTCAAGACAAATCAAGGTCTTTCTTTAAACATTCAATCTTCTTTCAAGGACATGAGGAATTCTCCTTGTCAACTTATATTTTCGATGTTTACATAAGTTCCTGTTATTTGGATGTTTTAGATGTGTAAGTCTTAAATTCAACTGGCTCCAATTCTATGTTTATATTGGTGCACCTGTGGGAGAATTAAAATAAGATGATAAATAAAATAATAATAAAAAAAAATAAAGAATTTAATTTTCCCATAATGTAAAAGAAAACCAAAAAGGGTTTCTGGTCACATGTGAATTTTATGACCCCACTTCCAGAAAGAAGATGACCCTTCACTTCTCAGTTCACAACCATTGAGTTCGGACATGTTTGGTAGCCATCCTCATCAAAGGTAGATTCCGTCACTCTAACTAAACGTCAGGTTGACTTGAAGTCAACCATTCTCTATACCTCTGCATCTTGTAGCTATGTGCATCAATATACATTGACCAGACATTTTCTAATCAAGTCTTGTCTTGTTTATTACGGTCCACCAACAATCAACTTCTATTAGTGGCATGAAGTTATTTTAACCATGATTCTGTACATGAAAATTTTTTATAAAGAAAGGGATGGATTTTTCATTTATTGACCAAACAGATTTTTATTATAGAAATGTTATTTTTTAGTAGATATTCCTACTTGAGTAGATGCTCCATTTATTTATTCAAGAGTTTATATATTTTCATCTACTATTAGAGAAAAATATGGACTCTCCAGCATAATTTGAACCTGCATTCCACTTCATTTATTGATCCAACAGATTTTTATTACTGAAATATTATTTTTTAGTGGATACTCCTACTTGATTATATGCTTTGTTTATTTATTAAACAGTATATTTATTTATTTTTGTCTCCTATTAGAGAAAAATATGGACTCTCAAGCATGATTTGAACCTGCATTCCATTAGGAAAAACTGTCATTTGATCTAACGTGCTTTGACCTCATGTCATGTGTGTTGACCAAACAAAGTCAAATAGTGCCTTTAAATACAGATTTTTCTCTGACTGCTGAAATAAACATATCTACTCAGTTTCATATCCTAATGTAAACAAAGCAATTTGAAAAAAAAAAAAAAATGGATGGATTCATTATTTATTAATCTGACAGATTTTTATTACTTAAACGTTATTTTTTAGAGGATACTCATATTTGTTAGATCTAATGATAATTTCCTCTAAGGGAATTCAGGTCCAACTCCTGACAGAGAGCGCATATTTTTCTCTAATAAGATTTCTTGAATATTCAGGCTGGGAGACAAAAATTAAATAAATATACTGTTTAATAAATAAACAGAGCGTATACTCAAATATAAGTATCCACTAAAAAATAATGTAATAAAATCTTTGGAGGCTTATATATCAACACTCAGGGCTTGAGGATGTTTTATTATCTGAATATGACAAGGAAATACAAAATCTATTTTGGCATCTCTTAAGATGAACCAAGTATATATTGATGTCATCAGGACTATGATTTGGAATGGAAATCAAAGCAGTGATGGCACATACATTGAATCTCATAAAAATTCAAGATGTGGAATTGGTAAATACTAAATATTACAACTATCTTGGCATATGGATCCGTTATAGTAAATTTAGTATGGGAGAAAAGAAAATTGTCTCTAGGTGAAAGTACCTCTATACTAGAGGTACTTTCACCTCACACAACAAATTGCTACAAAACGAAAACAACCTGAGAACTCGAGTCATGTTCTTAAATGGCCTCATCAGATCAAGACTTTCATATGGATGCTATGCATGGCACTAAACCTGTTTAGAAATATCTAAACTATCAGCTGTATACAACCACTATCTCAGATCAATGGTTAAAAATAGCTTTGAGTGATTTTCATGACCATCATTCTTCAAATCTTGGAGACAGGCACTACAGAACTGCAAACAAAGAACTGTATCAAATAACATAAAGCTACATCACTTGAGGACTTTCAATAGCAGCAACAACTAAAATGAAGTGCTACATGTACCTCAAAAAAAAATAATGACATAAGATGTTGATATTTCACACCACTTCAAACAAAAGTTTAGGAAGGAACTCCCCACCCACTAATCAATACTGGAAAGAGTAATACTGGACTTGAAAAACTTATTTTCCTTAAAAACTTTTTTAATAGAAAGATTTTATTTCAACTGATACTAGTACTGTCTGCTTGGTCAATGAATGTCAAATGTTTCCTTATGGGGAAACAGTTAATATTAGTATTAGAGATTAGGAGAACAGATACTACACTTCATATATACTTGTCCCCCTACCATAGTGACAGGATATGGCACAAGGCAATTTTAAATTGGCAAGCCCAAGGACATGCACATGGGCCAAGGTTCAAAATTACCCAGTTCTCACAAACGAGGTCGCACTGGCATGAATATTCCACTGACCCCTCTCATTTCACCAAAGTGGGAGGTGTTGCTCTAAGGATGGAATGCCTGTGACCAGGTATCCATAGTGTAGTTGTTGTGTTCTGACTGAAAGAAGAAACACAAATGAGAGATAAAATGTAGTTTCTCCACCTGAAAACAGATACTACACTTAGTGTTCACTTGCCACCCCACATTTGCAGACACAAAGTCAGTTTAGTGTTCGGAGCCTAGGTGCATGATTATGCTTTAGTGTAATGAGGGAGGTGCTGCCATGAGCAGCTCTTTCCTGAGATCAGGCAGGCCTCAATAATATTTTTAGTTTTGCTCTATATAGAGACATAATTGAGTTCTACTGTCCAAAAGCACAGATACAATTCAGAGATTAAAAGTAGTTTATCTGTCCAAGGGCAGATACTACACTTTGATCACACCAGAGAGTGAAGAAAAGCCTAGCTCAAGTAGTACCGGCTGTTTGCTAAATGTATTTTAAATGTTTCATTATAAGGAAATGGTTTTTCTACAAGGAAACATTTGGCATTCACTGACCGATCAAAACAATTTTTCAGGAAAATAGGTTTTTTAAGTCCAGTGTTTATTATCATTCTTTCCAACATAGATGGGGGTTTCATGGTTAACCTTTTATTTGGAGTGGTGTGGATTGTTAACATCTTAATTATGTCATTATTTTCTCTTAGAACTACATATGCTATCCATTTTAGTTGTTTCTGCTGTTGGTAGTCCTCAAGTGATGTGGTTTCTGTTATTTGGTACAGTTCTTTGTGAATCTGTAGCACCAGGTAACAATGTTCAAAGAACGATGATCTTTGCCAAGACCCTCTGGCTTCAGGGCTTTTTAACCATTAGATCTTAGGAGGTGGTTGAATACAGCTGACAGTTTAGATATTTCTGAACAGATTTAGTGCCATGCATGATATCCATATGAAAGTCTTGATATGACAAGGCTATTTAAGAATGTGGCTTGGATTTTCAGGTCGATGTTTTGGTTTTGTAGTAATTTGTGTTGTTATGTGAAACTACCTCTGGCACAGCCTATTCTATGTTCAATTTCCTTTTCTTCCATATTAAATTTGTTATAAACTGGAAGGAAATAGATAATATTACCCTTATTACCATTACAGATCAGCTTTTTTAGCTGAAAACTCTTTTTGAATATAACATTAAAAACAAAACTTATTTTAATATCTTTTATGCTGGACCAAGTATATATTGGGTCACCACAGATTAACTCTTTTAAGTTAAAGGTTCTTGAGGGACATTAAATGGTATTTCCTGGCATGAATCATATACTACAACTGAGATAATGTTAGTGTTTGCTAAGTAGTCCTTTCAAAAATTTATCCCACTGGCTAGTACATAATAAATGAAAACTTGGCTTCATTTTCAGTTTTGAAATATAAATTATCAAGAATGGAAATTGCACTGTCATAATTCGGGCATTCATTGATGTACTCACATGCGAAAGGGGGCAACATCATTGATCAGCAAGTTGAGCTTTGCAGAATCAAATGAAGGATCAGTTGAAAGGAACAAAGTTGGAGAATATTTATTTCCAGTAAAGTCATTGCTTGGCAGACGAGCAGCAGGCAAAGGGTAGTATAGAATCATTGAGAATTCAGGAACTTCTCCAAATAGAATGAGTTGAATAAACTGTTACATGTTACAAAAGGAAGACTGAATTTCAGGATAGTATAATGGTTATTGGTGCAGAAAATGGAACCAGTAAGACAAGTTCAAATTCCACTCTAGTTTGTTAGATTCACTTTTGCAAAAATATCTTGTGAAATACATGAATCCATCTCATCTCATCCTATGAATAGCTATAAGGCTGAGTATCAGATTAGACTTGGGTGGGAGCAAATCTAGAGGGAGGACTATTCTGTATAATAGATACATACATAAATAAAACTATAAACGAAAACGATTTTTTTTAACCTCTGCCAGCCGCAATGAAAGTATTACTCACAGTATCGCCAGTGAGATACGCTGCAAGATCAACTCCATTTCATGAGGCTTGTCCCTTAATCAAGATGCAATCCCATCAAACCTATGAAGAAATGCTATCAAATGAGGGCCAACAGCCCCAGATGACGCAACCGATACTGGAGTAAATATAAATCTGTCACATACTCAGTAATATAGTAATATTTACAGTTTTTCAGGTAAATTTGAAATCCGTTAATTTCCTGGAACTTTGGATGGACACATCATCTCTCCTTGAATTTGGAACACCACAAATCATACTCAGATTGGTTTAAAAGAGTCAAATGCATATGAAATATGACTGACCAATGAAAAGTAAACAATACACTATATATATATATATATATATATATATATATATATATATATATATATATATATATATTAACCATCAAGAAGCAAATTTCAAATTGTTTTAATTTTTTCTCTTGGCTTCATAACATGTTGACTTAAAAAAGTGAACATATTTCTAGAAATTGAGGCAACTGATTTAAAGCTAAAAATTAAGCCTGACAAATAAAATAATTTATTGATGGTGAATCAAATAAATCTACTCAAAGAAGGAGCAAAAATGCCCAAAGAAAGGAGGAACATGAAACGTGTGTTTTGTGGGTGAACTTCAATGTGCTGAGCCTGTGCTTGGGGTCTGTGGTAGTCTTCTCTGTCAGACATACTAATAGATCTTCTTCCATCTATTGTGTCCCTTCAGGATGAGGGTGATCATAGCTCTCCATAGTTTCTTATCTTTTGTTGCTCTTAACAAGGCTTGTCCACTTATTACCCCTCCATGTCAATGCACTGCCATCTATTTACACAAGCTTGTTGGGTAGGTTAACTACCTCTTCTTGCCCTTTTGCCTTTAATATGTACTTTGAGTATCAAATTCCCCAAGCCTTATTTCCTCATTATATGTCACAGAAATTTCAACTCTTTCAATGTATAAAAGTTATTTCTTTTCCCATTTTCCCTCAAAGATCCTTATTGCTCACCTGCTTCATCCATCCTATTCTCAGCATTTTTCTATCAAATCACATATCTGTTGTCACAAGTCTCCTCTTCATCTGTGTAGAAATTGTCCAGCATTCACTGCCATATAGAAGGATTGATATTACATAGCAACTCGGCATTCTTTTCTGTTTCTAATTAAATTTTTCTTTGTTTAACTTCATTTTTAGCAATAATTTGTTTGGATTATTATCTTTAAAAAGCTCAAGTGCATTTTATCAAAAAAGAATCCACAAAAAAAAACAGAAAAAGCGGGTTTCAATTTGCATCTTATGGTTAA
The DNA here is from genome assembly GCA_963932145.1 of Acanthosepion lycidas. Lineage (NCBI taxonomy): Eukaryota > Metazoa > Mollusca > Cephalopoda > Sepiida > Sepiidae > Acanthosepion > Acanthosepion lycidas. Next base: position 63,600,328 of record OZ010574.1, on the reverse strand, counting down.
ACCAAAAGTGGTCATTTTCAATCCAGTGTATGTTTTTTCCATTTTCTAAAATCCTAATGAAACACACTAGTCAGGGTCAATTTTACTTCAAGCATATATATATATATATATATATATATATATATATATATCAGACATTCACTTAAACAAATTCTCTTGCAAGAGATTACATGGATCCCCATGTTGTTGATTCACCTTGCTAAGGACAGAAATCAGTCTGGTCAATTGAGAGATGAAAGTTGCAGAAAGTAACAACTGGAAAAGGGCAGTACAAAAAAATACAATGTTCTTTGAATATGCCAGAAAACAAATACAAGAGATAAGAGAGACCCTCCTCCAACACCAATACCACAAAAAGGCAGATTTTTCCATCCTCTGAAACCACCCTTACTGCCAGGTGGTGGCTGTCTATGTCTCTTCAGATCCAACATAGGATTCCTTTCATACATAAGGATGAACACCCCAACCGTAGGCAATGTTCCACCAATGACAACCATATATGTTACCTGTAGCATGGATGTACACGCTACATGGATGGATGGATGGTGGACATTTAAATAAGCACCTCCACTAGCTTTTCTTCTGGTAAAAAGGGTGACATGTCAGTCCACAAGAGAAAAACAAAATGAACTGTGGTTGAGTTTCTTACAGGAAACAATGGGCAACATTATATGTATATATATATATATATATATATATATATATATATATATATATATATATATATATATTTCATTAGCCATATAGGCGTAAGAAAAAAGAAGAAAAATCCCAAATGCTAGTCGAAAAATAGTTCAATATAAATAAAATCCAATGTTTTCAACTTGCGAGTGAATATGTTCTATAATCAGCCATACCGACCTCTTCTCTTCCAATTCTTTCTGTCTTTACCTTCTCTCCCACTCACAAGCCAAGGGCCTGTGAACTTTGAAGTGATCCGACCCCAAAATGACCTGGTTCCAAAATCACGCGACCATCAAGCGGTTGACCATAAGTGAACTCCAGATACCATCAGGCTCTCCTTCTGCGATCACGGGATCAGACTCTACTGAGGGTTGATTGAATTACACAAATAATTCGTGATTTGCACTCCATCCTCTTGTGTACCTGGTCAAGGATGAAGGGATACCATATGATGATTTTTGGAGACAGCAAAATTCTAAAAAAGGCAGCAGTTTCCTGTTTGATCATTGCTAGATGAACATTGCCAAAAAGATCGTCCCAATTCCAAATAAACTGCCCATTAAAATAAAAACAGCAAAGTCTATCAATTAGAGAAAAAGGACTGCTACCAAACTGAATTGACCAATGAAAGCTCGTATGCGATGCTGTGGATCCCCGACCATTTCTGAAAGAAAAGGAATCCAGGAAAATTGCCGACTCATAAAATATTGTTTTAGCATAAGAGCTTTCACTTCAGTGAATTAGAACTCTGTGTGGAGATATCAACTTGATTAACCGATTAAGACAGATAAGTTGATTCTCTTGGCTTGATCTTTTTAAATATATATATATATATATATATATATATATATATATATATATATATATATATATGTATTCACTCATACCTTCTGTTCTTTCATGATCCCTTTCCCCTCTGTTATACAAATTTTCTTTTTCTTTCTTTACCAGCTTCTGTATTTATAAATAAATGTTTTATTTTGAAATCCACCATCTTGCATCTGTTTTTTCGCTGAATTTATTGTGTTGCTTCCATCCCTGAGTGAAGACCAAGAAAAGATTACAAGGTTTCCATTTTTTAAAACCTGTGGTTCACCTATATGCTACAGTTTTGTAACAATATATATGTCTATAATTGGTATCAGAAACCATTGGTTTATACCAACGGCTTTCCATACTTAATACTTCTCGAATTCACTCTCATGTGGTCATGTGTGATGTCATGAGCTGCAGTGTGATTTTTGCTTCCAGCATCTTATATGCACGTGTTTATCATTGCTTGGAAATCATCCATGTAAACAGAAACAGACTATCATCACTTTCTTGTCTGTGTATTGATTAATATATTGTACAGTAATTGTCATCTTTGATAATGGCTTATGTAAGCCGAAAGCTTAGATTGGATTAAAAAATATGGATCAATATTGTGATTTTCTTTCTTCGTTTAATGATAATGTTATTAAGCTTATCAGATGTTATGAAAAGAATTTACATAAAATAAATAGACAACACTTCTTTATATTATTTAATGAAACATGTATGAATATATATATATATATATATATATATATATATAAATTTTTCATATAATTAACTGTGCACAGATGCATAATAACTTAATATTCATAGAAAACAGAAATTGATTTAATAGAAATAAATCTCATACAAGTTGGTAAAAGAAAGCAAAAAGAAATGATTAAACTTCAGCTACAAGACATAATGCTTGTTTGTTACCAAAAGGGACAAAAGCCCTCAGTGCAAAATTGCAAAGCGGAGATACTTAAATCAAACATGTAAAAAACTTTAAATATCTAGGAAATGTTTTAACATAAGACAGAAACTGCAACACAAAATCTGAAGCTGTACTGTATAGACAAACATGCATTTTAAAAGCTAAGCAGAGTATTAAGAAAGAGAAGAACTTTACTCAAAACAAGAAAAAGAGTGGCAAACTGTTATGTGATATCTGTCCTCCTGTATAGCAGTGGGTGCTAGACAATCTCCTCAGAGATGATAAAGAAACTTGAAGCTACAGAAATATGATTCTACAGAAGGATGTTGAGGATACCATGAAAACAACAATGAAAATGGAATGAAAAGGATAATTATACATCAGAAGAGGAAGTTGAAATTTCTAGGTAATGAGGAAAGAGGGCTTGGAAAATTTGAAAAATTCAAATAGAACAGATTAAAGGCAAGAGGGGGAGAGAGGAAAACAATGTATAACCTACGTAGTGAGCCTTAGTAGATGGATAACAGACCAATATTAGGAGAAATAACAAAAAGACAAAATCTATTAAGTGCTACAAAGGACAAGAAGTTGTGGAGTGCCATTATCACCTACATCCTGAGAGGACATGGCATATAAAGAAGAAAAATAGATTATAGCAGGGGGGGAGTCAAATACTTAAGGGGAATGGTACAATGAAATGGAAAGTGGTGTTCACTGATGCTGAAATTCTATTAAATCTGAACGTAACCTCGGAGCTCATTTTTTAATCCATTTTTTTAGAAACTTTTCATGATAAAAAACAATGTTCAATGCAATATCCATTTACAGCACAATATAAAATTAAAAAGAATATGTAACATTTGTACACCTTTTGACAAACATACTTTTCCCAAGAGTATTTTCGCATAAGAGAATATAACAAACCCAACTGGAATTGACCAAACTTGATGTTGCTTAACTTTGGTGATCATGTGTTTCAACATGATTCAGCCATTAGTCCCTTTTTGAGAGAGAGGACAAGATTCCTGAGATTGATTTATTGACTTTGTTATTTAAAGCTGAAATACATTGTGGATTGTAAGATTAATTCTTCTTTTGCAAGTGAATATTGCATTAACATTTTTTTTTAGAGGTAACAATGCTTTTCCAAGAAACAAGTTCTACATATTTAACCCATAGTTTGGGGAGAAGAGATGGATTCATTTCTTAACAGTATTTGTACATAAGCGAATGCAACAAACATGACTGGAATTCAAACTCAGCTCTCTGATTTCTCATTCCATGTCCCTCTCCATGTGGTATTTTTATTTCAAATTTATCTTGACTGGTATCTTGATATCTTTTTCTGCTCTTTATAAATGTTATATGCAGAAAATTTAATGATGGTAAATGAGGCTCAAGTAAATCTACATAAAGAAAGAAGGAACAAATCTGTGAGCTCATCAAAGCAGGTACACACTTTCCTGTTAGAAAGGTAAGCAATTTCTTGATCAAAAATTTAAACATTAAAATAACATAATAAATCTGAGTAGGAAACATAGTATGTAATATCACAAGCTAGGCAATTAGACAAATTAAAATTAAAAGATAGCCAGTTCAGTTGATGAATTAAGAATTATCTGAGGAAATCATCCAAGAAGAAAAAAGTTATTTCAACATGCTTAAAGTGTGGATAAGTGCCAGAGGATTTTAGTAATATGTATTGGAAACTTCAGAAAACTTTGAAATAAAGGAACAGAATCAAAGATATATGTTTATTTAATTAACTTTGATTGCGGCAAGTCCTTTATAAATCTGCTTGGCAAAAGTTTCTTCAGCTAAGTAGTTGTTAGTTCAAAAGTCAGACGTCTGTCAGGAGTGTGGTTACTTTGGTAATATGTTGCAGTGCCACTCTGCAGTATATTCTTGGACCTCAAAAAGGGTGGAAAAATGTCTTAAGCAGATGACAGGTTAGTTCTTCAGGCAACATGCCCAGACCTGTTTCTGGCTGTCTCCTCTACTGCTGTCTGTCAGTTGTCTCTTTATATACAATTTTGAAAGGCTCCAGACGACTTGGAGCAAAGCTTTGTTTTGGTAAACATCAAAAGTTTCTGTGTTCTTTTGATTGGCCAAAATTCTTTTATTTATTTTCAGGTGTTCTTTTCTTTTTCCTTGTTTTTCATAGCAGAAGTTATGCTTCTCTTATTTTGGTAGATTTCTAGTAACTATAAACTCAACACTGGACTAGCCAACTTTTGTTTTGAAGCAGTTGTTTAGTCTTTTCTTCTTTGTCTATTTATATGAGAGCTGCCTTGTTAGTTGAGAGAAGAGTAGAGGAAGAGAGAGATACATTTTTATATAAAGCAAATGACTTAGGAACATCAGAAATGTGTTATTTGCCAAGACATAGTAATACTTATATTGGGAAGGTAAGGTAAATTTATCTTCAGTAGCCATTTCAATAAAGGTAAAGAGTACTTATTTATTATAATGAGTTATTTCCTCTTGATTATGTGTGTGTGCTTTTAGCTTCTTGAACAAATTCTTATGATATAAGCAACTGACAAATGACAGATAATCTTCAGTAAATATATTTATAAGCATTTGAGTTCTCTCATATATGCAGTTAAATCTAATTCTGTCCATTCATTATAAGAAAGTGACTGGTTACATCTGACTAACAGCCTCACAAGTGTTTTACTTACTGATACAGGTGTATAATTACATCTACAAAGTAAATCTAGTAACACTAGAAGATTAACAACTGTCAAGAGTGTGTCTCCTTAATGGAAAGTAATCTTGGTTTCGTTACCAGTATTCTCTCTTTTACTGGGTGAAGGAACCCAAGATACAAATCAGTGGGATATTTGCATTTAAATAAAAAACAGATTCAAAGATAGTGTTGAGAAGAATATGGCCACAGATTGAAAATTTTCATCTAATCTGTTTAGCCTAACCTCACTGTCCTCTATTCACCAAATATTGTGTCAGAAAAGCTTGCTTTAACCCATATCTTCCTGGCACCAGTTTAAACTGATAGCTTCTTTTTTCTATTTATGTAACCTATAATTATAAACTATACTATTGGAAAGTGAAAATGTCACTGAATATGTTACAAAATTTCCAAGTTTCTAAAACAAGAAAATATAAACCAATTATGAAATAGTTGCAATGAATGGAGAAAAAAAGAAGGCATCATTTTAACTAATATCCCTCTGCATCATTTTAAACTGATCTACTCTTTTTCTCATTTATCTAATCCAGGAGTTCCCAACAATTTTTCCACCACAAAACCTGTAAGGTAAATATTCAAAAGCATGCCAAAATTGTTTGGTAAAAGTTTGTTACTGGTTCATAAACTGACTTTATGATGTAGTAAAAAAACCAAAGTGGGGTAACAACTAACAATGACTTACATGGGAGCTGTTGCTGCTATTACTATATTAAAGAACATATGAAAATAAACTTGACCATTAAAAACTATATAATTTAATTTTATGGTAAAAGTTAGTTTTATGATTGTGGTTAGCATTGCAAGTGTTGACAAAAAATTAAAAGTTTTTTGTTCATAATTATAAAATTAAAAATTGCACCCACAACTAGCAACTAATAAAAATTCAGCAAATATTTTTTGTAGTTCTTGGTCTTCACTTATCTGCTTTCTATCCAAGAAAATATTATTTCATCTGAAGGACTATTTAAATGTTAATGACTCTTCTCAAAACTATAGAAAATACCAAAATATTCTAGGAATTCCGTAGAGTGACTGGTCATGGTTAAATGTAAATAAATGGCAGAAGTGCCCAACAAACAGAATTGACAAAATTTGCAATAATCAATAATAAGAAAAACATAGTACAGGGTAAAAAATAATATGAAACAAGCAAAAAATATATGCAAAACAAGTTAACAACAATAAAGCAAAGCAACAGTTATATGGCAAAACAACAGTAATAAGGCAAAGCAACAGTAATAAGGCAAAGCAACAGTAATAAGGCAAATCAACAATAATAAGGCAAAGCAACAGTAATAAGGCAAAACAACAGTAATAAGGCAAATCAACAATAATAAGGCAAAGCAACAGTAATAAGGCAAAGCAACAGTAATAAGGCAAATCAACAATAATAAGGCAAAGCAACAGTAATAAGGCAAAACAACAGTAATAAGGCAAAGCAACAGTAATAAGGCAAAACAACAGTAATAAGGCAAATCAACAATAATAAGGCAAAGCAACAGTAATAAGGCAAAGCAACAGTAATAAGGCAAATCAACAATAATAAGGCAAAGCAACAGTAATAAGGCAAAACAACAGTAATAAGGCAAATCAACAATAATAAGGCAAAGCAACAGTAATAAGGCAAAACAAAAGTAATAAGGCAAATCAACAATAATAAGGCAAAGCAACAGTAATATGGCACAAAGTTCACAAACTAAGAATTGGGGTTGACATACAAAAGAGCAAGTTTGGATAAGCGAACATAGCTTTCTGACTTCAAGTCAAGACAGACCACAAATGAGTCTTATGAAACCAAAAACTGACTTTGTTTTATTGGCTAGGAAGAAATCCCAGCATGCATTTGTGTGCTTCTATCTATGAATTGGGGGTGGGGAATGTGTTTTGCAATCATTCCTAAGTGGATTGGAGCCAACATATTTGTATTTAGTCACATTTTTTTTATTTTTTATACAGTTTCTTTACATATCTGATTTGAATATTTTTTCAGGTAACATATTATGAAATACATTTTTAATACTCAAAATTATATTTAACCTGTAAAAATTTTCAGTCATCCACCATTTTTTGGTGAGCTGCTCATCATCTGACAGATGAAACTACCCACTTTTGGGCAATATCGCTCAGATTTGGAAACTTTAATCTAAGCTATGATTATAAACTAAAATGCAATTGAAAGTTTTACTGAAATATACTGGAAAATTTTCAAGTTCTCATGTGAAAATCAAGAAAATGCATACTTTAAATAAAATGGCCACAACATATTGAAAAAGATGTTAGTTTAGAAGGCTTCTTTTTTACCTCATTTATCTAAAGTCATAAACTATAATTTTTAGAAAGTTAAAATTTCACTGAAATATGTTGAAAAATGTTTGAGTTTTCATGTGAAATCAAGAAATTAGAAACTTTGAGGAAAATGTTAACAATATATGGAGATAAAAAAAGATATTGGTTAATCCTTTATGGCTTATAGTGACTTCCTTCCTGGTTTTCAATAAACAATATATAAATTGTGTACAGAAGTTTATGAAACAAACTTTAGAAGAAATAGCAGTGAATTAAATTCCACTTAAGCTCAGACATAATGCAGGCAATTTTCATTCTTTCACAACCCTGTGAAGAAATTTCACAAATTGCACTGATTGGATTATATAGTGTTTAAATTATCCAATGAAAGCCATCAATTATTGGCTGTTACAAAGGAAGCCAAAATGACCTCGTTTTACTCTCTAGGCAAAGTCTCTGATGTTAATATATTGCCTGAGAATAGAGCATAAAGTAATCAACTTGAATTCTTATTTCCTAAACAGTTTCACAGGTTAAATATACTGATTATCTCCAGTATATGTATTTACATTGTTTGGTTCAATGGATAAATGTGTTGGCTGAATCCAGTGAGTTGTGAGTTTCAAGTTCTGGCTACAGCAGAGGTGAACAAAAACTTGGGGAGTTAAGTTAAAGGGGGATAACTCATACTGAGACTTTCAGAACAAGAACAATCTACCCCAGTGGATGAAATAAAGGGTTCAGTTCGAAATTCCAATCATCTGAAGAAAGCCAGAGAGTACAAATGCCTAAAATGTCATGAATATGGCAACAAAGATTAGGACAACAGTCTAAACGATGTAAATAGTATAAATAATTACAATGCCTCATGTCAGAAATATAGACAAAAATGTTTATATATATATTTTTTGTATAAATCTTCACTAGCCTATTACACATCAACAATGAGACGATTACTTTTCCTTTTTTTTTACTGAAGTTCACCAAATACAAGCCACGTGAGCCATTTATGGTAGAGTGTAACTGAATAAGGTGTGTGATATGAATGAAAAAGAGATAAAATGTAGTTGAAGATTAAAAAGATATTGATTGATTGATTTGTTTATTATGGCTCACCAATCATTTGTGGGTTATTTTAAGCAGAAGACATTTTTTGTGACTGAATATTGCATTAACAATTTTGAAGTTAACAATTATTTTTCCAGATACAAATCTTACTATTTAATCCTAGCTGGTGAGCAGAGAAGAGACATATTGAAAATAATATATATCTGGTGGATGTTGATCTAATCTGATATAATTTCAGCAGGCAAACAGATTTACATAACCTCATTCGAAAAACCATAACTTTATTTGGAAATCAATAGAACCCATTTCAACGGGAACAGGTCAACTTATTAAAGCACAAGTTTACAGTAGCTGAATCAGTTAAATACTTGTGCTGGGTAGTAAATATTCCTTTTAGCTATCTAACAACTTAACAATGGACAAATGAGGACTGAATAATGTAAAAAGGTGCTAAATTTTTATGCATATCCCAAAGCCTGTAGGTGTTTTGCAAGCTTTTAGACAGATAGAATATGAGTTTGAGCAATTTTGCTTGAGTGGTTGAGGACCAATTGCCACATGATTCTGCAAGTGGGCATCAAGGCCTGCTTTACTGTATGCAACAAAGCCACTGTGGCAGGTAAGGCTATCACTGAGAGGAGCAGTATGCTGCCATCTTTCTTTAATATTTGCATGCAGTGGATCCTGAATTTCAAGTGGGCCCTGTGCTCAAACATTTGTATAGATGAGAAGCTGGACAAGTGCCCAGCTCCTTCAACTCTTTCAGGAAGAAAAGAGGATTTTGCATTGCTTTAGATTGTCTTTGAGTTTCTTTTTGTAATTTAAGAGTGCCTTCCAACTGACCTGCTTGTTAGAAGCTGGCCAAATATATATGGGGAGGGATTCAATAAAAGCCAATTACAATTATATATATATATATATATATATATATATATATATATATATATATATATATATATATAATATAACAGCAAAATTGTCCTAATTGTGTAACAGCATAATTATCTAATTGTTAGAGTAAGCATTGAACCGTTGTATGTTAGAAGTGATTAAAGATATCTTACTGGAATTCTCTGAGATTTTTATAACACTACTGGACTCTACTTTGAGCAATAAGAATGTATAGTTACTCTCCAAGCTTAACAGAAGAATCGTGATGAAATCAATCATAAATGAAAATGATATGTTCATCATTAATGCTAAAGATTGGAAGCTCATGAAGGATTGAAATGAAGTTTATATATATATATATATATATATATATATATATATATTAGTGGATCATTTTCCAACTTATTCAAGATGATCTTTGCCCTCTCTAACCATCTAACTTTCTGTTCTGGAGTATCAAGTTGCCTCACACGTTTCACGTAGAATTTCATTTTTAAGTCTTTTTTCATTGCTCTTTGGACTATCATAGCTGAAACTCCTGTCTCACATGCCCACATGCCAAAGGTCTTAAGGACTGAGTTGGATCTTTTCTAATTGATCTTTTTTTTAGTTGAAATGATGACCCCTCTTTCTGTTGTGACTTACTGATCCAGTTTCCGTCTCTACTGTTCCGTCTTTTTTTTAAATTTTCCCTATTCTCTTGATGGTTTTTGCATGGATTTTGAAGATGGAAGCCAGAGTATGAATGTTGATAACTTTACTGAAAGTCTGAATGAGTTTTTTCTCTTACCATTGCATAGTTGAGAAGACAGTGGTGCTGTTCTCTTTCTAGCTCAATAACTAAAAGGGTTTTTCAGTGATTCTCATGACAAATGGTGTTCAAGATGGCTAAACATATTATCTGAAAACCTGAAGTAAAGAAACTCAATTAGTTTAATGTTTTTTTTATATTAAACATTTTGTGGGTTGGACAATGATGCTGTTACATGATTTGGACAATTTTGCTGTTACATATGGAGGAATTCAATAAAATTATACATAACAAACACTAAACATTCAGGGACATTTTGCTTTAAATTTCAATCTCAAACTTTTTGAGGTCTAGTGTATGTTACAATGCATCAGTTAGCTAATGGCACTGAGTTTTTTGTCACTTTTGTTTTATTGGGAAATATACAATAAAAATGAACTAATTTTGGTAAATTTGTGTTCAAACTCATAACAAGGATCATATCTAATTTCCTACAAAAGTAAAGCTGATATAAAGCGGGATATTTAAAACCAGAGTGTTAAGTATAAAAATAAAAGCATCTACACAAGCTCATTAGGTAGCTTATTCACTATTTCACTCTCCCACTCATGCTTTCAAAATGTCCTGCAAATATCAAATTCTCCAAGCCCACTTTACTCATTATGTATCCTGGAAATTTTAACAGCCTCTTTCTGATTCTAAGTGTGCTTTTGGCTCCCATTTTCCTTAAAATGTCCTCATTTATCATATTTTTGATCCTCTGTATTTTCAGCAGATTTCTATTCAACCTGTCTTTATTTTTAATCAGTATCACCCCATGCAAGGAAATAAAACCACTAAGACACAAGTAGTTAGAACATGTGGAAGAATTAGAAACAGAAACATTAATAATGAGCAGGAAGAGGAAAGAGATGTTAAGAGTAGATAGTGATTGACATGGCATTTAAATCTTTGCAGGTTAAATCTGACTGGAAAGCATGGAACCAGAGTTCCAAAAGCAAGAAGTGCAAAAAAAGAAACTATAGACATAGAATTTATGGTTACATCTAGCCAGCTAAACTGTAAATTGATGAGATCTCGATGCCAGGGTAATAATGTGGTTAAATTTAAAAAGGCAAGGTACCATAGCTAAGAGCACATCTGAAAAATTAGCATGAAAGTATTTTTACAAAAGGCACAGAAAGGCAACATTATGGAGGTGACAAAGTAACTGAAGCTGAGCTGCCAGATCAGGACTAATAATATTGCTGATTCTTCTTTGGATTTTATCAAGTTGCATCAAGTCTCCTCTTCATGGGTGAAGAAACTGTCTAGTATTAACTGCTATTTAGGACGATTGATATTACATAGGAATTCAGCACTTTTCTTGATGTTACTGTTGAAATTTTTAAGTATCTCTCAAATTGTTACTTTTTGGCTTTAGAAGGATATCAGTTTAAGGTTGGACTCTAATTTAATTTTGGATGTGTATTGTGGTGTAATCAATTTCAGCTTGGAATGAGAAAATGGTAAAGCCAATTTCAAATTTCAGTCAAGTTCATTATATTTACATATGCAACCCATGTGAAAGGTATGATTCCATCTCTTCTCCTCCCAGTTATGTGTTGAATAGCACCACAAACTGATTCCTGTAGATTTGGTTGGAAACCAATCTACTGCAAAAAGAAATGGTAACCTACAGCAAACAAATATTCTGCTTCTGTCATGGCACTTAATTGACTGATGGAATTTAAGATTAAGGATAAGAAGGAAAAATCATGGTTTAACTAATAATCTGCCGCACATTTTGAAAATAAATTGTATTTCTGAAATATGATATATTTAACAGGATCAGTTGATGTCTTCTTCTTTATGTGCCATGTCCCCTCAGTTCACACGCGATCATGGCTCTCCACAACTTCCTTTTCCCTTGTAGCTCTTAATAAATTTTGACTTTTTGCTATTTCTCCTAAATATTGTTTCACCATTACTTACACAAGATCACTAAGTATTTTATGCATTGTTTTCCTCTGTCTGTATTGACTTCAGTCTGTCCTGTGAGTATCAGATTTTCCAATCCCTCTTTCCTCATTATCTACCCTAGATACTTCAACTATCTCTTCTTTATGTTAAGTATAAGTCTCCTTTTTATTTCTATTTTCTTTAAAACTTACTTGTTGCTCACATGTTTGGTCCATGGTATCCTCAGCAACCTTCTATATTCCTTCTACATTTCTGTTGCTTCAAGTTTCTTCTTTATCTTTGAGGAGATTGTCTAGCACTCACTGCAGTACAGGAAGACAGATATCATATAACAGTTTAGCACTCTTTTCTTTGTTTCTTGGGGAAGGTTTTCTATTTCTTAATACTCTGCTTAGCTTTAGGAATGCATCTTTGGCTATCCCTAAGCACCTTCTGATTTTAGTGGAGCAATTTCTGTCCTCTGTCAAAATACTTCCTAGATATTAACATTTTTATTCTTGTTTGATTTTGGTATATCTGATTTGCAATTTTGCACTTTGGGCTCATCCTTTTGCTAGCAAAACTGCATTCTTGCAGTTGTTCACAAGTTCCATAACAAAAATTGAAAAAAGCAGGATGTGGTAACATCTTTTCATTGGTCAATGAATTGACTAATCAGCAATGAGCAATAAAGTGAAATTTCCTGGTAAAAAAGGAGTTCCAACCTCCAGAGATCTTTTATTAAGGTTTTTTTCTTGGTAACAAGCAGATGGCCTAAACAAATGATAAAATAGGGAAGTTCTATTGCTCATTATGACCTCTCCATTGCTGACTATTCATCAACTAGATTCTCCTGCTGGAATCAGTAGATTTTGAAAGATCCCATCTATTATGTCATTTATTATTACAAGAAAATCTTTCACCTCACAAAAAGATATCTTTTGACTTTCAGTGATAAATTGAGATATGCGACTTTGAAGTATTAGCCTGATGGCAGCCATTGCAACCCACTACAAAGCAATAACTGTAGTTTTCCAAACATCAGTTCAAGCCACAGAAGATGTAATGAAAATGCTATAAAATCTGATACACTATGATAAAAAATACAATGAAAACACCTTCTATTAATTATGAAGTACCATCAAACCATTAAATATCTTTTGAATTTCAACACACCACTAAGACAAATAAAGCATATCTCTGACAGCAAATGTCTTCCAGAAATATAAAAGCACCCACAGACTTGTAAGTGATTTTCAAATCTTAATAATTCTTAAAAAATATAACAGAATACCACAATTCATGTTAATCATGAAGCAAAATATTTATTTAAATCATTATTTTCACATTTAAAAAAAAATGCAGCAGCTGATTATAGATATCAAGTTCCTGTATGGTCAGTGCATATTGCTGTCAAACACACCAACTTTTCAAGCCTGATTGGGGGCCTCAAGCCAGGCTTTGTGACACTCACTATCACATCAACATTTTATTTTTTTATCCTACATTTATATACTTTATATATTAAACTAAACACAACTATTAAAGGATCAAAACTTTTCCCTGATTTTGACATCACTCAGGGTTGTTTCGGGGTTTTTTTTGTCCAAATCTGTAAATTTGTTTTGCTCATGCTAAGTTTTGAAAATACACTATATAAAATTCAATATTTTTTTATTTATAATGATGATGGTGTTAAAATTATTCAACTTTTTAGCAAGAAAAATCTCAAATAATTTTAAAAATTGCTCCAAAAATAGTTGATTTATTTAAGATGGAATAATCTATTATGACATGTCTCTAATTTGTATTTAAATATTGTATTTATTTTTAAATGTTTCTAGCTGAAGTGCATATGATCCATTATTGTACATAATTAGGTTACAGAAATATTTGTATTTTATATAAATACTACCTTATGAAAATTGAGATGTCATAGAGTTGGAGAACCATATCATAAATTTGGGGGTCACAAGACCCTTGTACCAGCTCTGAGTTCCTGTATCTAAAACAGGAACTATATCAATGATTCAAGAACAATAGGATTTTGTTAAAGGCACTAGAACAAGTAATGCAATATTTATGCTCAGAATGATATTATACAGAGCAATACAAATGCAGAAGGACATGTACCTGTGTTTTATAGATTATGCAAAAATGTTTGATAAAGTAGGTCCCAAAGAACTGATAGAACTGCTAGGTAACCTCAACATACTTGGGAAGGATATTAGAATAATCCAGAAGCCATACTTGCAGCAAATCATTTGCATACAGATAGAAAATGAATTCAGTCAGTCAGTTAAGTGCCAAACATGATACATCACAGAGGAGACAGTAGGTTAGAATTCAGTAAATATACAAAAGTAGAAATGAGTCTAAAACAAGGATGTGTCTTCTCACCAGACTTATTCAGCCTATACAGTGAGGTGATTCTGAGAGATTTAGAAGTCCATTAATGGTGGCTACAATCTTAACAAAAGTGTTGCATTTTTCATGAATTGTTGGAAATACTAGGTAACCTTGACATATTTGGGAACGATATTAGGATAATATTCCAAAACCTATACTAGCACCAACATCGCCTGTATACAGATAGAAAAAGAGTTGTGCAAATATAAAAAAAAAATAGAAAGGGACGTAAAACAAGGATGTGTACCAGAATCAAACAAGGTCAATAATTTAAGCTTGAATGAAGGGATAGTGAAACAGGGCTTGAAGAGATGGCTAAAAGACAAAAATTATTGAGAGGTACAAAGGACAGCAAATTATAGAGAGCTATGAACGCCAATGTCCTGAAGGAACATGGCACATAGAAGAAGAAGAAGAAGAATCAGGTAGTTATGGTTGTTCGTGTGTTAGTATGGAAGCCCATACATGATATAATAGTACAAAAATGTTAAGTTAGGCAAAGTGCACAGATATATTGATACAAAGGTGAGAAAATTATATAAAGATAAAGCTCAGAATGATAATATAAAGAGCAATACAAATACAGATGGACGTGTACATGTGTTTTATAGGCTATGCAAAAATGTTTGATAAAGTACATCACAAAGAACTGTTGGAACTGCTTAATAAGCTTGATATATTTGAGAAGCATATTAGAATAATCCAGAACCTATACTGGAAGCAAACTGCCTGCATTCAAATAGAAAAAGAATTCAGTAAATATACAATAATAGAAAGAGATGTAAGACAAGGATGTATGTTCTTATGAGACTTATTCAATCTATATAGTGAAGTGATTCTAGGAGAATTAGAAGTCCTATCAGGATTCATTATTGGTGGTCACAATCTTAACATAAGATATGCAGAGGACACAGTGTTGATAGCAGACATAGAAAAGAAACTACAGGAACTCCTACAGAAGATAATGAAGGAAAGTGAGAAGAAAGGAGTAAACATCAATTGTAAGAAAATAGAATGTATGCTTGTTAGTTAAAAGAAGAGCCCAATATTCAAATTACCAATTGGAGATACCAGAATCAAACAAGTGCAGCAATTCAAATATCTGGGAAATGTTTTAACAGAAGATGGAAAGTATGAAAACCAAAATCTTAAGAAGCACTGGCTTAGTGAAAGATGCCTTCTAAAAGCTAAGCAGAGTAATAAGAAAGTAAAATCTTGTTAGAAACAAATAAAAGAGCACTCAACCATTATGTTATATCAGAACTCCTACATATGGCAGTGAATGATGGACAATCTCCTCAACGATGAAAATCAGATTGGGGTGACAGAAATACAGTTATACAGAAGGATGAGAGAATACCATAGACTGAACACACAAAAATTTAAAGAAAATTGAAACAAACGAGACACATATAGTTAACTTCAGAAAGAAAGAGTTAAAATTTCTAGGGTAGATAATGAGGATAGAGGGCTTAGAATATTTAACACTCACAGGATATAGTGAATGCAAGAGGGACAGAAAAGCAGTGTATAGCCTATCTAATGAGCTTGTGTTGGCAGAACAGAGATTAGAAGAGATAGGTTACAGACAAAATTTATTCAGCTACAAAGGAAAGGAAATTGTGGAAAGCCATTATTGGCTATGTCCTGAAGAGGCAAGGAACATAGAAGAAGTTGATGATCATCATTGATTGCATGTGCATCTGTAATCTCTGAAAGGAAACATCTTTTTCCTGCTCTGAATTTCATTTCAGCAACTGTCTTTTGTACAGGTGTAACCGCTGACACATACTGTGGGGCATGCCTTAAGGAAGAGACAAGTTCGTCTTCTTCAGAAACAAAAGGAAATAACTTTCTTTTTTGCTTACTTTTTATTTATTTATATTGTTTACTCCAGATTCTGTTTCTTGTCACCTTCTTGTAATAATTTTGGAAAATATTTTTGTTTTCAAGAAAAAAAATGATGCTGGAATAGTTTTGTATTTTTAGAAAAACATTATTTCACTGTTACATGAAGTTTTTGTAGTTCTATGTTAGGATCAGCAGCATTTTGTTAAACGTTTGTAAAACAGAATTGCATATATGTACAGGATTTGACCAGGTGAAAAAAAAAATAAATAACAATCTGTCAAAAGGAGTTTTTGTTTCAATACCTCTGTTACTATAGATACCCTCAATATTTTTTATTGTTTTCAAATTTATTTTTTTTAAAGTTTTATAAAGCCATAACACTTGTTGGTCACAGTTGGGATCATAGAGTCAATGTGAACTCAATAATACTTTCATTAGTAGCCATCTTGCATGTGCTTCATCTGGGTTACATACAATTTTAAAATCAGAGTTGTCATTCTCTTAAACTGGTTCCCAACTGAGGTTGAAGATCTGCTTAACTATTTAAACAATACCTGGAAGAGACAGATATTAGGTTGGTGCAAAAATAATGACGCAATAATGTCGTTTTTTGACGTTAAAAAATATGTCAAAAAACGACATTATTACGTCATTATTTTTGCACCAACCTAATAGATTCCTACCTTTCCAAATGGTATTTGCCTATAAGTGAATGTAACAAAATCAACTGGAATTCAAACTCAGCTTCCAGAATTCTCATTGCAAGCCAATATCCAATACACCACTTGCACATCCTCAAACCATAGGACAATCTTTATAATATAGCAAATAATAAATATTCCATTATAGTTTATTCTCATGTTTTAAAAAATCTTGGAAGGAACTATAAAAATATATTTATAATCTTGTGCACAAATAAATAAACATTGTTGATAGCCAACAGTAGGTACTAAAGGAAGGTGAGAAGAAAGGACTAACTATCATTTGTAAGAAAAAAAAATGTCAGCAAAAGAAACAGCCCAAGATACAAACTATGAAATCAATGTTGCAAAAATTTTAAAATCTAAGAAGCGTTTGAACAGAGGTGGAAAAATAAAGAACTAAAATTTGGAGGCTCATTCAAATATCCAAGGATGCCTTCCAAAACCTAAGGAAAGCATTAAAAAACAGGAAAATTCACTTAGTAACAATAAAAAGAGTAGTGAACTGTTATGTCATATCAGATCCTAAAGAAAGGAAAAACAAATCTGTGACGTCAACAAAGCAGGTATACAGTTTGCTGTTATAAATGTAAGCAATTTCTTCATGGAAAATTTGCACTATAAAATAGTATAAATCTGAGTAGGAAACATAGTATGTAAGCCTCACAAGGTACACAATTAAACAAATTAAAATTAAAAGATACCTTTGACAACTTTCTGGTTCAGCAGAGGAATTAAGAATTATCTGAGGAAATCATCCCAGAAGAAAAAACTTATTTCAATATGATTAAAGTGCAGATAAGTGCCAGAGGATCTTACTAATATTTATTGGAAACTTCAGAAAACTTTGAAATAAAGGTACTGAATCAAAGATATAAACAAAAAATATATAATTATTTAACTGACTTTGATTGGGGTGAGTGCTTTATAAATCTGGTTAGTGAAAGTTTGTTTAGCAATGTAGTTGTTAGTTTATAAGTCAGATGTTGATTATAGTCATCATCATGCTGGTGGCTGTCAGGAGTGTGGTTACTTTGAAAATATGTTGCAGTGTCACTGTGGTGTATTCTCAGACCTCAAAAAGGGCAAAAAAAAATGTCTTAAGCAGATGACCGATTAGTTCTTCACACAACACTCTTGGGCCAGTATCTGGCTGTCTGCTCTGCTGCTGTCTGTCAGTAGCTTCTTTATATATAATTTTGAAAGGCTTAAGTCTACTTAGTGCAAAGCTTCATTTTAGCTAACATCAAAAGTCTCTTTGTTTTTTTGATAAGCGAAAATACTTTTATTTATTTCCCGGTATATGTTTATAAGCAATAGAAACAGCCAAAGATACAAACTATGAAATCAAGTACAAAATTTAAATATCTAGGAAGTGTTTGAACACAGATGGAAAGATACAACACCATAATTTGAAGGCTCATTTGAATATCCAAAGATGCCTTCCAAAAGCTAAGCAAAGCATTGAGAAACAGAAAAATTCATTGAGCAACAAAGAGTGGTGAACTGTTATGTAATATCAAATCCCCTATATATGAGTGAATGCTGGATAATATCTTCACAGATGAAGAAGAAACTTGAGGGAGCAGAAATGTGATTCAACAGAAAGATGCATAGACTTAACATGTGAGTAATAAAGAAGTTTTAAGGAAAATGAAAACTAAAAGGACACTTATACTTAAAAGAGATAGTTCAAGTTCTAGGACACAAATGAGGAAAGAGGGTCTGGAAAATTTGACACTCACAGGATATTTGGAAGGCAAGAGGGACACTGGAAAGCAGCAAATAACCCATCTATAAAGATTATATAAATGCCAATAGAAAAATAAGAAAAAGTAGAAGAAAGAAATTATTATTATGCTTCACAGATTAAATTCTGTACTCTTGTAAAAAATATTGTTATTATTCTCACATCTTTTAAATTGAATAAATAGCGTTTAATATTTTTGTTGTCAGTTCTCAAGAAAACAATGTATTAATTCAGTTTCCTGTGTTGAGCTTTTATTAAACATTTAAAACATATCTTTTTAAGACAACACAAATCACTGAAGGATCATATAAAAATAATATTGGCACACTGTTTTTTTGTTGGGTGGGGTTATTTATTTAAGTTATTTTTAAATAAGCACCTTAAGAAAGAATGAACTCAAAATACAAATTACAATAATAGTAATGTCTTAAGTTTTATTTTAATGAGGAAAACACTAGTACAGTCAGCTTGAAAATCAAACACCAAAGTGTGGTATGATTAAAGCTGGATGAATTTTTGATAAGTGGCATAGTTCAGAAAGAGTCTGAGGGAAAGCAAACAAAGTTGCATTCAAGGCATCAGACAGTTTTGATCAGTAACAGGAAAAATTAGAAGAAATGGAAAAACTATTTTCAGATAAGATTTTTATTCTCTTGGTGGATTTAGTAGCAGCAAAAACTTCACCAGAGATGGGTGGTTGTTTCGTGTCACTGGTGAAAAAAATTCTTCTGTTGCTAAACTATTTTTGTAGAAAAGTAAATGAAATATCCAAAAGAATTGCTGTTGGGGGGTGGGGAATTGAAGTTGAGGTGAACACATACACACAGAAAAGCAACACAAAATTCTTTCCTTCATTTTCCCTCTTAGAAAACAATCCTTAAATTATTGCTTTGTAAAAAAGTTTCATGAAAGAAAAAAGTTGCCCTATTTCATTTCCTTACTGTAATCCAAGTTTCTATCTAAGTTTGACAATCTGTGATTTTCTCTCCATATCATTTCATTGTTTGCTTCAGTTTTACCCATAGTCCCCAAAACTCTCTGAATGACCTAAGTCTAGCTAATTCAGGTATAGGTGTTATTTCATCTCATCCAGCTTTACAGTTTTGTATTTATTTAAGCTATTTACATGTAGACTATTGTCCTTTTCAGGACAATGCTCTCAGGGACTACAGTAACTATAATGCTGTCATTTTCAGGACAACCTTCTTTAGCAACTAAAAAACTGTCCTCTTCAGGCCAACATACCACAGTGGCTACAAAATGGTGTCCTTTTCAGGACAGCAAAATAAAAACTCTATTAATCACCCTCTACATGAACATGCAGAGATATTATTGTTGAGATATTTTCTTTAACAAAACTAAACTTTTTTAAATATTTTTTCTCAAGTTTTTGTTTTGTTTTGTTTGTTGTTGTCTTCCACCATTCAATATCCATATGCAGACCTTTATATCGTTTGTAACACTATTCTCCTCATCTTTGTTGTTGCTATCACAACATTTCAGCTGTTCTCCCCTCTGTATTATGTATTTCAGTGTTATAAGCCAACCAATCAAAGCAAAGTTGAAATGCAGGAAAATATGTCCAGAATTATTTAATATTTCAAAGGTTAAGAGGGGAAACCTTGCAAAGATGGTATTGGGGTTCCTTATGAGCTTTCACTTAAGAACCGAATATAACTTCCCATTATTATCAGCAATCTTTTAACTAGGAATGCTAAACTTTCATTTTTGCATTCCATTGTTGAATATGATGAAAAATGGGTTTAGCATGTCAACTGAAAGTGAAAAAAATAGTTTTCATAAAATGAGAAATGAATGCCAGCACAGAAAACTTCATCCACAAAAGTCATTGCTCTGTGTTTGGTGGAGCATGAAAAGTGCTGAACATTGAAGGACTATTACTTTAAGGGTAATACCAAAAACATGTTCATCATTTTACTCTTGTCTTGAGGATTCCATGTTTCAATTTTCCAAATCTTCTCTGTATTGAGTCACTACATCACACCCACACAGTGTTGCACACAGGGTCTAGCGTGTGATGTTATGATTTCAAGGTGCGCATGGATCTTTATGATTGGTGCAAACTAGAACCTGTTCAATAGTTTGTGATTGCCAGCATTGGCAGTTGGGATCATCATTAGTGGCATATCCACATTTCTGAAAGTTAGCTCTACAGTAACCAGAAGCGATTTAGAGGCAATTTAGGCAGGACCAGAAGGGCCAGGCATCACTGGAGTCGGTAGGAAGGGATGATTCTGTAGGGCATGTCTTCCACAGTGTTAAAGTGGCTGCATCACAGGGACAGATGCTGACAGAATTTTCCAAATAAAATTACCTCATTAACCCCTTCCCCAGCATAAAAGTATATAGACATTTTTACCGAAAGTGTCTGTTTCAGACATGAACAAAACATAAGGTTCAAAAACCAGCTTTACACATTGATCTTGATTTTTTTCATGCTTGAAATGAATACAATTGTTAAATTATACACCTGTTAGAGGTGTTAGTCACCACTCAGGTACTTCAAGGTACCCCAGTTTCTTAGTTACTTTATTAAGAACAAATAAAAAAAAATGTCTGAAAATGAAACATTTTTCCAAAAATAATTGGCAGGGGAGGGTTAAGCAGTCTTTTAAGCACAAATTAAAGTTATTAAGTTTTAAAGCAACAGTAATTATAGTTTAAAGGTTTTATCCTAACAAACATTTTTTACGGAAGTTTATTTTTTAAGCAGGATTCTATAGATATAACAGCAATGACTTTACAGTATGAATTATTTTGCTTTTTGAAGGAATACAACCGAGATTTTTTCTATGCATCTTGTATTAGCAGCACACTTTTTTAAAATATTTTTTACAACATATTACTTCAGTTTCGTTAGCCAAGTTAAATGTAAACTATATATGCTGGTGTTCAAGGCATAATGGCATATAAGACAAACTCAAAATTTAAGTTCCAGGTTATATTCACCATACAAGATGACCACCTGCTCACCTCAGATTGTATTTTAAAAATTATGGTATTGAATTTATTAAATAAATTCAGTAAGTATATGTCGTATATATTTGTGTAATGTGTGATGTTTATTTTAAATAAAGCTGTACTTTTTTACTACAGTTAATGAATATCTATGTTTGATGTGACCCCTTTAAAATTAGTTTCAAAATTAGGTCTTCAAAAGTTGCATGATACACCAGTATATATGGTACTTTCTTTTTACTCAAATTCTAATGAAAAAATAGTTGACTAGTACAATCTACAATACCTTATCAGTGGGTTTTTCAGTAGGCTATTGTGGTAGACTGAATGACTTTTTGCCACTAACCATCTACTCGTTCTGGAATGTGATCTTTAAACAGCTTGTTGAGACACATATATAGTTGTGCATTTGTTTGAAAAAAGGAGGTGGTATATTATCAGTTACTACCACAGGATGTAATGTTTGCATTTTATACCTGGACTATTTTGAGATAATTTTTTAAGGTTAAAAGGTTGCCTTGTTTGCTGACATATATGATAATTCAAAATGAAAGGAAAAATTTCAATGAAAAATTTGTTAATAATGAAAGATATCCTATATGGCAGTGAATGCTGAACAATCTTCTCAAAGATAAAGAAGAGACTTGAAGCAACAGAAATATGGTTTACAGAAGGATTCTGAAAATACCATGGACCAAATATGAGAGCAACAAGGAAGTTTTAGAGCAAATGGAAACAAAGTGGAAACTTATACTTAACATCAAAAGAGATACATGAAATTTCTGAGACATATAATGAGGAAAGAGGGCTTGGAAAATGTGATACTCACAGGATAGATTGAAAGCAGGAGGGACAAAAGAAAACAACACACAACCTCCCTAGCTTGCTTGAGTAAATGGATGACAGAACTGGGTTTAGGAGAAATGGTTAAAAGACAAAATTTATTAAGATCTACAAAGGACAAGAAGTTGTGGAGAGCCATGATTGTCTTCGACCTGAAGAAACACAACACATAAAAAACAAAGAAGAATGAACTGCTCTAAATTGCCATGACATACAATTCTGGATTGATTGATTCATTTTTTATCTTATAAATCCTTTGCAGATTATTCAAAACAAATAATATTTTTGGATTCTAAATATTTTTTGGAGATAATAATGATTTGCTGATACAAGCCCAACTAATTAACCGATAGCCGGGGGAGAATAATTGAATTCATACCTTTCCCAAGGGTATTTGCATCTAAGTGAATATAATGGACCCAACTGGAGTTCTGATCTTATGAAAAAAAATGAAATAAAACCAATAAATAAATAATAAAAATAAAAAAAATTAATTAATTTTCCCATGATGCAAGTTATAAAGAAGCCAGAAAGGGTTTATGGTCACATGTGCAATTTTATGACCTAATTTCCAGAAAGGACAGAATCTTTCTCTTTCCAATGATATTGTTCAGACGTGTTTTAACAACCCTACCCATCAAGTAGATATTTGGCCATCCCAACTTAGTGCAAGGCTGACTTGAGCTTGACCATCTTTAATCGTTCTTATCCTTACTTTCCATAAATTATTTCTGAATGAAGAAAAGAAAATGGTTATACTCAAGAAACCTTTAAATATTTCAATACAGTCAACATTAAAGAAATAAACATCAGTAACAGAAGTTCAAGTTTGTTTGAATGCTTCTTCTATCATCTTTGTTTATATATTGAACACACACCTTCATTTAAAAATACACACAAAACCCATAGACTTGTTAACATCCACAATCTAACCTAAAATGTGCATTATGTACAGGAACTTACCTCATTGCAATTAATAAAGAAAATTTCTGGGACAAATAATAAGGAAAGAGGGCTTAGAAAATTTAACACTCGCAAGATGTATTGAAGGAAGCACAGGTTGAAGAAAATAGTGTTTAACTGTTTCTTTTTTGGGGGGAGGGAGGGAGTAATTGTTTCATTCCAAGCAAGAGGATAATGCTATTAGAATGCAGAGCGTCACAGTTAGAGAAAGTGAAAGTGAAAGTGAAAGTGAAAGTGAAAGAGAAGACTGAGAATGGAGAGGATTGAGGAAAGGATAGAAGGGACAACAGGGTTCAAGTCAAGATAGACCTAAGTTTGAATTAATCGAAGGTCGAGCAGGGACAAAATATGATAGCAGGGTGTCAAATGTCGCTCGAAGTTCCTCTGTTTTGTACTATTTTCTTTACCTGGAGGTGGCTTTCCTATCTGGGTTTTTTTTTTTTTTGGTAGAAGAAAATCAAATAAAATTGAGAGAATTTTATTAACTAAAAGAAAACATAAATGAGTCATATAAAACAAGCAGCTTACCAAGTATCTAAATATATTTTTCTTAGCTTTAAGGAATTTGTCATCTCAAGAGAAGACCATGCAAAAAAACAAGTCAAGACTCTAATCGAATTTACTACATTCATTTCTTTTTTAAAGTTAATGTTAAATTTCCTTTAACACTAATGCTATGAATCTTTTTTTTTATTTATTCTTTTAAAACAAAATAGTATTCCAAGTATTACACTTTATAATATTATCCTGAGCACACCAACCAAACACACCAACCTTTCAAGCCTGATTGGGGGCCTCAAGCAAGGCTTTGTGACATTCACTATCACATCAACATTTTCTTTTTTTATCCTACATTTATATACTTTATATATTAAACTAAACACAACTATTAAAGGATCAAAACTTTTCCCTGATTTTGACATCACTCAGGGTTGTTTCGGGGTTTTTTTTGTCCAAATCTGTAAATTTGTTTTGCTCGTGCTAAGTTTTGAAAATACACTATATAAAATTCAATATTTTTTTATTTATAATGTTGATGGTGTTAAAATTATTCAACTTTTTAGCAAGAAAAAATTCAAATAATTTTAAAAATTGCTCCAAAAATAGTTGATTTATTTAAGATGGAATAATCTATTATGACATGTCTCTAATTTGTATTTAAATATTGTATTTATTTTTAAATTTTTCTAGCTGAAGTGCATATGATCCATTATTGTACATAATTAGGTTACAGAAATATTTGTATTTTATATAAATACTACCTTATGAAAATTGAGATGTCATAGAGTTGGAGAACCATATCATAAATTTGGGGGTCACAAGACCCTTGTACCAGCTCTGAGTTCCTGTATCTAAAACAGGAACTATATCAATGATTCAAGAACAATAGGATTTTGTTAAAGGCACTAGAACAAGTAATGCAATATTTATGCTCAGAATGATATTATACAGAGCAATACAAATGCAGAAGGACATGTACCTGTGTTTTATAGATTATGCAAAAATGTTTGATAAAGTAGGTCCCAAAGAACTGATAGAACTGCTAGATAACCTCAACATATTTGGGAAGGATATTAGAATAATCCAGAAGCCATACTTGCAGTAAACCGCTTGCATATGAATAAAAAGTGAATTCAGTAAATATACAAAGATAGAAAGGTACGTAAGAGAACGACATATCTTCTCACCAGACTTATTCAACTTATACAGTGAGGCAATTCTGGGAGGATTAGAAGTCCTACCAGGATTCATTATTGGCAGCCACAATCTTAACAACATTGTTGATAGCAGATATTGGAAGGAAACTACAAGAACTGCAGAAGCTCGTTAAGAAAAGTGAGAAGAAAGAATTAAACATTAATTGCAAGACAAAAGAATGCAAGATTGTTAGCAAAAGGAACATGTACGACATGCAAATCACAAATTGGAGATACCAAAATCAAACAAGTATTTCAATTTAAATATCTAGAAAGTGTCTTAAGAGAGGACAGAATGTGCAACACCAAAATTCAACAGTACACTTGGAGAGCAAAAGATGTCTCCCAAAAGCTAAGCAAAGTATTAAGAAACAGAAAAAATTTCATTCGAAACAAAGGAAGGGATACTATTTAACACCTGCTTTAGTAAAAAGGAAAAAAATTGTTAATTTTCAATCTTTTCATCCGTACCTTCTTACATCTTTAAATAATAAATACCTTCTTACATCTTTGAATGATAATTTGTACCCTTTTACTTCTTTAAATAATAACCAGCATTCACATTTATGACTGTTATTTCAATATCCTGTCAAAGTTGTTATGATCAAGTATTTAGAGATTCAATATGAGAATAAAAACTCTATTACTATAATATTAGGTTGGTGCAAAAATAATGTCATTTTCTCACATATGTTACATTTATATATGATTTCTGAATTAATTCATTAATATATATATAGCCATGTTATATATCATTTTGAAGCGCGTTTTTCGCTCTATCGAATCGTGTTATTCGTTACCGTTCTCAATCTCTTCATTCATTTTTTTGCAGGCTTTTCGACAGCATGGACAAAATTCAAATCCGCACGATTTTCTTGTTCCAGTTCAAACTAGGCCGAAAAGCTGCCGAGACAGCTTGTGATATCAATGATGCATTCAGCCCAGGAACCACTAACAAACGTGTGGCACAACGGTGGTTCAAGAAATTTCGCAATGGTGACGAGAGCCTCGAAGATGAAGACGGTCGCGGCCGGCCGACTGTGGTTGATAACGAACATTTGAAAGCCTTAATTGAAGCCGATCCTCGCAAAACCACACGAGAAGTTGCTGTTGAACCCGAGGTTGACCACTCAACAGTCGTTCGCCATTTAAAGCAAATAGGGAAGTTGGATAAATGGGTGAACGACAATCAAAAAAATCGTCAAAAAACGACATTATTTTTGCACCAACCTAATATTAATATATGTTTCAATCCCCGGGCCAGGAAGTATATACTTGGACTCAGTGGAAATGGGATGAGCAATAACTGAGCAGTACTAATTAAGAACTAGGCAAGATATCTCCTCACAGCTGAACAAGAGGCTTGAAGCAACAGAAATATGGTCCAACAGAAGGATGATGAGAATACCATGAACTGAACATTTGTGCAAAGTTTTAGAGAAAATGGAAACAAAAAGGACCCATACTTAACATTTGAAAGAGGGACAGAGGAAAGTAGTCCATAACCTACCTAAAGATCTTGTACAAATAGATGGCAGCCCAGGGTTTCAGAGAAATAACAAAAAAAGAAAATTTACCAAGAACTACAAAGAACAGGAAACATCCTGAAGGGATACGGCACAAAGAAGAAGAACAATGCAAGCTATAACATTATACTCAACACTTGCATTTATTCCTACTTCACCTGTATGATCACACTGCAGACCAAACCTAAATAATTCTGATTCTATAGCAGTGAGCAATCTGAGATGACACAACTTCTCCCCAAACCCCAACCAAATAATTCCTGAACATAGTCGCTCAGTATGATTTTTCCCTGTCAAAGAGAAACCTCAGAGTTTTCATAAATCACCTTAGACATTAAAAGATCATTCATCTTGAATGCAAATCAATAAACATCCTAAATAGAAGTGAAAACTAAAAAGGTTCCATTTAAAACTATCAGTTTCGATTTCCAAAAATATCTCATCTCAAATGAAATATTTAGAAAGCTTTGATTTCAGAAAAGTATCAATTATATTCATACAATTATGATAATGTTAAAGCTAAAATTTTCTTCTTCTATAGGCTATGTCCCTTCTGCAGTCATAGTTCTCCACAACTTCCTATACCTTGCAGCTGTTAGTAATCTTTGCCTTTCTACCATTGCTCCCACTCCTCATTCTACCATCGATTCATTCATTGGGTTCATCATGGGACAATTGTGACAAACAGGAGGTTTCACATATGAATATTATTTTGATTAGGACCTGCACTGATAATCGTTTAAATATTTCAAGAAAATTAAAGTATTAAGAAATAGGAAAAAATCATTAGAAATGAAGAAAATAGTACTGAACTGGTACATAAACTCAATCCTCCTATATGGAAGTGAATCTTTATCTAACCTCATTGGGTAGGCATCCCATTGTCTCCCTCTATCATTTTCTCTTTGATATGTCCTTTGAGCATCAAATTCTCCAAGCCCTCCTTTCTCATTATATGTCCAAGAAATTTTAACTGACTCTTTCTGATTCTGCATATGTCTTATTTTTATTTCTCTTTTCCTTAAGACTTCCTTGTTTCTTACACATTCTGTCCATGATATTCTCAGCATCCTTCTGTAGAACATTATTTCAGGCACTTCATTGTTCTGATGAGATTTCCTATTTGGCAAATTGATTTAACAAATTTAAGTGCAATACTAGATTGGCAGATAGGTCCCATAATTTTACTGTTGAAATTGCTAGATGTAACTATAAGTTCTATGCTCTCTGCCATTTCACTTGTGGAACTCTCTTCCAGCTTGTTCCTTTCTTGCCAAATTTGATCTTTAAATATTTAGATGCAACATCAACAGTCACCTCTTGTCTCAGTGAACCTTGTTCTTTTATTGTCCTCCCCCCCGATCAATAATGTTTTTTTTTTTAAAGTTTCTTTCATTTACAGTAACCTCTTGCATCTTAGTGTCTTTAATGCATTGCTTGTGGTGAAATGCTAGCAAAAAAATCTGCTAAAAATAAGGTGGAATTCACTTTTTTTTCCTTCCTCTTCCAGTCACAGCAATCCACAATTTTCGAATCATTTCTAATTGATCTTCTTTTGACCATCAGATATCCTGGATTTATGTATAAGAATAGAAAATAGAATTATTTATATTATTAATCGACTTATACAACCATTATGCTTTCCTAGCTGTGATCAGTGTACAGCATCTTTCCAGTCTCCAGCCTTTCTGAGCTAGAATATCTATCTGGAAACTTATGTAACATTCTTACAGAGGAAGAAATTGGGAAAAGTAAATGTGACGAAGGGGGAAAAAGTGGCTGTGAAAGGATGTAAAGAAAGAGCAGTGAAAGGAATGTAGAGTCGAAATAGAGAAAAAAAAGAAGTAAAAGGAATAATGAGAGAGTAGAAGGAGACAAGAATATTCTAAAAAAGACAAAATGGCCATGACATACTACACATGTGTACATACACACAGATAAAGGCATACATATACAAACACTAGCAGTAGAGCCCGGCATTGCCCAGGGATGTAACAGTAAGAGATAGATCAAGTATCGACCATCATAAAGACTGAAAAATAAAATTGACAAAGATTATTGTTTAAGGTTGACGGACATGCATGTCTTAATTAGTTGGGGTTTTTTTTTACGAATTGGTCAAACCCAAACTCAAACAAAAATATTGTTTTCAATCGTTATGAGTCTACTGATTGAATAGAATTTTATGATAAACAATTGTCTTGTAAATGGAATTTTTAAATCATTCTGAATGTAAAAATAAAGAAAGTGTGCAAGACAATAAGAAACACTACCTGCCAAAAAAAA
The DNA here is from genome assembly GCA_963932145.1 of Acanthosepion lycidas. Lineage (NCBI taxonomy): Eukaryota > Metazoa > Mollusca > Cephalopoda > Sepiida > Sepiidae > Acanthosepion > Acanthosepion lycidas. The sequence goes on along the minus strand of OZ010574.1, from coordinate 63,571,257 downwards.
AGTGAAGTTTTGTTGAAATTGGTTGAAGAATGTAGGAAATCCGATCCCATATATAAATGAACACACACACACACACACACACAACCTGGGTTTTATAATAAGTAAAACTCGATATGAGTTGTCCCCCTTTCATTCTGGCGACAGAATCGTGTTTTATTGTCTTTTCAAATTGATTTCGTGCAAAAACTATTGTGTTTTTCCAATTTTTGGCACTGTCAGAACCATTGCAAGATAATTTTATGCAGTCCTGTGAAGTTTTGTTGAAATCGGTTGAAAAATGTAGGAAATCCGATCCAATATATAAACGTACAGACACATACACACACACACACACACAATCTGCGTTTTATAATAAGTAAGATACATATCCACACACCTACATGTACACACACACACACACACACACAAAGCAGAAGAAAACCTGACACAAATAAAAAGCTCATAAATTATTCTTTTTTAACTTAATATAAAAATAACAAAATTCAGAAAATCAGCTGAAACCTCCTGATGAGTGGACTGAACAATTGCACAAAGTTTCATCCATGAAACTCTGGAGTTAGGGTGCTGAATATAACATCAGCTAAATGATAAATTTTATATTTGTATTAATACATCATATATATATATATATATATATATATATATATATATATATGATTTCCAATTGTTATTTTTAAACCAATTTGTCTTATTTTCAGAATTATTTCAATTAAATTTAACTACATATATATATATATATATATATATATATATATGTGTGTGTGTGAGTGTGTGTGTGTGTGTATGTGTGTGTGTGTGTGTGTGTATGTGTATGTTTACATTAATTTATTTTAAATATTCTTATTAGAGGATACCAATATTTGAGTAGACACTCCATTTTAGTATTTTATTTTGTCCACCATTTAAAATGAATGTAGTTTCTATATAAATGATGGTATCCACTAAAATCAATTTATTCTTTAGAATATATCATAGGAAATATGTGTCCTCCAACAGGAACTGAATCTGTATCCTAGAGAGAACTATCATATAGTCTGACATGCTACACCATTTCGCTAAAGAAGTAGTGTCTGGTTGGCAAAGTCAAATTACTGTTTTTAAACAACAGATTTCCCATGATTTATCCTGAACAATCATATCTACTCAAAGTGTATTTCTATATGACATGGCCACAATGTACTGTATTCAAAACTTAAAACATCCCTATAACTCCAGAAACATACACACAACCTCTACATCTAGTTAAAAAGCAAAAATAAAATCATTGTTGATAATGGCTAAAAGTATAGCTGAAAGCGCTCAGAATTACAGAACATTTGAACAGTTTCTATACGCTCTGTGTCCAGAAAAGAAAACACTTGATCAAAGACAAGAAAAATTAAATAGAAAGCTTAATTGCAGTACCTTGTCTGTCATCTTTAATGAAACATATATATATATATATATATATATATATATATATATATATATATATATATATATATATTGGGTGCATTCTGCTCGAATCTATCTATCTATCTATCTATCTATCTATCTATCTATCTATCTATCTATCCAATTCCGTTCATATCTATCTATCTATCTATCTATCTATCTATCTAATTACGTTCATATCTATCTATCTATCTATCTATCTATCTATCTATCTAATTCTGTTCATATCTATGTAACTATCTATCTTTCCTATTCTTTACACATGTATCTATCTATCTATCTATCTATCTATCTATCTATCTATCTGTTCAATTCTGCTCGAATCTATCTATCTATCTATCTATCTATCTATCTATCTATCTATCTATCTATCCAATTCTGTTCCTATCCTTCTATCTATCTATCTATCTATCTATCTAATTCCGTTCATATCTATCTATCTATCTATCTATCTATCTATCTATCTATCTATCTATCTATCTATCTATCCAATTCTGGTCATATCTATCTATCTATCTATCTATCTAATTCCGTTCATATCTATCTATCTATCTATCTATCTATCTATCTATCTATCTATATCAGACTATGTGTTGGCTATTGGAGACTCCTTTCTTAAGAATAATAATAATATTTCAGTTCTTTTTGATTCTGCAGCACCACACCATGATGTTCAAAGAAGGTTAGTTCTTGCTTTGAGCTACAGGTTTCATTTGTGCAAAGACATTTTTAACTATTGACCTGAGAAAGCAGTTGTATACAGTTAACAGTTTAGATATTTCTGAACAAGTCTTGGGCTGTGAATGACATCCCATATGAAAGTCTTGATCTGATGAAATTATTTAAGAACATGACTCAAGTTCTAAGGTTAATGGTCAGCTCATTCTTTCACTCCATGCTTTGATAGATGCTTACAACTATTATCAAAAGGAATATTTTAGACAAAAAGAGGTAAGTGTTATCGATTGTTGACAAAGTAACCTTTGAACTCACTTTTGGTTATCTTTTAATTCTGAAAAACCTTTCCTATTATAGACTTCAGGACATAAAAACTCAATGGAGAGCCATTTATTGTGAATCTTCATTATCTAAATTTGATCATAGCTCTGAATCATAAACTGTTGATTAACAGCTACAGCCCTTTAATATAAACATTTGAAAGATCATTTATTCTGATCTTTATTTCCTCTTTCAGCCTATTTTCTGACGACAGTATACTGCTATAAAATATCTAAAAAATTGTACATAAAACTGTCAAAATCCACTTATCAAAATACCTTTAATGAGATAAGTGATCATTTCATATATCACTAATGAGATAATTCAATTTTAAATAAATACCTCTTTCACCAAACTTGAGATTATTTTTATATTTTTGGTTTTGTATGGCTTTGATTTTATCTCATAAAAGAATTTGATGAACCAAAGATGTTACAGTAAAAAAAAAAACAAAAAAACAGACACCACAAATTATCTACCTGACTGCAAGACAAAAGTTTTATCCAACAAAGCATTTATGAAGAAAATTTATCAATCAATAATTCAAAAATCATGAAAATAACTCTGAAAAAAAAAAGAAATTATATACTGAATTAACAAAAATATATATTTTATTAATGTTCATTTTTAATTAATTTTTAATTTAAGATTTTAATGTTCATTTTTAATTAATTTTTAATTTAAGATTTTAATGTTCATTTGTAATTAATTTTTAATTTAAGATTTTAATGTTCATTTTTTTCTCTAGTTACAATAAACAGTTTCCCTATCATGTTGAAACATCAATTGTCATACAATCACCAAAGTTTAGCAGTGTATAAACCTGGTCAGTACCTAACCTAGATGGGTAACTGCTTGGAAATACAAGGTATTGTAAGTTTGGATGTGCAGTTGTAATGGAATTTGAAAATCAAAGAGCTGAGTTCCAATTCCAGAGTAGTTTGTTATATTCACTTATATACAAATACCCTTTTTTCTCTCCAGATATGTGTTAATTAGTAGAACTTGCATCAATAGATCATTATTATCTTAGGATCTAAAAATATTTTCTGGCTTTAAATAGCCTGAAAAAGGTTGATAAGCCATAAAAAACAAATCAATCAATTAATCAATGGGCCTCAATTCTGTAAATATATATATATATATATATATATATATATATATATATATATATATATATATATGATCTATTACTGAAAAAATGAAATGGTGGGATTCTTTCTGATTCTTTCTGCCAAATTTTTAACTTAATGTTAAAAATAGAGTATTATTTTTATAATTGAGTTCATCCCAAGCAAGGTAGTAAAGCCACTAAAACTATTTAGAAGAATTAGAAACAGAAACATTAAAGTGGAAAGAGGAAAGATTAATCAGGAGGACCATAGATAGTGATTGGCATTGTATTTAAATCTTTGCAGATTAAAGCTGGCTGGAAAGCATGGAACAAGAAGGGAATTCCACACGTGAGAAGTGCAAGAAAAGAAAGTGTCAGCTTAGAACTTATGGTTGCATCTATCCAACTCTAAATTGATGAGATATCAATGCCAGTCTAGTACTGAACATCAAAAAGTCTAGGTACCATAGTGAAGTGTCAATTACCATGAATTTATAGAAAAGGCACAGGGAGGTAACCTTACAGTGGTGTGAAAGTGACTGAAACTGATCTGCCAAAAATATTGCTGATTTTTCTTTGAATTTTATCAAAGAACTTTAGATAAATAGCAGGCACACCAGACTATGTATGGCAACAATATTTTAAGCATGGGTGAATGATAGACATAGATATGTAGGATAGATTCAGGAGAGAAAGATTTTTAGCATGAGAGTCTTGCAGTTGATTTCTCCATGGACCTACTTCTAACAGCCCAATAGAGAAAGAATGACTTATAACTTTCAATGCATTAAAAATGAATCTAATAGCATTTCATTATCAGCATTCAGGCTCTGAGTTTTCTGCACTAATGATGAACATGTGCTCCCTCATTGAGCTCAGCTCCATGGTTCAAACATCTATCATCTCTCTTCAGACACTCCAGACATCAAATGGAAGTCATATATACAGTACTTTGTTAAAGATGCTGGGAAAATAGTTACTCTGTTCTATCACCCCAGAGAGTATATGACATCTTCTGGCATGCTTATCTTTACAAGAGCATGCTTATAACAAAAATGGAATAAGGGGCTGGAGCCAGATCAGGCTGAAAATGGAGTACATATCTGAGCAGAAGCTGCCCAGACCTCACTTTTTAATCTTGAGTTTAAAAGCATTTCATAGGTCTTGCTGGAGAAAGATTATTTTCCATACTCAAAACTCTCAAACGAGTGGAATGTGGCAAGGCCCTCATGGCTGTATTGCTACTACCATGGAAAATCCTTAGTCAAAATGCATCTTCTAGATTTACCTTCACAGTTAGGACCTGCCATGCCACTTACATTGTCGCAAAACACCCTCACTCCCTCCATATTCCACTGGCAAGAAGTAAGTTCCACTTAAACAGCATCTTCCCAAGAACGACTGCCCTGTGGAACAGACTCCCAAGAGTATGTTTCCCTGATCACTAGAAACTTTATCTGTTCAAGTTTATAGTTAACCATTATGTTACCCTTCTATCCATATAAACTACCCCTTAATGTAACGCTCTACCTTGAGTGACCCAAGGGCCTTGTACAGGGTGATCATTAGTGAAAAACAAAACAAAACTGCTAATTCTTCACTTTCCAGCTTTAATAGAGTTTAAAATCAATTATCTGGTCTTGTGGGAGGGTTGCATTCTGCAGCCTCTTTCCGACAAACACAATGTTTCTATTCTATTTCTATTCCCATCAAAGACAAGCACTCCATTGCTTAGTTTCACAAGTCCAGACTTTTGCAGCTCAGACAAACCATGCCATGCCACCAAATCATTTCCTGAAACAGTTATTTCCCACCAAATTTTATTTTGTGGAACAGACTCCCATGTGGATGCTTCCCAGAATACTACAATCTTGAGCTTTTATACACTAAGCACCAGTCATTATCTATCCCCTTAATCTTTACTTGCTATCACCTCCTCTTTCATTCATAACATACACCTTATTCCTCATTACCTTCTTACAGTGACCCCGTACCTTAAATTGCTCTCGAGCATTGTATTCGGGAAATTGCTATATAAGACTACCTATGTTTTATTTTGGTAAACGAGATTAAATTTATTAACCTATTCACTGCTACATTGGTTATTTGAACCTCTTTTGTAATGTCATCTATATACATTATTACTTGCCATTTGAAATTGCTATATCACATATTTTAAGGACAGGACTGTTACATGATATCTGTCCTCCTATATGGCAGTGAATGCTCGACAATCTCCTCAAAGATGAAGAAGAGACTTGAAGCAACAGAAATTTGGTTCTACAGAAGGATGCTTAGGATATTATGGATAGAATATTTGAGCAACAACAAAGTTCTAGAGACAATGAAAACAAAAAGAAAACAGAGACAGCTGATTTACATAATGAGGAAAGAGAGCTTGAAAATCTGATACTCACAGGAGAGATTGAAGACAAGAGGGACAGAGGAAAATATTCCATAACTTACTTAGTGAGATTGAGTAAATGGATGGGGGAACAAGATTTAGGAGAGATAGCAAAAAGAGAAAATTTATTAAGAGATACAAAGGATAGGAAATTGTGGAAAGCCATGATTGCCCTGAGGTAACATGACACCTAAAGAAAACTAGATGTGCAGCTAGGTCTCATAATTTACCATGTAACCATAAATGTTGTACTTCTCACTAGCAAAACTCTCTTCAAATTTTCTGCTTTCCTGACAACTTCAATCTTCAAAAATTTAAATCTAATAGCAGTCACAATTACATATCTCTCTGAATTCTGTTTTTATTGCCTTCTCTGTTTCTTTCACTTTTAGTAACATCTTGCAGCCTAGTGGCTTTATTGCCTTGCTTGGGGTGAAATGATTAAAAAAAAATAAGTCTACTTAAGCTTACTATCATAAACAAAATTAAATTTATTAACAAATTCATTACTACATTGGATATTTGAACCTTTTTATAATGTCATCTATGTATTTGTTGACATTGAAAATTTCTATATACAAGACTACCTTTTCTTACCATTGAAATTTTCTTTATATAAGACTACCACTTGTTACCATTGAAAATTCCTATATATATAACTCTACCATTTATTACTATTGAAAATTCCTACATATAAGGCTATCATTCGTTACTAATGAAAATTCCTACATATAAGGCTATTCTTCATTACCACTGAAAATTGCTATATATAAGCCTATCATTCGTTAGTAATGAAAATTCATACATATAAGGCTATTCTTCATTACCACTGAAAATTGCTATATATAAGTCTATCATTCGTTAGTAATGAAAATTCCTACATATAAGGCTATTCTTCATTACCACTGAAAATTGTTATATATAAGTCTATCATTCGTTACTAATGAAAATTCCTACATATAAGACTATTCTTCATTACCACTGAAAATTGCTATATATAAGCCTATCATTCGTTAGTAATGAAAATTCATACATATAAGGCTATTCTTCATTACCACTGAAAATTGCTATATATAAGTCTATCATTCGTTAGTAATGAAAATTCCTACATATAAGGCTATTCTTCATTACCACTGAAAATTGTTATATATAAGTCTATCATTCGTTACTAATGAAAATTCCTACATATAAGACTATTCTTCATTACCACTGAAAATTGCTATATATAAGTCTATCATTCGTTAGTAATGAAAATTCATACATATAAGGCTATTCTTCATTACCACTGAAAATTGCTATATATAAGTCTATCATTCGTTAGTAATGAAAATTCCTACATATAAGGCTATTCTTCATTACCACTGAAAATTGTTATATATAAGTCTATCATTCGTTACTAATGAAAATTCCTACATATAAGACTATTCTTCATTACCACTGAAAATTGCTATATATAAGTCTATCATTCGTTAGTAATGAAAATTCATACATATAAGGCTATTCTTCATTACCACTGAAAATTGTTATATATAAGTCTATCATTCGTTACTAATGAAAATTCCTACATATAAGGCTATTCTTCATTACCACTGAAAAATTGCTATATATAAGTCTATCATTCGTTACTAATGAAAATTCCTACATATAAGGCTATTCCTCATTACCACTGAAAATTGTTATATATAAGTCTATCATTCGTTACTAATGAAAATTCCTACATATAAGACTATTCTTCATTACCACTGAAAATTGCTATATATAAGTCTATCATTCGTTACTAATGAAAATTCCTACATATAAGGCTATTCTTCATTACCACTGAAAAATTGCTATATATAAGTCTATCATTCGTTACTAATGAAAATTCCTACATATAAGGCTATTCTTCATTACCACTGAAAATTGCTATATATAAGTCTATCATTCGTTAGTAATGAAAATTCCTACATATAAGGCTATTCCTCATTACCACTGAAAATTGTTATATATAAGTCTATCATTCGTTACTAATGAAAATTCCTACATATAAGACTATTCTTCATTACCACTGAAAATTGCTATATATAAGTCTATCATTCGTTACTAATGAAAATTTTTATATATGACTACTTATGCTTTATTTTGGGAAATAAAATTAAATTTCTGTCTGAATTTCTGGAATGAAAAGTTATCTTTATTTGCATTATTTACATGCAGATTATTGTCCTCATCTTTGTTGTTGTTATATCCAGTCTTCATCAGGTGTATGTTGATCTGGGTAACCTACAGTAAATTCTAAATTTTACCCTTTATACTTTATTTAATCTATGGGGATAGTCTGTTCTCATTCCACTGTCTATGTCTAGGGATATTGAATCTAATTCTTATTTTAGTACTCCTCAGTTATTGCTTGTCTTTTTTGACTCACAGGACAATAGCCTTGTGGAATAAAGTATTGGTTCATGAATTTGGTGATATGGTGATGCAAGTTGAATCACTGGGCTGGGCAGGGTGTACTTTGACTCAGTAAAAATGGGGTGAGCAATAACTGAGCAGGACTAGAACTATACTGCATTTTTGGTGACTGGTTGCACTAAATATGGGTAAATTACTTCTGAAGGGGTTAAAATTCATGAAAACATCTTCAGAGGTCAGATTATACATTAAGTCAGCTTATACATCAGTATGTATATTAAATGAAGTATTGAGTTTGAAATTTCTTGTAGATGACCTGAATAGGCCAGAGGGAACAACAGCCAAAATGTTCTAATAATAACAACAAAGATGAGGACAATAGTCTACATGTAAATAAAATTGAATTTATTAACAAATTCACTGCTATATTTGATATTTGAACTTTTTTTTAATGTCATCTATATATTATTTACTATTAGAAATACATATGCTTTATTTTCCTTAATCGGATTAAATTTCTTAAAGATATTTGGAGGTACGGTGGCGTAATGGATAGCAGCTCGGATTGAGGAATTGGAGAGCTGAGTTTGAATTCCAGTCAGATCCATTCCATTCACTTACATGCTAATACCCTTGGAAAAGGTATGAACTCTCCTCTTCTCCCCTCAGCTATGGATAAATCCGGGTTCTATACCTTTGGATGGCAACTGGCCTACCACAGAAAGAAATGGAAACCTACTGTGGAAAAAAAATCTGCCTCGTCAGTAACATATTGAAAGATATATGCTTGCCTAAGCATGTATCACACATGACTCATAAATGACTGAAGATATCTGCTGGTATTTGAATGCTTACATTACGTTATATATGCTATTCTTGTATATGAAAGAGAAATGATATGATTAAATTATCTACTTTAATTTTCTCACCTAACATAGTAGTTATTTCATATGGATTTCTTATTATTTTTCCAGATAATTTTCTCTCTGGTGTAATTATTTTGTTCAACATTTATTAAACTTACATAAAAATTCCCAGCAGACTACTCATTTGAATCGGCTTGCTTATTTAATAAGTTGCAAAACTCCCACTAACATTACTATTCCAATTTCTATATATGGTAAGCAAAAGTATGCACCACCACAAAAACAACCAATCACAATCAGGTTTATATCACAAGACAAGGTCTTTTTTTCTCTCTCTGAAAGAAAAATGAGAAAATGGTAGCAATTAAAGAAGAATTTTGATTTGCCATCGTATTTAATAATATTGGGTAAATGAAATACAACCAATAAATAAAATAATAATAAAGAAATAAAAAAATACAAAAAGAAATTCATTTTTTCATGATGCAAGTAATAAAGAAACCCAAAAGGGTTTTTTTGTCACCTGTGCATGATTTTATGGCTCCACTTCCAGAAAGGACAGAATCTTTCTCTTTCTACTTTCCAACAACACTGTTCAGACATGAATTGCAGCCTTACGCATGAAGTAAATAAATTGGTCATTCCAACTCAGCACAAGGCTGACTTGAGCTTAACCCATGTTGTCCTTACACATGCTAACTTACTTCTGAACCAAAAAAAAAACAGACATCCCCAAGAGAAATTGAGAATTTTGTTTCACTAAAATCACAATAAAAAAGAATCAACTGTCCATAGTAAAAACTCAAGTTTTTGTATGCTTCTTCTTTGTTTCACATATGTGAACATTCATGCACCTCAAGTACACACAAGCATGTAACCTTATAAACTCCATATACTTTGCTATTTCAGAGAGATATCCCCCCCACCAAAAAAAAACAAAACAAACTAATCCTTGATCCCCAAAGTTGTATATTTCAAAATCATTTCCTCTGAATCTATTCTGTGTGGGGGGATGCTGTAGAAAATCATATGCCATGAGAAAGTGGAATAATGCTAAATAAAGGACATTTTGATCTATTTTAGTTTACAAGACTTTTAAGAAACAGAGTCCCTGAAAGAAAATAAAAAACAAAGTCAGTGACCTGCAAACAATTAGACACACTCTCTCCAGAAGGTCCCACTTGCTAACTGGTGACACTGCCAATCCCCTACTCACTTTTGCTAAATGATTACACCCAAGGATATCTGCTGAATGCTTAATGTCAAAAGTTCATGATATTTTTTAAGTGAATTTATTCAATCACATATATGCAACTATTTGCACAATTTACATTGTTCAGACTGTTGTCCTCATCTTTAATGTCATATTCATGACATTTCAGCTGTTGTACACTCTAGCCTTCTTCAGGTGATATATGTTGCAATTTCGTGCACTGGGATAGATTGTTCTAGTTCCACATGCCATGCCATTCCTGGATATCTTAGTTTCTGTTATTTCACTTTAACAACACAACTCTCTAAGTTTTTGTTTACCTCTGCTGTGGCCAGGTATTGAACTCACAACTCTTTTGTATCCAGTCACTAGATTGCTTCGACCAATGTTTTATCCACTGGCTTCAGTTCAAAATTCCAATGTATATCACCTGAAGAAGGCCAGAATGTACAACGGCCAAAATGCCGTGAATATGACTATAAGGATGAGGAAAACTGTCTAAACAATGAAAATATTATAACAATAGTATTTACAATATCTCATATCAGAAATATAGACACACATATATGCAGTTTTGGTCCGGTAAATTTTGCCATCTTTGATGCAGATTCATGCTACCATCCTCCAAGATTTTGGCATCTTTTTTGGTGAATACAGCAGGTGTAGTTGGACATGTGAGCCATGCTGTACCAATTTCTGCCAGATCTGCCAGAGATCTGATGACTGGTATTCTCCTAATGGAAGATAACAGCTTTCCAATTGGCCAATTCTGGTCACTTTTCATCAAATCCTATCCTTAATTGGGAAAATTACTTATCTGATTTTATGGATGGAGATTTTAATATACAGTACTCTTCAAATTCAACGAGACACTCAACATCATCTTCTTTGGATGCAGACCAGCTTTTTGATTTGCTAATTTAATTTTCCACTAAATATTTTTTCACTCCACATTGTTGTAAAGAGTCTATTTTTCATCACCTGTAATTATTCTTTTAAAAAATAGGTAATTCTTTGTTTGAAGATGGAAATGAATCTATTTTTTTTATTAAATCATATTAAACATATTATATTAAATCAATTAAACAACTGTTCAAATAAATATATATGTCATAAATTTCTGTCACATATGAAAAATACATTTGTCTCTCTCTCTCTCTCTCTATATATATATATGACATAAATGTATAAATATATATATATGTATGACATAAATGTATATATATATATATATATATATATATATATATATATATATATATATATATGACATAAATGTCTAAATATATATATATATGTATGACATAAATGTATATATATATATATGACATAAATCTATAAATTAATATATATATGACATAAATGTACATATATATATATATATATATATATATATATTTATATGACATAAATGTATAAAAATATATATGATATAAATGTATATATATATATATATATATATATATATATATATATGACATAAATGTATAAATATATATATATATATATTTGACATAAATTTATATATATATATATATATATATATATATATATATGTGACATAAATATGAATGCCATGCAGTACTGTGTGCCATTTCCAAATTTCTGGAGGAGTGATTTCAATCATAGAGCTCTTTTTCTCACAGATGGTGCCCAACTTACCCTAACATACTGTGAAATCAACAAAAACAATGCATATGTGTGAAAGTAAACATATAAAATGGTGACAATTTATCCATCCCACTCCAAATATATATATATATATGCATATGTTTTATTAAAGACAACTGACAAGGTACTGTCATTAATCTTTTGAGTTAACTTTTCTTGTGTTCATATAAATGTTTTCTTTTCCAGGACAATAAAATGTGTAAAAACTGTCAAAAGGTCTTTTCGTTATTCTTATAGCCATTAACAAGGGCAATTTTTATTTTTTTATCTCTATTTTTAAATGAATGTATCGGGCTTTATGTCTAATGCTATAGTAATGTTTTATTTTCCAAACACAGTCTGCCCCTTATGACTGTATTCATAGTTATTTAGTGTTGGCTTTTTCATCAACTATGAACATGGCCACAATGTGATGACCATGTTTGGAAAATAAAACATTCTTATAACTCAAAATACATGCATAAAAACACTTACATTCAGTTAAAAATAATAATAATAAAAATTGCCCTTCATAAGTTGAAAAGAATAGCCAAAAGCACTCAGATATGCAGAACATTTAGACAATTTTAGACACTTTATTGACCAGCAAAGAAAACACCTATACAAACACAAGAAAAATTAAGCAAAAAGTTTAATTCCAGTACCTTGTCAGTCATATTTAATGAAACATGTGTAAAAGAGAGATTTCTGCCCAAATACACAAATATATATATATATATATCCAAGTATATGATTGGTGTATATGGAATGAATTCCAATAACCAACAATTACTATTCTTAAAAGAGTGCTCAATACAAAGTAGAGCAGATATAATTATTTATTTAAAAAAAAAAAAAAATTTATAACATAAATATGTTATAAAATCACTACAAAAATAGCCATTTTGTTTCAACACACTCGGTGTCTTATCAAGTGATGACGTTGAATGTAAAATTTATTTTACATTCAACGTCATCACTTGATAAGACACCGAGTGTGTTGAAACAAAATGGCTATTTTTGTAGTGATTTTATAACATATTTATGTTATAAATTTTTTTTTTTTTAAATAAATAATTATGTATATATATATATATATATATATATATATATATATATATATGATAAAGATTATTTAAATATAAAAGTATGAAGTTTAAGCATGAAACAGAGAGTCACCACTGGGTGTTGACTTCAATGTCCACTTTATATATATAATATATATATATATATATATATATATACATATATATATACATGTATATGTAACATATATATACATATATATATGCAGATATATATACATATATATGTAACATATATATATACATATATATATATATATATATATACATATATATATAATATATATATACATATATATATATTAGACAAATGGAAAACGTTTAATTGAAACTTGATTTGATTAAGCATTTCACCATTCAAGGTTTCATGAGATCCAAAAATGAAAGAAAGACATGTATGTATGCTTAAATATTAAAACATTTGTACCTTTTCCACTAAGCTGGCGCTTCTTATGATTAAAGAATGAAAATGAGTGACTTTTTAAAAAAGCCGTTAATATTTATTCTGTATGTTTTCTTTATAATTCTTAGTTCATGTTGAAAATTGTTAAAATATATTTTCCCAGTCTTTTTCGTATTGAATTAAAGACAAATTCTCAATTTTAATTTTCAAAATGGCTCAAAAACAAGAAATTCATTTAGGCTTTTCTGAAATTAGTCCAAGGCAAATCCTCATTTAATCATTCATAATGGGTTGAAAGTATTAGGTTGGTGCAAAAATAATGACGTAATAATGTCGTTTTTTGATGTTAAAAATATGTCAAAAAACGACATTATTACATCATTATTTTTGCACCAACCTGATAAAAGATTTATATGATTTTGTCTATCTATGTGTTTTCTGTGTCCACAATATATGTTTTTAAAATAGGATTTAGAATCCCAACAAGGTGAAAATTTTCTACTGTATCCTGTTAAAGTACTCAATGTTAATCTAAATGGGCCACAATGTAAATAGTAATCTTGTGCTCCGTACAAGACAGAATTAGAGAGACCCTCTTTTCTATATACTAAGAAATAAGTTCAGTAACATTACCACATCTTGAACATGGTATTATTTGGTATTTTTTTAAAAATCACTTCACCCCAAGCAAGGCAATAAAGCCACTAAGATGAAAAGGAAAGAAAAAACTTCAGAAGGAACTGGAAACCCAATCTTAAACAGCAAGCAAAAGATAGATCACTACTCCTGTTTGAAAGACCAGTCAAGATAGAATTAAAAACCTATCATTCACAAGTCATTGATTTTACTACTTGTTCAAACCTATAAGTCCCACACCATTACTGTCCTTGTACTCAAAAGTTAAACAATTAAAGACAGATCTTTACAGCAAGAGTGAGTGAAAGACAGACAAAATAAAATCAATGAACATAATCTGTCCTCTGAATGAAAGCTTTCTCTTCCAACGCAAATTTGGTTGGCACCTCTCTGCATTGAAATGTACTGGTGAATCTCACCACACCATCTTTTATTCACTAGAATTTTTTTCCAGAAAAACTTTTTTTTTAGTAGGAGATATTTGAATTAATCTATTTTGTGTTTTTTCTTTTTTGCTTGAAATGGATTTGAAGCATGCTAAAGCTGACATCTAAAAACATTTAAGAAACAGAAAATCAAATGTATTTATTTGTGAAAATCTAAGAAATAAAATAAAAAATAAAAAAAACAACTTGTTTCTTATTTACAATATAAAAAGGAATGTTTATTTATTGAAAAAACAGGAAAACACTTGTCATATTTTCCTTGTACTTCAAATAATTTATGGACCCTATGGTCGTTTTACACTTGAACGATATGCATTCTCTTTCATTGCGTTCAGATAAAGATCATTATTTTCATTTTTGTTTGTTTTCGCAGATGAAAATTCCTATTCCCATGTTGGCCAAATGAGGAGCTGTTCAAATATTCTTGGAACTGGAACAGATAGATCAATCTTTTCAACTATCCAGTTGCTCAGATTCTCCATATCTCACTGGAAATTTCTCATCTCTCCAAATCTTAAGCAGTAAATAAAGAACATCATTTTTTTTACCAATGTTTTTTTAATCATTTCACCCCAAGCAAAGCAAAAAGTCAGGAGTTCCTGGGTGTGAAAGAATATAAGAAAATCATTACTAATGGAAAAGAACAATTAAAGAACCAAATTTAAGAGGACAAAAGATAACGATTTGTAGAATATTGGTTAGCTTACACAAGTAGACTGGTGTAATCGCAAGTTAAAGCTGACCTGAGTCATTTAATGTTAGTCATGTTAGTAGGTAAGTCACTTGACTTCTACATGAGTAATATTGCTTTTAAATTTTTTACAATCAAACTTTATTGGAAAGCAACAAGCTGGATAAGAGTTCCACAAATGAAAAATGCAAGAAAAGAAACTGTTAGCATAAAAAATACAGTTACTTCTAGCCATTTCAGCTGTAAAATGATGAAATGTTTCCGCCAATCTACTACTGCACTTAAATTCATAGAACCTAGGTACCATAGTGAAGAGTTCATTAGAACATTTACCATAAAAATATTTATTGTAAAAGTATAGGAAGCTACATTACAATGATGGGAAAGGGATTGAAGTTGAGATGCCAGGTCAAGACCAAGGACATTGCAGATTCTTCTTTGGATTTTATTAAGGATAAGTATATAGCAGGATCACCAGACCAATTGTGGCAGCAATATTCTAAGATTGTAGATATGTAAGATAGATTCTGGTGAGAAAATTGTCTAGCATAACATATTGAACTAACTTTCCTAGCAGCAGATCTAACAATCGATTTGATCTTTCTTTCTTTATGGAGGTGTGTAATTGAATAGCAGCTCAGAATGAAAAATCAGAAGAGTCAAGTTCAAATTCCAGTCAAGTTCATTACATTCCTTTACTTTTAAATACCCTTGTGAAAGGTATGAATCCATATATTCTCTCCCAGCTATGGGTAAAATATCAGGGTAGGGTGAGAGAAGAACAGCCCTGATTTCAAAATCAGTTGGGTATGGGGATAGCAACCTGATCCCATAAAATCCTGCTTACTATGTGAGCCACACTAGTAACAACTGGTGCTGTTGAGAGATATGGCATCATGCTACAAACTATAAAAAAATATAAAAATTCATCAGTACAGTACAAATACTGACAGCACTCACCTGTAACTGCAGAACAATGGCTATATCCCTGTTAAATAGTATCTATAAACCAAAATGATATACTAACAAACTTAAGATAAAAAAGAAACCCAGAAAAAATATATCAAAATAATAATAAAACAATTCTCTGGTAAGAGAGAAACTTCTCACATAAAACAACTTTTAGCAATAAAAATATACAAATAGATCAACACACTCAAATCACATATAGAACCACAAATAACAAAAGCCAAAATACACTAAAAAATAAGAAAAACAAGACCTCAGAATAATACAATAATTTACTAAATAAGAAAATAGCAATAATCACCTTTGTAGAAAAATATATACAAAAGATTAAAACACATTTCCAAATGCAAGCGCAAAACAAATTCCCACTACACTGTCTACAACCACAGTGTGACTCCAA
This sequence comes from Acanthosepion lycidas, assembly GCA_963932145.1. Taxonomy (NCBI): domain Eukaryota; kingdom Metazoa; phylum Mollusca; class Cephalopoda; order Sepiida; family Sepiidae; genus Acanthosepion; species Acanthosepion lycidas. The sequence goes on along the minus strand of OZ010574.1, from coordinate 63,554,553 downwards.
AGACTAAACAACTACTAATGCATAACACAAAATGAATAAACTTTGTTGAACCAAATAAAGATTCTAAAATTATTAACCACTCCCCAAAAAACTAAGATTCCTCATTTCCCAGAAGCCTTCAGTAGTCTTGATACAGAGCCCCCAAAAGAGTAGTATTTAGAGTTCTGAGTTCCTACACTTCTATATATTTTTTATCCACATTTAAATTCATATGGTTCTATGTTACAAAGGCTAATTTCTTATATATTTGTTATCCACATTTAAATTCATATGGTTCTATGTTACAAAGGCTAATTTCTTATATATTTGTTATCCACATTTAAATTCATATGGTTCTATGTTACAAAGGCTAATTTCTTATATATTTGTTATCCACATTTAAATTCATATGGTTCTATGTTACAAAGGCTAATTTCTTATATATTTGTTATCCACATTTAAATTCATATGGTTCTATGTTACAAAGGCAAATTTCTTATATATTTTTTATCCACATTTAAATTCATATGGTTCTATGTTACAAAGGCTAATTTCTTATATATTTGTTATCCACATTTAAATTCATATGGTTCTATGTTACAAAGGCAAATTTCTTATATATTTGTTATATACATTTACATTCATATGGTTCTATGTTACAAAGACTAATTTCTTATATATTTGTTATCCACATTTAAATTCATATGGTTCTATGTTACAAAGGCTAATTTCTTATATATTTGTTATCCACATTTAAATTCATATGGTTCTATGTTACAAAGGCTAATTTCTTATATATTTGTTATCCACATTTAAATTCATATGGTTCTATGTTACAAAGGCTAATTTCTTATATATTTGTTATCCACATTTAAATTCATATGGTTCTATGTTACAAAGGCTAATTTCTTATATATTTGTTATCCACATTTAAATTCATATGGTTCTATGTTACAAAGGCTAATTTCTTATATATTTGTTATCCACATTTAAATTCATATGGTTCTATGTTACAAAGGCTAATTTCTTATATATTTGTTATCCACATTTAAATTCATATGGTTCTATGTTACAAAGGCAAATTTCTTATATATTTGTTATACACATTTACATTCATATGGTTCTATGTTACAAAGACTAATTTCTTATATATTTGTTATCCACATATAAATTCATATGGTTCTATGTTACAAAGGCTAATTTCTTATATATTTGTTATCCACATTTAAATTCATATGGTTCTATGTTACAAAGGCTAATTTCTTATATATTTGTTATCCACATTTAAACTCATATGGTTCTATGTTACAAAGGCAAATTTCTTATATATTTGTTATCCACATTTAAATTCATATGGTTCTATGTTACAAAGGCTAATTTCTTATATATTTGTTATCCACATTTAAATTCATATGGTTCTATGTTACAAAGGCTAATTTCTTAGATATTTTTTATCCACATTTAAATTCATATGGTTCTATGTTACAAAAGCTAATTTCTTATATATTTGCTATCCACATTTAAATTCATATGGTTCTATGTTACAAAGGCTAATTTCTTATATATTTGTTATCCACATTTAAATTCATATGGATCTATGTTACAAAGGCTAATTTCTTATATATTTGTTATCCACATTTAAATTCATATGGTTCTATGTTACAAAGGCTAATTTCTTATATATTTTTTATCCACATTTAAATTCATATGGTTCTATGTTACAAAGGCTAATTTCTTATATATTTGTTATCCACATTTAAATTCATATGGTTCTATGTTACAAAGGCTAATTTCTTATATATTTTTTATCCACATTTAAAATGGTTCTATGTTACAAAGGCTAATTTCTTATATATTTTTTATCCACATTTAAATTTATATGGTTCTATGTTACAAAGGCTAATTTCTTATATATTTGTTATCCACATTTAATTTCATATGGTTCTATGTTACAAAGGCTAATTTCTGATATATTTTTTATCCACATTTAAATTCATATGGTTCTATGTTACAAAGGCTAATTTCTTATATATTTTTTATCCACATTTAAATTCATATGGTTCTATGTTACAAAGGCTAATTTCTTATATATTTGTTATCCACATTTAAATTCATATGGTTCTATGTTACAAAGGCTAATTTCTTATATATTTGTTATCCACATTTAAATTCATATGGTTCTATGTTACAAAGGCTAATTTCTTATATATTTGTTATCCACATTTAAATTCATATGGTTCTATGTTACAAAGGCTAATTTCTTATATATTTTTTATCCACATTTAAAATGGTTCTATGTTACAAAGGCTAATTTCTTATATATTTTTTATCCACATTTAAATTCATATGGTTCTATGTTACAAAGGCTAATTTCTTATATATTTTTTATCCACATTTAAATTCATATGGTTCTATGTTACAAAGGCTAATTTCTGATATATTTTTTATCCACATTTAAATTCATATGGTTCTATGTTACAAAGGCTAATTTCTTATATATTTTTATCCACATTTAAATTCATATGGTTCTATGTAACAAAGGCTAATTTCTTATATATTTGTTATCCACATTTAAATTCATATGGTTCTATGTTACAAAGGCTAATTTCTTATATATTTGTTATCCACATTTAAATTCATATGGTTCTATGTTACAAAGGCTAATTTCTTATATATTTTTTATCCACATTTAAATTCATATGGTTCTATGTTACAAAGGCTAATTTCTTATATATTTTTTATCCACATTTAAATTCATATGGTTCTATGTTACAAAGGCTAATTTCTTATATATTTGTTATCCACATTTAAATTCATATGGTTCTATGTTACAAAGGCTAATTTCTTATATATTTGTTATCCACATTTAAATTCATATGGTTCTATGTTACAAAGGCTAATTTCTTATATATTTGTTATCCACATTTAAATACATATGGTTCTATGATAGAAAGGATAATTTCTTATATATTTGTTATCCACATTTAAATTCATATGGTTCAATGTTACAAAGGCTAATTTCTTATATATTTGTTATCCACATTTAAATTCATATGGTTCTATGTTACAAAGGCTAATTTCTTATATATTTGTTATCCACATTTAAATTCATATGGTTCTATGTTACAAAGGCTAATTTCTTATATATTTGTTATCCACATTTAAATTCATATGGTTCTATGTTACAAAGGCTAATTTTTTATATATTTTTTATCCACATTTAAATTCATATGGTTCTATGTTACAAAGGCTAATTTCTTATATATTTGTTATCCACGTTTAAATTCATATGGTTCTATGTTACAAAGGCTAATTTCTTATATATTTGTTATCCACATTTAAATTCATATGGTTCTATGTTACAAAGGCTAATTTCTGATATATTTTTTATCCACATTTAAATTCATATGGTTCTATGTTACAAAGGCTAATTTCTTATATATTTTTTATCCACATTTAAAATGGTTCTATGTTACAAAGGCTAATTTCTTATATATTTTTTATCCACATTTAAATTCATATGGTTCTATGTTACAAAGGCTAATTTCTTATATATTTTTTATCCACATTTAAATTCATATGGTTCTATGTTACAAAGGCTAATTTCTTATATATTTTTTATCCACATTTAAATTCATATGGTTCTATGTAACAAAGGCTAATTTCTTATATATTTGTTATCCACATTTAAATTCATATGGTTCTATGTTACAAAGGCTAATTTCTTATATATTTGTTATCCACATTTAAATTCATATGGTTCTATGTTACAAAGGCTAATTTCTTATATATTTTTTATCCACATTTAAATTCATATGGTTCTATGTTACAAAGGCTAATTTCTTATATATTTTTTATCCACATTTAAATTCATATGGTTCTATGTTACAAAGGCTAATTTCTTATATATTTGTTATCCACATTTAAATTCATATGGTTCTATGTTACAAAGGCTAATTTCTTATATATTTGTTATCCACATTTAAATTCATATGGTTCTATGTTACAAAGGCTAATTTCTTATATATTTGTTATCCACATTTAAATACATATGGTTCTATGATAGAAAGGCTAATTTCTTATATATTTGTTATCCACATTTAAATTCATATGGTTCAATGTTACAAAGGCTAATTTCTTATATATTTGTTATCCACATTTAAATTCATATGGTTCTATGTTACAAAGGCTAATTTCTTATATATTTGTTATCCACATTTAAATTCATATGGTTCTATGTTACAAAGGCTAATTTCTTATATATTTGTTATCCACATTTAAATTCATATGGTTCTATGTTACAAAGGCTAATTTTTTATATATTTTTTATCCACATTTAAATTCATATGGTTCTATGTTACAAAGGCTAATTTCTTATATATTTGTTATCCACGTTTAAATTCATATGGTTCTATGTTACAAAGGCTAATTTCTTATATATTTGTTATCCACATTTAAATTCATATGGTTCTATGTTACAAAGGCTAATTTCTGATATATTTTTTATCCACATTTAAATTCATATGGTTCTATGTTACAAAGGCTAATTTCTTATATATTTGTTATCCACATTTAAATTCATATGGTTCTATGTTACAAAGGCTAATTTCTTATATATTTGTTATCCACATTTAAATTCATATGGTTCTATGTTACAAAGGCTAATTTCTTATATATTTTTTATCCACATTTAAATTCATATGGTTCTATGTTACAAAGGCTAATTTCTTATATATTTGTTATCCACATTTAAATTCATATGGTTCTATGTTACAAAGGCTAATTTCTTATATACTTTTTATCCACATTTAAATTCATATGGTTCTATGTTACAAAGGCTAATTTCTTATATATTTGTTATCCACATTTAAATTCATATGGTTCTATGTTACAAATGCTAATTTCTTATATATTTTTTATCCACATTTAAAATGGTTCTATGTTACAAAGGCTAATTTCTTATATATTTTTTATCCACATTTAAATTCATATGGTTCTATGTTACAAAGGCTAATTTCTTATATATTTGTTATCCACATTTAAATTCATATGGTTCTATGTTACAAAGGCTAATTTCTGATATATTTTTTATCCACATTTAAATTCATATGGTTCTATGTTACAAAGGCTAATTTCTTATATATTTGTTATCCACATTTAAATTCATATGGTTCTATGTTACAAAGGCTAATTTCTTATATATTTGTTATCCACATTTAAATTCATATGGTTCTATGTTACAAAGGCTAATTTCTTATATATTTGTTATCCACATTTAAATTCATATGGTTCTATGTTACAAAGGCAAATTTCTTATATATTTGTTATCCACATTTAAATTCATATGGTTCTATGTTACAAAGGCTAATTTCTTATATATTTGTTATCCACATTTAAATTCATATGGTTCTATGTTACAAAGGCTAATTTCTTATATATTTTTTATCCACATTTAAATTCATATGGTTCTATGTTACAAAAGCTAATTTCTTATATATTTGTTATCCACATTTAAATTCATATGGTTTTATGTTACAAAGGCTAATTTCTTATATATTTGTTATCCACATTTAAATTCATATGGTTCTATGTTACAAATGCTAATTTCTTATATATTTGTTATCCACATTGAAATTCATATGGTTCTATGTTACAAAGGCTAATTTCTGATATATTTTTTATCCACATTTAAATTCATATGGTTCTATGTTACAAAGGCTAATTTCTTATATATTTTTTATCCACATTTAAATTCATATGGTTCAATGTTACAAAGGCTAATTTCTTATATATTTGTTATCCACATTTAAATTCATATGGTTCTATGTTACAAAGGCTAATTTCTGATATATTTTTTATCCACATTTAAATTCATATGGTTCTATGTTACAAAGGCTAATTTCTTATATATTTGTTATCCACATTTAAATTCATATGGTTCTATGTTACAAAGGCTAATTTCTTATATATTTGTTATCCACATTTAAATTCATATGGTTCTATGTTACAAAGGCTAATTTCTTATATATTTTTTATCCACATTTAAATTCATATGGTTCTATGTTACAAAGGCTAATTTCTGATATATTTTTTATCCACATTTAAATTCATATGGTTCTATGTTACAAAGGCTAATTTCTTATATATTTGTTATCCACATTTAAATTCATATGGTTCTATGTTACAAAGGCTAATTTCTTATATATTTGTTATCCACATTTAAATTCATATGGTTCTATGTTACAAAGGCTAATTTCTGATATATTTTTTATCCACATTTAAATTCATATGGTTCTATGTTACAAAGGCTAATTTCTTATATATTTGTTATCCACATTTAAATTCATATGGTTCTATGTTACAAAGGCTAATTTCTTATATATTTGTTATCCACATTTAAATTCATATGGTTCTATGTTACAAAGGCTAATTTCTTATATATTTTTTATCCACATTTAAATTCATATGGTTCTATGTTACAAAGGCTAATTTCTTATATATTTGTTATCCACATTTAAATTCATATGGTTCTATGTTACAAAGGCTAATTTCTTATATATTTTTTATCCACATTTAAATTCATATGGTTCTATGTTACAAAGGCTAATTTCTTATATATTTGTTATCCACATTTAAATTCATATGGTTCTATGTTACAAAGGCTAATTTCTTATATATTTTTTATCCACATTTAAAATGGTTCTATGTTACAAAGGCTAATTTCCTATATAATTTTTATCCACATTTAAATTCATATGGTTCTATGTTACAAAGGCTAATTTCTTATATATTTGTTATCCACATTTAAATTCATATGGTTCTATGTTACAAAGGCTAATTTCTTATATATTTGTTATCCACATTTAAATTCATATGGTTCTATGTTACAAAGGCTAATTTCTTATATATTTGTTATCCACATTTAAATTCATATGGTTCTATGTTACAAAGGCTAATTTCTTATATATTTTTTATCCACATTTAAATTCATATGGTTCTATGTTACAAAGGCTAATTTCTGATATATTTTTTATCCACATTTAAATTCATATGGTTCTATGTTACAAAGGCTAATTTCTTATATATTTGTTATCCACATTTAAATTCATATGGTTCTATGTTACAAAGGCTAATTTCTTATATATTTGTTATCCACATTTAAATTCATATGGTTCTATGTTACAAAGGCTAATTTCTTATATATTTTTTATCCACATTTAAATTCATATGGTTCTATGTTACAAAGGCTAATTTCTTATATATTTGTTATCCACATTTAAATTCATATGGATCTATGTTACAAAGGCTAATTTCTTATATATTTGTTATCCACATTTAAATTCATATGGTTCTATGTTACAAAGGCTAAATTCTTATATATTTTTTATCCACATTTAAATTCATATGGTTCTATGTTACAAAGGCTAATTTCTTATATATTTGTTATCCACATTTAAATTCATATGGTTCTATGTTACAAAGGCTAATTTCTTATATAATTTTTATCCACATTTAAAATGGTTCTATGTTACAAAGGCTAATTTCTTATATATTTTTTATCCACATTTAAATTCATATGGTTCTATGTTACAAAGGCTAATTTCTTATATATTTGTTATCCACATTTAAATTCATATGGTTCTATGTTACAAAGGCTAATTTCTGATATATTTTTTATCCACATTTAAATTCATATGGTTCTATGTTACAAAGGCTAATTTCTTATATATTTGTTATCCACATTTAAATTCATATGGTTCTATGTTACAAAGGCTAATTTCTTATATATTTGTTATCCACATTTAAATTCATATGGTTCTATGTTACAAAGGCTAATTTCTTATATATTTGTTATCCACATTTAAATTCATATGGTTCTATGTTACAAAGGCTAATTTCTTATATATTTGTTATCCACATTTAAATTCATATGGTTCTATGTTACAAAGGCTAATTTCTTATATATTTGTTATCCACATTTAAATTCATATGGTTCTATGTTACAAAGGCTAATTTCTTATATATTTGTTATCCACATTTAAATTCATATGGTTCTATGTTACAAAGGCTAATTTCTTATATATTTGTTATCCACATTTAAATTCATATGGTTCTATGTTACAAAGGCTAATTTCTTATATATTTGTTATCCACATTTAAATTCATATGGTTCTATGTTACAAAGGCAAATTTCTTATATATTTGTTATCCACATTTAAATTCATATGGTTCTATGTTACAAAGGCTAATTTCTTATATATTTGTTATCCACATATAAATTCATATGGTTCTATGTTACAAAGGCAAATTTCTTATATATTTGTTATCCACATTTAAATTCATATGGTTCTATGTTACAAAGACTAATTTCTTATATATTTGTTATCCACATTTAAATTCATATGGTTCTATGTTACAAAGGCTAATTTCTTATATATTTGTTATCCACATTTAAATGCATATGGTTCTATGTTACAAAGGCTAATTTCTTATATATTTGTTATCCACATTAAAATTCATATGGTTCTATGTTACAAAGGCTAATTTCTTATATATTTGTTATCCACATTTAAATTCATATGGTTCTATGTTACAAAGGCTAATTTCTTATATATTTGTTATTCACATTTAAATTCATATGGTTCTATGTTACAAAGGCAAATTTCTTATATATTTGTTATCCACATTTAAATTCATATGGTTCTATGTTACAAAGGCTAATTTCTTATATATTTGTTATCCACATTTAAATTCATATGGTTCTATGTTACAAAGACTAATTTCTTATATATTTTTTATCCACATTTAAATTCATATGGTTCTATGTTACAAAGGCTAATTTCTTATATATTTGTTATCCACATTTAAATTCATATGGTTCTATGTTACAAAGGCTAATTTCTTATATATTTGTTATCCACATTTAAATTCATATGGTTCTATGTTACAAAGGCTAATTTCTGATATATTTTTTATCCACATTTAAATTCATATGGTTCTATGTTACAAAGGCTAATTTCTTATATATTTGTTATCCACATTTAAATTCATATGGTTCTATGTTACAAAGGCTAATTTCTTATATATTTGTTATCCACATTTAAATTCATATGGTTCTATGTTACAAAGGCTAATTTCTCATATATTTTTTATCCACATTTAAATTCATATGGTTCTATGTTACAAAGGCTAATTTCTTATATATTTGTTATCCACATTTAAATTCATATGGATCTATGTTACAAAGGCTAATTTCTTATATATTTGTTATCCACATTTAAATTCATATGGTTCTATGTTACAAAGGCTAATTTCTTATATATTTGTTATCCACATTTAAATTCATATGGTTCTATGTTACAAAGGCTAATTTCTTATATATTTTTTATCCACATTTAAATTCATATGGTTCTATGTTACAAAGGCTAATTTCTTATATATTTGTTATCCACATTTAAATTCATATGGTTCTATGTTACAAAGGCTAATTTCTTATATAATTTTTATCCACATTTAAAATGGTTCTATGTTACAAAGGCTAATTTCTTATATATTTTTTATCCACATTTAAGTTCATATGGTTCTATGTTACAAAGGCTAATTCCTTATATATTTGTTATCCACTTTTAAATTCATATGGTTCTATGTTACAAAGGCTAATTTCTGATATATTTTTTATCCACATTTAAATTCATATGGTTCTATGTTACAAAGGCTAATTTCTTATATATTTGTTATCCACATTTAAATTCATATGGTTCTATGTTACAAAGGCTAATTTCTTATATATTTGTTATCCACATTTAAATTCATATGGTTCTATGTTACAAAGGCTAATTTCTTATATATTTGTTATCCACATTTAAATTCATATGGTTCTATGTTACAAAGGCTAATTTCTTATATATTTGTTATCCACATTTAAATTCATATGGTTCTATGTTACAAAGGCTAATTTCTTATATATTTGTTATCCACATTTAAATTCATATGGTTCTATGTTACAAAGGCTAATTTCTTATATATTTGTTATCCACATTTAAATTCATATGGTTCTATGTTACAAAGGCTAATTTCTTATATATTTGTTATCCACATTTAAATTCATATGGTTCTATGTTACAAAGGCTAATTTCTTATATATTTGTTATCCACATTTCAATTCATATGGTTCTATGTTACAAAGGCAAATTTCTTATATATTTGTTATCCACATTTAAATTCATATGGTTCTATGTTACAAAGGCTAATTTCTTATATATTTGTTATCCACATTTAAATTCATATGGTTCTATGTTACAAAGGCAAATTTCTTATATATTTGTTATCCACATTTAAATTCATATGGTTCTATGTTACAAAGACTAATTTCTTATATATTTGTTATCCACATTTAAATTCATATGGTTCTATGTTACAAAGGCTAATTTCTTATATATTTGTTATCCACATTTAAATGCATATGGTTCTATGTTACAAAGGCTAATTTCTTATATATTTGTTATCCACATTTAAATTCATATGGTTCTATGTTACAAAGGCTAATTTCTTATATATTTGTTATCCACATTTAAATTCATATGGTTCTATGTTACAAAGGCTAATTTCTTATATATTTGTTATCCACATTTAAATTCATATGGTTCTATGTTACAAAGGCTAATTTCTTATATATTTGTTATCCACATTTAAATTCATATGGTTCTATGTTACAAAGGCAAATTTCTTATATATTTGTTATCCACATTTAAATTCATATGGTTCTATGTTACAAAGGCTAATTTCTTATATATTTGTTATCCACATTTAAATTCATATGGTTCTATGTTACAAAGGCTAATTTCTTATATATTTGTTATCCACATTTAAATTCATATGGTTCTATGTTACAAAGGCAAATTTCTTATATATTTGTTATCCACATTTAAATTCATATGGTTCTATGTTACAAAGGCTAATTTCTTATATATTTTTTATCCACATTTAAATTCATATGGTTCTATGTTACAAAGGCTAATTTCTTATATATTTGTTATCCACATTTAAATTCATATGGTTCTATGTTACAAAGGCTAATTTCTGATATATTTTTTATCCACATTTAAATTCATATGGTTCTATGTTACAAAGGCTAATTTCTTATATATTTTTTATCCACATTTAAATTCATATGTTCTATGTTACAAAAGCTAATTTCTTATATATTTGTTATCCACATTTAAATTCATATGGTTTTATGTTACAAAGGCTAATTTCTTATATATTTGTTATCCACATTTAAATTCATATGGTTCTATGTTACAAAGGCTAATTTCTTATATATTTGTTATCCACATTTAAATTCATATGGTTCTATGTTACAAAGGCTAATTTCTGATATATTTTTTATCCACATTTAAATTCATATGGCTCTATGTTACAAAGGCTAATTTCTTATATATTTTTTATCCACATTTAAATTCATATGGTTCAATGTTACAAAGGCTAATTTCTTATATATTTGTTATCCACATTTAAATTCATATGGTTCTATGTTACAAAGGCTAATTTCTGATATATTTTTTATCCACATTTAAATTCATATGGTTCTATGTTACAAAGGCTAATTTCTTATATATTTGTTATCCACATTTAAATTCATATGGTTCTATGTTACAAAGGCTAATTTCTTATATATTTGTTATCCACATTTAAATTCATATGGTTCTATGTTACAAAGGCTAATTTCTTATATATTTTTTATCCACATTTAAATTCATATGGTTCTATGTTACAAAGGCTAATTTCTGATATATTTTTTATCCACATTTAAATTCATATGGTTCTATGTTACAAAGGCTAATTTCTTATATATTTGTTATCCACATTTAAATTCATATGGTTCTATGTTACAAAGGCTAATTTCTTATATATTTGTTATCCACATTTAAATTCATATGGTTCTATGTTACAAAGGCTAATTTCTTATATATTTTTTATCCACATTTAAATTCATATGGTTCTATGTTACAAAGGCTAATTTCTGATATATTTTTTATCCACATTTAAATTCATATGGTTCTATGTTACAAAGGCTAATTTCTTATATATTTGTTATCCACATTTAAATTCATATGGTTCTATGTTACAAAGGCTAATTTCTTATATATTTGTTATCCACATTTAAATTCATATGGTTCTATGTTACAAAGGCTAATTTCTTATATATTTGTTATCCACATTTAAATTCATATGGTTCTATGTTACAAAGGCTAATTTCTTATATATTTGTTATCCACATTTAAATTCATATGGTTCTATGTTACAAAGGCTAATTTCTTATATATTTTTTATCCACATTTAAATTCATATGTTCTATGTTACAAAGGCTAATTTCTTATATATTTGTTATCCACATTTAAATTCATATGGTTTTATGTTACAAAGGCTAATTTCTTATATATTTGTTATCCACATTTAAATTCATATGGTTCTATGTTACAAAGGCTAATTTCTTATATATTTGTTATCCACATTTAAATTCATATGGTTCTATGTTACAAAGGCTAATTTCTGATATATTTTTTATCCACATTTAAATTCATATGGCTCTATGTTACAAAGGCTAATTTCTTATATATTTTTTATCCACATTTAAATTCATATGGTTCAATGTTACAAAGGCTAATTTCTTATATATTTGTTATCCACATTTAAATTCATATGGTTCTATGTTACAAAGGCTAATTTCTGATATATTTTTTATCCACATTTAAATTCATATGGTTCTATGTTACAAAGGCTAATTTCTTATATATTTGTTATCCACATTTAAATTCATATGGTTCTATGTTACAAAGGCTAATTTCTTATATATTTGTTATCCACATTTAAATTCATATGGTTCTATGTTACAAAGGCTAATTTCTTATATATTTTTTATCCACATTTAAATTCATATGGTTCTATGTTACAAAGGCTAATTTCTGATATATTTTTTATCCACATTTAAATTCATATGGTTCTATGTTACAAAGGCTAATTTCTTATATATTTGTTATCCACATTTAAATTCATATGGTTCTATGTTACAAAGGCTAATTTCTTATATATTTGTTATCCACATTTAAATTCATATGGTTCTATGTTACAAAGGCTAATTTCTTATATATTTTTTATCCACATTTAAATTCATATGGTTCTATGTTACAAAGGCTAATTTCTTATATATTTGTTATCCACATTTAAATTCATATGGATCTATGTTACAAAGGCTAATTTCTTATATATTTGTTATCCACATTTAAATTCATATGGTTCTATGTTACAAAGGCTAATTTCTTATATATTTGTTATCCACATTTAAATTTATATGGTTCTATGTTACAAAGGCTAATTTCTTATATATTTTTTATCCACATTTAAATTCATATGGTTCTATGTTACAAAGGCTAATTTCTTTATATATTTGTTATCCACATTTAAATTCATATGGTTCTATGTTACAAAGGCTAATTTCTTATATATTTTTTATCCACATTTAAAATGGTTCTATGTTACAAAGGCTAATTTCTTATATATTTTTTATCCACATTTAAATTCATATGGTTCTATGTTACAAAGGCTAATTTCTTATATATTTGTTATCCACATTTAAATTCATATGGTTCTATGTTACAAAGGCTAATTTCTGATATATTTTTTATCCACATTTAAATTCATATGGTTCTATGTTACAAAGGCTAATTTCTTATATATTTTTTATCCACATTTAAATTCATATGGTTCTATGTTACAAAGGCTAATTTCTTATATATTTGTTATCCACATTTAAATTCATATGGTTCTATGTTACAAAGGCTAATTTCTTATATATTTGTTATCCACATTTAAATTCATATGGTTCTATGTTACAAAGGCTAATTTCTTATATATTTGTTATCCACATTTAAATTCATATGGTTCTATGTTACAAAGGCTAATTTCTTATATATTTTTTATCCACATTTAAAATGGTTCTATGTTACAAAGGCTAATTTCTTATATATTTTTTATCCACATTTAAATTCATATGGTTCTATGTTACAAAGGCTAATTTCTTATATATTTGTTATCCACATTTAAATTCATATGGTTCTATGTTACAAAGGCTAATTTCTGATATATTTTTTATCCACATTTAAATTCATATGGTTCTATGTTACAAAGGCTAATTTCTTATATATTTGTTATCCACATTTAAATTCATATGGTTCTATGTTACAAAGGCTAATTCCATATATATTTGTTATCCACATTTAAATTCATATGGTTCTATGTTACAAAGGCTAATTTCTTATATATTTTTTATCCACATTTAAATTCATATGGTTCTATGTTACAAAGGCTAATTTCTTATATATTTGTTATCCACATTTAAATTCATATGGTTCTATGTTACAAAGGCTAATTTCTTATATATTTGTTATCCACATTAAAATCATATGGTTCTATGTTACAAAGGCTAATTTCTTATATATTTGTTATCCACATTTAAATACATATGGTTCTAAGATAGAAAGGCTAATTTCTTATATATTTGTTATCCACATTTAAATTCATATGGTTCTATGTTACAAAGGCTAATTTCTTATATATTTGTTATCCACATTTAAATTCATATGGTTCTATGTTACAAAGGCTAATTTCTTATATATTTGTTATCCACATTTAAATTCATATGGTTCTATGTTACAAAGGCTAATTTCTTATATATTTGTTATCCACATTTAAATTCATATGGTTCTATGTTACAAAGGCTAATTTCTTATATATTTGTTATCCACATTTAAATTCATATGGTTCTATGTTACAAAGGCTAATTTCTTATATATTTTTTATCCACATTTAAATTCATATGGTTCTATGTTACAAAGGCTAATTTCTTATATATTTGTTATCCACATTTAAATTCATATGGTTCTATGTTACAAAGGCTAATTTCTTATATATTTGTTATCCACATTTAAATTCATATGGTTCTATGTTACAAAGGCTAATTTCTTATATATTTTTTATCCACATTTAAATTCATATGGTTCTATGTTACAAAGGCTAATTTCTTATATATTTGTTATCCACATTTAAATTCATATGGTTCTATGTTACAAAGGCTAATTTCTTATATATTTGTTATCCACATTTAAATTCATATGGTTCTATGTTACAAAGGCTAATTTCTTATATATTTGTTATCCACATTTAAATTCATATGGTTCTATGTTACAAAGGCTAATTTCTTATATATTTGTTATCCACATTTAAATTCATATGGTTCTATGTTACAAAGGCTAATTTCTTATATATTTTTTATCCACATTTAAAATGGTTCTATGTTACAAAGGCTAATTTCTTATATATTTTTTATCCACATTTAAATTCATATGGTTCTATGTTACAAAGGCTAATTTCTTATATATTTTTTATCCACATTTAAATTCATATGGTTCTATGTTACAAAGGCTAATTTCTTATATATTTGTTATCCACATTTAAATTCTTATGGTTCTATGTTACAAAGGCTAATTTCTTATATATTTGTTATCCACATTTAAATTCATATGGTTCTATGTTACAAATGCTAATTTCTTATATATTTGTTATCCACATTTAAATTCATATGGTTCTATGTTACAAAGGCTAATTTCTTACATATTTTTTATCCACATTTAAATTCATATGGTTCTATGTTACAAATGCTAATTTCTTATATATTTGTTATCCACATTTAAATTCATATGGTACTATGTTACAAAGGCTAATTTCTTATATATTTTTTATCCACATTTAAAATGGTTCTATGTTACAAAGGCTAATTTCTTATATATATTTTATCCACATTTAAATTCATATGGTTCTATGTTACAAAGGCTAATTTCTTATATATTTGTTATCCACATTTAAATTCATATGGTTCTATGTTACAAAGGCTAATTTCTTATATATTTGTTATCCACATTTAAATTCATATGGTTCTATGTTACAAAGGCTAATTTCTTATATATTTGTTATCCACATTTAAATTCATATGGTTCTATGTTACAAAGGCTAATTTCTTATATATTTGTTATCCACATTTAAATTCATATGGTTCTATGTTACAAAGGCTAATTTCTTATATATTTTTTATCCACATTTAAAATGGTTCTATGTTACAAAGGCTAATTTCTTATATATTTTTTATCCACATTTAAATTCATATGGTTCTATGTTACAAAGGCTAATTTCTTATATATTTTTTATCCACATTTAAATTCATATGGTTCTATGTTACAAAGGCTAATTTCTTATATATTTGTTATCCACATTTAAATTCTTATGGTTCTATGTTACAAAGGCTAATTTCTTATATATTTGTTATCCACATTTAAATTCATATGGTTCTATGTTACAAAGGCTAATTTCTTATATATTTGTTATCCACATTTAAATTCATATGGTTCTATGTTACAAAGGCTAATTTCTTACATATTTTTTATCCACATTTAAATTCATATGGTTCTATGTTACAAATGCTAATTTCTTATATATTTGTTATCCACATTTAAATTCATATGGTACTATGTTACAAAGGCTAATTTCTTATATATTTTTTATCCACATTTAAAATGGTTCTATGTTACAAAGGCTAATTTCTTATATATTTTTTATCCACATTTAAATTCATATGGTTCTATGTTACAAAGGCTAATTTCTTATATATTTGTTATCCACATTTAAATTCATATGGTTCTATGTTACAAAGGCTAATTTCTTATATATTTGTTATCCACATTTAAATTCATATGGTTCTATGTTACAAAGGCTAATTTGTTATATATTTGTTATCCACATTTAAATTCATATGGTTCTATGTTACAAAGGCTAATTTCTTATATATTTTTTATCCACATTTAAATTCATATGGTTCTATGTTACAAAGAATAATTTCTTATATATTTGTAATCCACATTTAAATTCATATGGTTCTATGTTACAAAGGCTAATTTCTTATATATTTTTTATCCACATTTAAATTCATATGGTTCTATGCTACAAAGGCTAATTTCTTATATATTTGTTATCCACATTTAAATTCATATGTTTCTATGTTAAAAATGCTAATTTCTTATATATTTGTTATCCACATTTAAATTCATATGGTTCTATGTTACAAAGGCTAATTTCTTATATATTTGTTATCCACATTCAAATTCATATGGTTCTATGTTACAAAGGCTAATTTCTTATATATTTGTTATCCACATTTAAATTCATATGGTTCTATGTTACAAAGGCTAATTTCTTATATATTTTTTATCCACATTTAAATTCATATGGTTCTATGTTACAAAGGCTAATTTCTTATATATTTGTTATCCACATTTAAATTCATATGGTTCTATGTTACAAAGGCTAATTTCTTATATATTTGTTATCCACATTTAAATTCATATGGTTCTATGTTATAAAGGCTAATTTCTTATATATTTTTTATCCACATTTAAAATGGTTCTATGTTACAAAGGCAAATTTCTTATATATTTTTTATCCACATTTAAATTCATATGGTTCTATGTTACAAATGCTAATTTCATATATATTTGTTATCCACATTTAAATTCATATGGTTCTATGTTACAAATGCTAATTTCTTATATATTTGTTATCCACATTTAAATTCATATGGTTCTATGTTACAAAGACTAATTTCTTATATATTTGTTATCCACATTTAAATTCATATGGTTCTATGTTACAAAGGCTAATTTCTTATATATTTGTTATCCACATTTAAATTCATATGGTTCTATGTTACAAAGGCTAATTTCTTATATATTTGTTATCCACATTTAAATTCATATGGTTCTATGTTACAAATGCTAATTTCTTATATATTTGTTATCCACATTTAAATTCATATGGTTCTATGTTACAAAGGCTAATTTCTTATATATTTTTTATCCACATTTAAAATGGTTCTATGTTACAAAGGCAAATTTCTTATATATTTTTTATCCACATTTAAATTCATATGGTTCTATGTTACAAATGCTAATTTCTTATATATTTGTTATCCACATTTAAATTCATATGGTTCTATGTTACAAAGACTAATTTCTTATATATTTGTTATCCACATTTAAATTGATATGGTTCTATGTTACAAAGGCTAATTTCTTATATATTTGTTATCCACATTTAAATTCATATGGTTCTATGTTACAAAGGCTAATTTCTTATATATTTTTTATCCACATTTAAAATGGTTCTATGTTACAAAAGCTAATTTCTTATATATTTGTTATCCACGTTTAAATTCATATGGTTCTATGTTACAAAGGCTAATTTCTTATATATTTTTTATCCACATTTAAAATGGTTCTATGTTACAAAAGCTAATTTCTTATATATTTGTTATTCACATTTGAAATGGTTCTATGTTATAAAGGCTAATTTCTTATATATTTTTTATCCACATTTAAATTCATATGGTTCTATGTTACAAATGCTAATTTCTTATATATTTTTTATCCACATTTAAATTCATATGGTTCTATGTTACAAAGGCTAATTTCTTATATATTTGTTATTCACATTTAAAATGGTTCTATGTTACAAAGGCTAATTTCTTATATATTTGTTATCCACATTTAAATTCATATGGTTCTATGTTACAAAGGCTAATTTCTTATATATTTTTTATCCACATTTAAAATGGTTCTATGTTACAAAGGCTAATTTCTTATATATTTGTTATCCACATTTAAATTCATATGGTTCTATGTTACAAAGGCTAATTTCTTATATATTTTTTATCCACATTTAAAATGGTTCTATGTTACAAAGGCTAATTTCTTATATATTTTTTATCCACATTTAAATTCATATGGTTCTATGTTACAAAGGCTAATTTCTTATATATTTGTTATCCACATTTAAATTCATATGGTTCTATGTTACAAAGGCTAATTTCTGATACATTTTTTATCCACATTTAAATTCATATGGTTCTATGTTACAAAGGCTAATTTCTTATATATTTGTTATCCACATTTAAATTCATATGGTTCTATGTTACAAAGGCTAATTTCTTATATATTTTTTATCCACATTTAAATTCATATGGTTCTATGTTACAAAGGCTAATTTCTTATATATTTGTTATCCACATTTAAATTCATATGGTTCTATGTTACAAAGGCTAATTTCTTATATATTTTTTATCCACATTTAAATTCATATGGTTCTATGTTACAAAGAATAATTTCTTATATATTTGTAATCCACATTTAAATTCATATGGTTCTATGTTACAAAGGCTAATTTCTTATATATTTTTTATCCATATTTAAATTCATATGGTTCTATGCTACAAAGGCTAATTTCTCATATATTTGTTATCCACATTTAAATTCATATGGTTCTATGTTAAAAAGGCTAATTTCTTATATATTTGTTATCCACATTTAAATTCATATGGTTCTATGTTACAAAGGCTAATTTCTTATATATTTGTTATCCACATTTAAATTCATATGGTTCTATGTTACAAAGGCTAATTTCTTATATATTTGTTATCGACATTTAAATTCATATGGTTCTATGTTACAAAGGCTAATTTCTTATATATTTGTTATCCACATTTAAATTCATATGGTTCTATGTTACAAAGGCTAATTTCTTATATATTTTTTATCCACATTTAAATTCATATGGTTCTATGTTACAAAGGCTAATTTCTTATATATTTGTTATCCACGTTTAAATTCATATGGTTCTATGTTACAAAGGCTAATTTCTTATATATTTGTTATCCACATTTAAATTCATATGGTTCTATGTTACAAAGGCTAATTTCTTATATATTTTTTATCCACATTTAAATTCATATGGTTCTATGTTACAAAGGCTAATTTCTTATATATTTGTTATCCACATTTAAATTCATATGGTTCTATGTTACAAAGGCTAATTTCTTATATATTTTTTATCCACATTTAAATTCATATGGTTCTATGTTACAAAGAATAATTTCTTATATATTTGTAATCCACATTTAAATTCATATGGTTCTATGTTACAAAGGCTAATTTCTTATATATTTTTTATCCATATTTAAATTCATATGGTTCTATGCTACAAAGGCTAATTTCTCATATATTTGTTATCCACATTTAAATTCATATGGTTCTATGTTAAAAAGGCTAATTTCTTATATATTTGTTATCCACATTTAAATTCATATGGTTCTATGTTACAAAGGCTAATTTCTTATATATTTGTTATCCACATTTAAATTCATATGGTTCTATGTTACAAAGGCTAATTTCTTATATATTTGTTATCGACATTTAAATTCATATGGTTCTATGTTACAAAGGCTAATTTCTTATATATTTGTTATCCACATTTAAATTCATATGGTTCTATGTTACAAAGGCTAATTTCTTATATATTTTTTATCCACATTTAAATTCATATGGTTCTATGTTACAAAGGCTAATTTCTTATATATTTGTTATCCACGTTTAAATTCATATGGTTCTATGTTACAAAGGCTAATTTCTTATATATTTGTTATCCACATTTAAATTCATATGGTTCTATGTTACAAAGGCTAATTTCTTATATATTTTTTATCCACATTTAAATTCATATGGTTCTATGTTACAAATGCTAATTTCTTATATATTTGTTATCCACATTTAAATTCATATGGTTCTATGTTACAAATGCTAATTTCTTATATATTTGTTATCCACATTTAAATTCATATGGTTCTATGTTACAAAGGCTAATTTCTTATATATTTTTTATCCACATTTAAAATGGTTCTATGTTACAAAGGCAAATTTCTTATATATTTTTTATCCACATTTAAATTCATATGGTTCTATGTTACAAATGCTAATTTCTTATATATTTGTTATCCACATTTAAATTCATATGGTTCTATGTTACAAAGACTAATTTCTTATATATTTGTTATCCACATTTAAATTCATATGGTTCTATGTTACAAAGGCTAATTTCTTATATATTTGTTATCCACATTTAAATTCATATGGTTCTATGTTACAAAGGCTAATTTCTTATATATTTTTTATCCACATTTAAAATGGTTCTATGTTACAAAAGCTAATTTCTTATATATTTGTTATCCACGTTTAAATTCATATGGTTCTATGTTACAAAGGCTAATTTCTTATATATTTTTTATCCACATTTAAAATGGTTCTATGTTACAAAAGCTAATTTCTTATATATTTGTTATTCACATTTGAAATGGTTCTATGTTATAAAGGCTAATTTCTTATATATTTTTTATCCACATTTAAATTCATATGGTTCTATGTTACAAATGCTAATTTCTTATATATTTTTTATCCACATTTAAATTCATATGGTTCTATGTTACAAAGGCTAATTTCTTATATATTTGTTATTCACATTTAAAATGGTTCTATGTTACAAAGGCTAATTTCTTATATATTTGTTATCCACATTTAAATTCATATGGTTCTATGTTACAAAGGCTAATTTCTTATATATTTTTTATCCACATTTAAAATGGTTCTATGTTACAAAGGCTAATTTCTTATATATTTGTTATCCACATTTAAATTCATATGGTTCTATGTTACAAAGGCTAATTTCTTATATATTTTTTATCCACATTTAAAATGGTTCTATGTTACAAAGGCTAATTTCTTATATATTTTTTATCCACATTTAAATTCATATGGTTCTATGTTACAAAGGCTAATTTCTTATATATTTGTTATCCACATTTAAATTCATATGGTTCTATGTTACAAAGGCTAATTTCTGATATATTTTTTATCCACATTTAAATTCATATGGTTCTATGTTACAAAGGCTAATTTCTTATATATTTGTTATCCACATTTAAATTCATATGGTTCTATGTTACAAAGGCTAATTTCTTATATATTTTTTATCCACATTTAAATTCATATGGTTCTATGTTACAAAGGCTAATTTCTTATATATTTGTTATCCACATTTAAATTCATATGGTTCTATGTTACAAAGGCTAATTTCTTATATATATTTATCCACATTTAAATTCATATGGTTCTATGTTACAAAGGCTAATTTCTTATATATTTGTTATCCACATTTAAATTCATATGGTTCTATGTTACAAAGGCTAATTTCTTATATATTTTTTATCCACATTTAAAATAGTTCTATGTTACAAAGGCTAATTTCTTATATATTTTTTATCCACATTTAAATTCATATGGTTCTATGTTACAAAGGCTAATTTCTTATATATTTGTTATCCACATTTAAATTCATATGGTTCTATGTTACAAAGGCTAATTTCTGATATATTTTTTATCCACATTTAAATTCATATGGTTCTATGTTTCAAAGGCTAATTTCTTATATATTTTTTATCCACATTTAAATTCATATGGTTCTATGTTACAAAGGCTAATTTCTTATATATTTGTTATCCACATTTAAATTCATATGGTTCTATGTTACAAAGGCTAATTTCTTATATATTTTTTATCCACATTTAAAATAGTTCTATGTTACAAAGGCTAATTTCTTATATATTTTTTATCCACATTTAAATTCATATGGTTCTATGTTACAAAGGCTAATTTCTTATATATTTGTTATCCACATTTAAATTCATATGGTTCTATGTTACAAAGGCTAATTTCTTATATATTTTTTATCCACATTTAAAATAGTTCTATGTTACAAAGGCTAATTTCTTATATATTTTTTATCCACATTTAAATTCATATGGTTCTATGTTACAAAGGCTAATTTCTTATATATTTGTTATCCACATTTAAATTCATATGGTTCTATGTTACAAAGGCTAATTTCTGATATATTTTTTATCCACATTTAAATTCATATGGTTCTATGTTTCAAAGGCTAATTTCTTATATATTTTTTATCCACATTTAAATTCATATGGTTCTATGTTTCAAAGGCTAATTTCTTATATATTTGTTATCCACATTTAAATTCATATGGTTCTATGTTACAAAGGCTAATTTCTTATATATTTGTTATCCACATTTAAATTCAAATGTTTCTATGTTACAAAAGCTAATTTCTTATATATTTGTTATCCACATTTAAATTCATATGGTTCTATGTTACAAAGGCTAATTTCTTATATATTTGTTATCCACATTTAAATTCATATGGTTCTATGTTACAATGGCTAATTTCTTATATATTTTTTATCCACATTTAAATTCATATGGTTCTATGTTACAAAGGCTAATTTCTTATATATTTGTTATCCACATTTAAATTTATATGGTTCTATGTTACAAAGGCTAATTTCTTATATATTTTTTATCCACATTTAAAATGGTTCTATGTTACAAAGGCTAATTTCTTATATATTTTTTATCCACATTTAAATTCATATGGTTCTATGTTACAAAGGCTAATTTCTTATATATTTGTTATCCACATTTAAATTCATATGGTTCTATGTTACAAAGGCTAATTTCTGATATATTTTTTATCCACATTTAAATTCATATGGTTCTATGTTACAAAGGCTAATTTCTTATATATTTGTTATCCA
Organism: Acanthosepion lycidas; assembly: GCA_963932145.1. Lineage (NCBI taxonomy): Eukaryota > Metazoa > Mollusca > Cephalopoda > Sepiida > Sepiidae > Acanthosepion > Acanthosepion lycidas. Next base: position 63,530,978 of record OZ010574.1, on the reverse strand, counting down.
CATTTAAATTCATATGGTTCTATGTTACAAAGGCTAATTTCTTATATATTTTTTATCCACATTTAAATTCATATGGTTCTATGTTACAAAGGCTAATTTCTTATATATTTGTTATCCACATTTAAATTCATATGGTTCTATGTTACAAAGGCTAATTTCTTATATATATTTATCCACATTTAAATTCATATGGTTCTATGTTACAAAGGCTAATTTCTTATATATTTGTTATCCACATTTAAATTCATATGGTTCTATGTTACAAAGGCTAATTTCTTATATATTTTTTATCCACATTTAAAATAGTTCTATGTTACAAAGGCTAATTTCTTATATATTTTTTATCCACATTTAAATTCATATGGTTCTATGTTACAAAGGCTAATTTCTTATATATTTGTTATCCACATTTAAATTCATATGGTTCTATGTTACAAAGGCTAATTTCTGATATATTTTTTATCCACATTTAAATTCATATGGTTCTATGTTTCAAAGGCTAATTTCTTATATATTTTTTATCCACATTTAAATTCATATGGTTCTATGTTACAAAGGCTAATTTCTTATATATTTGTTATCCACATTTAAATTCATATGGTTCTATGTTACAAAGGCTAATTTCTTATATATTTGTTATCCACATTTAAATTCATATGGTTCTATGTTACAAAGGCTAATTTCTTATATATTTGTTATCCACATTTAAATTCATATGGTTCTATGTTACAAAGGCTAATTTCTTATATATTTTTTATCCACATTTAAAATGGTTCTATGTTACAAAGGCTAATTTCTTATATATTTTTTATCCACATTTAAATTCATATGGTTCTATGTTACAAAGGCTAATTTCTTATATATTTTTTATCCACATTTAAATTCATATGGTTCTATGTTACAAAGGCTAATTTCTGATATATTTGTTATCCACATTTAAATTCATATGGTTCTATGTTACAAAAGCTAATTTCTTATATATTTGTTATCCACATTTAAATTCATATGGTTCTATGTTACAAAGGCTAATTTCTGATATATTTGTTATCCACATTTAAATTCATATGGTTCTATGTTACAAAAGCTAATTTCTTATATATTTGTTATCCACATTTAAATTCATATGGTTCTATGTTACAAAGGCTAATTTCTTATATATTTTTTATCCACATTTAAAATGGTTCTATGTTACAAAGGCTAATTTCTTATATATTTTTTATCCACATTTAAATTCATATGGTTCTATGTTACAAAGGCTAATTTCTTATATATTTTTTATCCACATTTAAATTCATATGGTTCTATGTTACAAAGGCTAATTTCTTATATATTTGTTATCCACATTTAAATTCATATGGTTCTATGTTACAAAAGCTAATTTCTTATATATTTGTTATCCACATTTAAATTCATATGGTTCTATGTTACAAAGGCTAATTTCTTATATATTTGTTATCCACATTTAAATTCATATGGTTCTATGTTACAATGGCTAATTTCTTATATATTTTTTATCCACATTTAAATTCATATGGTTCTATGTTACAAAGGCTAATTTCTTATATATTTGTTATCCACATTTAAATTCATATGGTTCTATGTTACAAAGGCTAATTTCTTATATATTTTTTATCCACATTTAAAATGGTTCTATGTTACAAAGGCTAATTTCTTATATATTTTTTATCCACATTTAAATTCATATGGTTCTATGTTACAAATGCTAATTTCTTATATATTTGTTATCCACATTTAAATTCATATGGTTCTATGTTACAAAGGCTAATTTCTTATATATTTTTTATCCACATTTAAAATGGTTCTATGTTACAAAGGCTAATTTCTTATATATTTTTTATCCACATTTAAATTCATATGGTTCTATGTTACAAAGGCTAATTTCTTATATATTTGTTATCCACATTTAAATTCATATGGTTCTATGTTACAAAGGCTAATTTCTTATATATTTGTTATCCACATTTAAATTCATATGGTTCTATGTTACAAAGGCTAATTTCTTATATATTTGTTATCCACATTTAAATTCATATGGTTCTATGTTACAAAGGCAAATTTCTTATATATTTGTTATCCACATTTAAATTCATATGGTTCTATGTTACAAAGGCTAATTTCTTATATATTTGTTATCCACATTTAAATTCATATGGTTCTATGTTACAAAGGCTAATTTCTTATATATTTGTTATCCACATTTAAATTCATATGGTTCTATGTTACAAAGGCTAATTTCTTATATATTTGTTATCCACATTTAAATTCATATGGTTTTATGTTACAAAGGCAAATTTCTTATATATTTGTTATCCACATTTAAATTCATATGGTTCTATGTTACAAAGACTAATTTCTTATATATTTGTTATCCACATTTAAATTCATATGGTTCTATGTTACAAAGGCTAATTTTTTATATATTTTTTATCCACATTTAAAATGGCTCTATGTTACAAAGGCTAATTTCTTATATATTTTTTATCCACATTTAAATTCATATGGTTCTATGTTACAAATGCTAATTTCTTATATATTTGTTATCCACATTTAAATTCATATGGTTCTATGTTACAAAGGCTAATTTCTTATATATTTTTTATCCACATTTAAATTCATATGGTTCTATGTTACAAAGGCTAATTTCTTATATATTTGTTATCCACATTTAAATTCATATGGTTCTATGTTACAAAGGCTAATTTCTTATATATTTGTTATCCACATTTAAATTCATATGGTTCTATGTTACAAAGGCTAATTTCTTCTATATTTTTTATGCACATTTAAAATGGTTCTATGTTACAAAGGCTAATTTCTTATATATTTTTTATCCACATTTAAATTCATATGGTTCTATGTTACAAAGGCTAATTTCTTATATATTTGTTATCCACATTTAAATTCATATGGTTCTATGTTACAAAGGCTAATTTCTTATATATTTGTTATCCACATTTAAATTCATATGGTTCTATGTTACAAAGGCTAATTTCTTATATATTTGTTATCCACATTTAAATTCATATGGTTCTATGTTACAAAGGCAAATTTCTTATATATTTCTTATCCACATTTAAATTCATATGGTTCTATGTTACAAAAGCTAATTTCTTATATATTTGTTATCCACATTTAAATTCATATGGTTCTATGTTACAAAGGCAAATTTCTTATATATTTGTTATCCACATTTAAATTCATATGGTTCTATGTTACAAAGGCTAATTTCTTATATATTTGTTATCCTCATTTAAATTCATATGGTTCTATGTTACAAAGGCTAATTTCTTATATATTTGTTATCCACATTTAAATTCATATGGTTCTATGTTACAAAGGCTAATTTCTTATATATTTTTTATCCACATTTAAATTCATATGGTTCTATGTTACAAAGGCTAATTTCTTATATATTTGTTATCCACATTTAAATTCATATGGTTCTATGTTACAAAGGCTAATTTCTTATATATTTGTTATCCACATTTAAATTCATATGGTTCTATGTTACAAAGGCTAATTTCTTATATATTTGTTATCCACATTTAAATTCATATGGTTCTATGTTACAAAAGCTAATTTCTTATATATTTGTTATCCACATTTAAATTCATATGGTTCTATGTTACAAAGGCTAATTTCTTATATATTTGTTATCCACATTTAAATTCATATGGTTCTATGTTACAAAGGCTAATTTCTTATATATTTGTTATCCACATTTAAATTCATATGGTTCTATGCTACAAAGGCTAATTTCTTATATATTTGTTATCCACATTTAAATTCATATGGTTCTATGTTACAAAGGCTAATTTCTTATATATTTGTTATCTACATTTAAATTCATATGGTTCTATGTTACAAAGGCTAATTTCTTATATATTTGTTATCCACGTTTAAATTCATATGGTTCTATGTTACAAAGGCTAATTTCTTATATATTTTTTATCCACATTTAAAATGGTTCTATGTTACAAAGGCTAATTTCTTATATATTTTTTATCCACATTTAAATTCATATGGTTCTATGTTACAAAGGCTAATTTCTTATATATTTGTTATCCACATTTAAATTCATATGGTTCTATGTTACAAAGGCTAATTTCTTATATATTTGTTATCCACATTTAAATTCATATGGTTCTATGTTACAAAGGCTAATTTCTTATATATTTTTTATCCACATTTAAATTCATATGGTTCTATGTTACAAAGGCTAATTTCTTATATATTTGTTATCCACATTTAAATTCATATGGTTCTATGCTACAAAGGCTAATTTCTTATATATTTGTTATCCACATTTAAATTCATATGGTTCTATGCTACAAAGGCTAATTTCTTATATATTTTTTATCCACATTTAAATTAATATGGTTCTATGTTACAAAGGCTAATTTCTTATATATTTGTTATCCACATTTAAATTCATATGGTTCTATGTTACAAAGGCTAATTTCTTATATATTTCTTATCCACATTTAAATTCATATGGTTCTATGTTACAAAGGCTAATTTCTTATATATTTGTTATCCACGTTTAAATTCATATGGTTTTATGTTACAAAGGCTAATTTCTTATATATTTGTTATCCACATTTAAATTCATATGGTTCTATGTTACAAAGGCTAATTTCTGATATATTTTTTATCCACATTTACATTCATATGGTTCTATGTTACAAAGGCTAATTTCTTATATATTTGTTATCCACATTTAAATTCATATGGTTCTATGTTACAAAGGCTAATTTCTTATATATTTGTTATCCACATTTAAATTCATATGGTTCTATGTTACAAAGGCTAATTTCTTATATATTTGTTATCCACATTTAAATTCATATGGTTCTATGTTACAAAGGCTAATTTCTTATATATTTGTTATCCACATTTAAATTCATATGGTTCTATGTTACAAAGGCTAATTTCTTATATATTTTTTATCCACATTTAAAATGGTTCTATGTTACAAAGGCTAATTTCTTATATATTTTTTATCCACATTTAAATTCATATGGTTCTATGTTACAAAGGCTAATTTCTTATATATTTTTTATCCACATTTAAATTCATATGGTTCTATGTTACAAAGGCTAATTTCTTATATATTTGTTATTCACATTTAAAATGGTTCTATGTTACAAAGGCTAATTTCTTATATATTTGTTATCCACATTTAAATTCATATGGTTCTATGTTACAAATGCTAATTTCTTATATATTTGTTATCCACATTTAAATTCATATGGTTCTATGTTACAAAGGCTAATTTCTTATATATTTGTTATCCACATTTAAAATGGTTCTATGTTACAAAGGCTAATTTCTTATATATTTGTTATCCACATTTAAATTCATATGGTTCTATGTTACAAAGACTAATTTCTTATATATTTGTTATCCACATTTAAATTCATATGGTTCTATGTTACAAAGGCTAATTTCTTATATATTTGTTATCCGCATTTAAATTCATATGGTTCTATGTTACAAAGGCTAATTTCTGATATATTTGTTATCCACATTTAAATTCATATGGTTCTATGTTACAAATGCTAATTTCTTATATATTTGTTATCCACATTTAAATTCATATGGTTCTATGTTACAAAAGCTAATTTCTTATATATTTGTTATCCACATTTAAATTCATATGGTTCTATGTTACAAAGGCTAATTTCTTATATATTTGTTATCCACATTTAAAATGGTTCTATGTTACAAAGGCTAATTTCTTATATATTTGTTATCCACATTTAAATTCATATGGTTCTATGTTACAAAGACTAATTTCTTATATATTTGTTATCCACATTTAAATTCATATGGTTCTATGTTACAAAGGCTAATTTCTTATATATTTGTTATCCACATTTAAATTCATATGGTTCTATGTTACAATGGCTAATTTCTTATATATTTGTTATCCACATTTAAATTCATATGGTTCTATGTTACAAAGGCTAATTTCTTATATATTTGTTATCCACATTTAAATTCATATGGTTCTATGTTACAAAGGCTAATTTCTTATATATTTTTTATCCACATTTAAAATGGTTCTATGTTACAAAGGCTAATTTCTTATATATTTTTTATCCACATTTAAATTCATATGGTTCTATGTTACAAAGGCTAATTTCTTATATATTTTTTATCCACATTTAAATTCATATGGTTCTATGTTACAAAGGCTAATTTCTTATATATTTGTTATTCACATTTAAAATGGTTCTATGTTACAAAGGCTAATTTCTTATATATTTGTTATCCACATTTAAATTCATATGGTTCTATGTTACAAATGCTAATTTCTTATATATTTGTTATCCACATTTAAATTCATATGGTTCTATGTTACAAAGGCTAATTTCTTATATATTTGTTATCCACATTTAAAATGGTTCTATGTTACAAAGGCTAATTTCTTATATATTTGTTATCCACATTTAAATTCATATGGTTCTATGTTACAAAGACTAATTTCTTATATATTTGTTATCCACATTTAAATTCATATGGTTCTATGTTACAAAGGCTAATTTCTTATATATTTGTTATCCGCATTTAAATTCATATGGTTCTATGTTACAAAGGCTAATTTCTGATATATTTGTTATCCACATTTAAATTCATATGGTTCTATGTTACAAAGGCTAATTTCTTATATATTTGTTATCCACATTTAAATTCATATGGTTCTATGTTACAAAGGCAAATTTCTTATATATTTGTTATCCACATTTAAATTCATATGGTTCTATGTTACAAAGACTAATTTCTTATATATTTGTTATCCACATTTAAATTCATATGGTTCTATGTTACAAAGGCTAATTTCTTATATATTTTTTATCCACATTTAAATTCATATGGTTCTATGTTACAAAGGCTAATTTCTTATATATTTTTTATCCACATTTAAATTCATATGGTTCTATGTTACAAATGCTAATTTCTTATATATTTGTTATCCACATTTAAATTCATATGGTTCTATGTTACAAAGGCTAATTTCTTCTATATTTTTTATGCACATTTAAAATGGTTCTATGTTACAAAGGCTAATTTCTTATATATTTTTTATCCACATTTAAATTCATATGGTTCTATGTTACAAAGGCTAATTTCTTATATATTTGTTATCCACATTTAAATTCATATGGTTCTATGTTACAAAGGCTAATTTCTTATATATTTGTTATCCACATTTAAATTCATATGGTTCTATGTTACAAAGGCTAATTTCTTATATATTTGTTATCCACATTTCAATTCATATGGTTCTATGTTACAAAGGCAAATTTCTTATATATTTCTTATCCACATTTAAATTCATATGGTTCTATGTTACAAAAGCTAATTTCTTATATATTTGTTATCCACATTTAAATTCATATGGTTCTATGTTACAAAGGCAAATTTCTTATATATTTTTTATCCACATTTAAATTCATATGGTTCTATGTTACAAAGGCTAATTTCTTATATATTTTATCCACATTTAAATTCATATGGTTCTATGTTACAAAGGCTAATTTCTTATATATTTGTTATCCACATTTAAATTCATATGGTTCTATGTTACAAAGGCTAATTTCTTATATATTTTTTATCCACATTTAAATTCATATGGTTCTATGTTACAAAGGCTAATTTCTTATATATTTGTTATCCACATTTAAATTCATATGGTTCTATGTTACAAAGGCTAATTTCTTATATATTTGTTATCCACATTTAAATTCATATGGTTCTATGTTACAAAGGCTAATTTCTTATATATTTTTTATCCACATTTAAATTCATATGGTTCTATGTTACAAAGGCTCATTTCTTATATATTTTTTATCCACATTTAAATTCATATGGTTCTATGTTACAAAGGCTAATTTCTTATATATTTGTTATCCACATTTAAATTCATATGGTTCTATGTTACAAAGGCTAATTTCTTATATATTTGTTATCCACATTTAAATTCATATGGTTCTATGTTACAAAAGCTAATTTCTTATATATTTGTTATCCACATTTAAATTCATATGGTTCTATGTTACAAAGGCTAATTTCTTATATATTTGTTATCCACATTTAAATTCATATGGTTCTATGTTACAAAGGCTAATTTCTTATATATTTGTTATCCACATTTAAATTCATATGGTTCTATGCTACAAAGGCTAATTTCTTATATATTTGTTATCCACATTTAAATTCATATGGTTCTATGTTACAAAGGCTAATTTCTTATATATTTGTTATCTACATTTAAATTCATATGGTTCTATGTTACAAAGGCTAATTTCTTATATATTTGTTATCCACGTTTAAATTCATATGGTTCTATGTTACAAAGGCTAATTTCTTATATATTTTTTATCGACATTTAAAATGGTTCTATGTTACAAAGGCTAATTTCTTATATATTTTTTATCCACATTTAAATTCATATGGTTCTATGTTACAAAGGCTAATTTCTTATATATTTGTTATCCACATTTAAATTCATATGGTTCTATGTTACAAAGGCTAATTTCTTATATATTTGTTATCCACATTTAAATTCATATGGTTCTATGTTACAAAGGCTAATTTCTTATATATTTTTTATCCACATTTAAATTCATATGGTTCTATGTTACAAAGGCTAATTTCTTATATATTTGTTATCCACATTTAAATTCATATGGTTCTATGCTACAAAGGCTAATTTCTTATATATTTGTTATCCACATTTAAATTCATATGGTTCTATGCTACAAAGGCTAATTTCTTATATATTTTTTATCCACATTTAAATTCATATGGTTCTATGTTACAAAGGCTAATTTCTTATATATTTCTTATCCACATTTAAATTCATATGGTTCTATGTTACAAAGGCTAATTTCTTATATATTTTTTATCCACATTTAAATTCATATGGTTCTATGTTACAAAGGTAGTTTTATTTCTTATTGAGTGAAGAAATCAAAAATCATATTAGATGTTCATAACTTTAACAGTTTTTATTAAATATCTCACTCCAGCTTCGTGAAAATCTCTTTCCATCTTCAAAAGAGACAAAGTAAAATTTAGTCAACAATGCATACTTTGAGTACGCTGCTTCCTTGTGTGCTGAATATATGTATTTGAATCAAAGAGAAAAGTATTGCACTAACAAATGCCAAATAACAGCAAACCAAACTGCCTTTTCAATTCTCTAATATTAATTCAAAGTTGCACATTCCTTATCTTTTGAAATCTTTCAGGGTTTTCCATAATACTTGTCATATCAATGGATATTCAGAATTCTTTAACCTGTCACAGAATAGACTGTCAGAGTTAATCACACATGTAATAAAATCAGCTGTTGGAATGCCTAGGTAACCATGACAGATCTGGGAAGGATATGAGAATAATTTAAAATATATAGTCAGCATACAGATAGAAAATGAATTCAGTAAATATATAGAAATCAAAAGGAGTGTAAGAAAATGATGTGCCTTCTCATTGAATTTATTCAACCTATATAGTGAGGCAATTCTGAGAGAATTAAATGTCCTACCAGGATTAATTATTAGTGGCTACAATCTTAACATCATAAGATATGTGTATGATGCAGTGTTGATAGCAGACAGAGAAAGTAAAACTACAATAACTAAAACAGAAAGCAATGAAGTAAAGCGAGAATAAAGACTAAAGATGAATTGCAGGAAGATATAATATATGATTTTTTAGCAAAAGGGACAAGCCAAAATGCAATTGACAAACTGAAGATACCAAAATCAAATAAGTATAGATATATATATTTATATAACTGAGAACTGTTTTAATGGAGGATGGAAAGTGTGACAGTGAACTCCCAAGATGCATTGCGATAAAGAAAGATATATTCCAAAAACTACAAAAATCATTAAGAAACAGGAAAATTTCATTAGAAAAGAGTACTGAACTGTTACAGAATCTCAGTCATCCTATATGTCAGTGAATGCTGGAAAATCTCCTCAGAGATGAAGAAGAGACATTAAGCAACAGAAACGTGGTTCTATAAAAAAATAGGATGCTGAGAATACCGTGGACCAAACATGTGAGCAATGATGAACCTTTAGAGAAAATGGAAACAAAAAGGATTCTTATACAGGAAGAGAAATTTGAAATATTTCTAAGGTGCATAATGAGGAAAGGGCGATTAGAAAATTTGATACTCACACGACATATTGAAAGCAAGAGGGGTAGAGGAAAACAAAGCATAACATTTCTAGCAAACTTGAGTAAATCAATGGTGGAACAGGGTTTAGGAAAAATAACAAAAAGGCAAAATTTATTAAGAGCTGAAAAGAACAGGAAGTTGTGGAGCACTATGAAGGGAGACAGTACATAGAAAAAGAAGAATTTAATCAAATAGATATGATTTTATGACAAATTGATTTGGAAACAGTTATTGTCGTGCATAAGAAGCAAGTAAATTATTTATATAGTTTTCTTTTATGTGCTGTGTCTGTTCAGGATGTAGGTGATCATGGTCCTCCACATCTTCCTGTCTCTTGTAGCTCAATAAGTTTTGTGTTTTTATTATCTCTCCCAAACTCTGTTCTGCCATCATGTCTCAGCTACCTTACCTGCTGTTTCTTGATATTAAGTATAAGTTTCCTTTTTGTTTCCATTCTCTCCAAAATATTATTGCCCACATGTTCAGTCAAGGGTATCCTCAGCATCTTTCTGTAGAAACACATACACTCTTTGCTTTGTTTCTAAAGAAATTTTTCTGTCTGCTTAGCTTTACGAATGCATCTTTGGCGATCCCAGTATGTCTTTGGATTTCAGTGTCACACTTTCCGTCCTCTATTAGAACAATTTCCAGATATTTAAAATTCTGTACTTGTTTGATTTTAGTATCCCTGATTTGTAATTTGCATTTTGGGCTCATCATTTTTTGACAACCATGTATACGGTAGACATCCAATATTCAAACAATTGATATTTTGAGATCTGTTTTAACCCGAATAAAATATTCTTACTCAAGTCAATGAGATTCAAAACTTAGTTTGCTTGTATTTAGCATCTTGTTTTCTAACCACTCAAAATCTATTTTATATTTATCTATTTCATCAAATTAATTATCAAACAACTTTGAGAGAAATTCATATTAGTTTAGAATGTTCAAGACAACTAGCTTTCCATTTCAAAGTTGGAGAGAAGGCATGTAATGCATTTCTATACTTTCTTACAGTAGCAAATGATCACATTAATACAGACTTCATCTTCTTATCCATAAGAAACCATCTTCCAAGCTTGACTGTGCAGAATGTGTAACTCTGATAGAAGAACTATATTGGTTCACAAAGTAATATGTGTGGGGGAGACCCCAATACAGCAACATTTCAAACCATATCAGGAGTATGACAAGGAGGAAATGAGAATTCCAGTGTATTTAATCCCCTACCTAGACTATGCCCTGCACATATGCAAGCACAGGTGTGAAGAGATATCTCACCTCATCATTAGTACATTGGCCTCAGGAGGCAAAGTAGTAATGCTGTTTTTTATTAGTAGATTCAGTGGCAGCAAGAGTGGGGGACAACCAGCTAGACCTCAAAACCTGAAGAACCTCAAGAAAATATACCTTGTCTTCTTTACCAATAGTAGTGAGCAAAATTGTGAATCGGTATTTTATTGAAAAAATATGAAGACTAAAACCAGTTCCAAACAAGCTTAAAACTGCATATTTCAAAGTTTCATTGAAGCAAAATGCATGTTGAGTTCCTCAAAATCTAGTTCTTGTGCCAAATCACACTCGAGTTGCCAAGTAAGACATGCTCTTTAAAAAGTCTTGTAAGACTAGTTCGTTTGTTCCAGCATCTCCTTTTATGATCCGGGTGGGAGTGGGGGATTGCTCAAAATAATCTGAGTGCCAGACCTTGTAAATTCTCTCCCCTCTACTGAGTAGATTCATTTGGCATGGAATCAGTGCCAAATAGAAAACACCATTACCACTTCCCCAATATACTGATGTTGAGGTGGGCCATGCCAATAAAACAGGTATTCACAGTTGGGATAAGAATGATCTTGAACAAAAAGTCAACATCTTCTACTAACAGTTCCAAGGAGGACTGAAACCTTTCCAAACCAGAAACATAGAAATGAAATTGGAATGAAAGTAATGATGGCACATACCCTGAATCCATCATGAAAATTCAACATGTAGTATTAATAAACACTAAACATCAAATATCTCAGTGTATAGGTTAGATAGTGATGTGGGACTTTGGGGTTAAAATTAACAGTTGATTTACCATGCGAAGAATAATGAGGGATAGTAATGATGAGAAAACACATGGATTATTTTTAACAAAATAAGATAAGGAATTCATTTACAAATCTACACACTTGAAGTTGTCAGTAGCTCTTTTCAGGAAAATAAATCACAAATTTTCAAAGCCCATAGTTTCAATGAATTGTCATGAAGAAAAAGAAATGTTCATTCAGCAGATTAAATCAACGGACACAAAATAATATTAAAAAATGTTGAAAACAAAGGTAAGAGTTTGTTTTTCACATAAGGATTATATGGTTGCATACATTCAAAAGTAGATGAAAAGAGATATTTTGAAATACTTAACTTTCTTGGATTGTTGAAATAAAGTTCTTCAAAATTCCAAGTGCTTAGTTAAGGCCATAATATAATCAGCAAGTAATTTGACACTGGTGAAAATCTGAACACTAGATGTGTGAACAGAAATTAAACTTTTCACATGACTTGGGATGCTCTTATTTTATGTCAAAAAAGGATTTTGCATAAGCTTGATATTTTGTTTTCTTTCTTTTTTCAGCCTTAATGGCTAGTTCCTGTGAAAAGGTTTTTATTGCTTAAAAGAAAATTTCGCATAAGCTCATGAATTTGTTTTCATCTTTTTCTGTGCTTGATGGCCAATCTCTGTGAAATCAAAGTTTTTATTTGTCCAAAAAATATTTCACACAGGTTTGTGAATTTCTTTCCCTCTTTTTCCCCAGCTTGCCCAAATTTGAAAGAAGTGAGTAAAGGGAATTATATTGTACTCACCTCAATAACAAATTTAGTATAGGAGATAAGGAAATTGAACATAGAATAGACTGTGCTAGGAGTAGTTTTATCTAACAAAGTGAGTTATTACAAAACCAAAACATTAAGCTCAGGACTTGAAAATTGTTTTTAAAACCTTCATCAGACCAAGACTTTCATTTGAATGGCATTAATGGCACCAAAATCATTCACAAATATTTAAAGTGTCTGTTATATACAACTGCTTTCTCAGATCAATGGTTAAAAATGGCCTTGAAATCTGTAGGTCTTGACAAAGGCCACACTTCTTGAAAACTTGTGGAATAGCATATAGACACTCACAAAGAACTGTAGTAAATAACAGAATCCAAATCGTTTGAAGAGTTTCAACAACGGCAACAGCTAAAATGGATATCACATGTAGCTCCAAGTAAAAATAATGATATAATGATATTGCTGACATTTCACCCTATTTCTAAAAAAAGGTTTGAAACAAAGTACCTATCAATACGGGAAAGAGCAATAACAGTCAGTGGTCTTGAGAAACCTATTTTCCTGAAAAAACGTTTTTAATAGAAACTATAAATTTCAACTGAAAATAGCAGCAGTAGCTAAATCAATGAATGCCAAATGTTTGCTTATAAGGAAATGGCTAATATTACCATTCAAAGAATTTGGAAACTGTACCCTTTATTTAGTCGTTCATCTAATCTATGGGGTGAATATATTCCTTTCATTCTGCTGTCCATGTCTAGGAATATCTTTTGTTCTGTTTTAGGACTGCTCAGTTATTGCTCAGACTGTTTTCAATGAGTCTCTACTACCCAACCCAAGGATTGAACTTCCAATTACTATGCTACCAAATTCACAAGCCAACACTTTAATTCTGTTGATAATTACCCCATCAGCTCAAACCCTGGGCTGAGATATACAGACTTAAACTCAGTGGCAACAGAGTGAGCAATAACTGATCAGTACTACAAATATCAAGACAAAATTTCTATAGATATGGACATTGGAAGGAAAACAATCTAGCCTGTAGATTTTTGTAAAGTGTTCTGTTCAAACTTACCTGAATGTTGCCACATCAATAGATACCTGAAGAAGCCCAAAGGGCACAATAGCAGAATGTCATGTAACAACACAGGATGAGGATATTAGTCTAATTGTAATTAATGTAACTGTTATGGGAACTTACCTATAATGATAATGGACTCTTCCTGACACTATAAATACTGCGCCTCTCAAGAGGTATAATGAATGAATGGTGTAACGAGCACCAAGTCATGACTGTTGAACTCTCTGCTTTGGCAGAGAGGAATCCGGACAAAGCTTTGCCGAAGGGCAAGGTTTCGTCCGGGGAGGTAGACAGGCAGGTTCAAAGGGTATATTTTTGGCCGAGCAAATGTGCTCGAGAAATCCACGTTAAACTCGGCCTTGTGCCACATGCAACCCTTGTGGGGGGTGGCTAGATACCGAATGCATGGTGTAACAAGACGAGACAATATTAGTTCATTCTAAACCAGACAGACAATCATTACTAACAATTTCAACTCCTTGTACTATATTTCTGATGTAATATATCTTTGTTATTCTGCTCTTGTGTTCGTGTTGTTCTTTCTTGGTTCTAACCTTGGACCATAACTGGTGTGCGAGGATATTAGACCATAACAGTAACTAAGTAAATTATTTTTATTTACACTGTTTACATTGTTTCATCTTTACTGTCACATTCACAGCATTTTGTATTCTTCAGCCTTCTTCATGTGATATTTGTTTGAATTTTGATCAGCTTGTAGAGTTATCAAAGCAAATTAAGCAAGACAGATATCTAATGGCATGGTACATGAGATTAGAACAAGCTACCCTCCTGCCAACATGGATGGATTCAGTTTGAAATTCCAACAATGTGAATATGGCAACAAAGATTAGGACAACAGACTGTAAATAGTGGAAATAATTACAATACCTCATCTCAGAAATATAAACAGATATTTTATATTTATTAGAAAACTCATTATAGAATATACAAAAATATTTTTTGCATTATGTTTTTTTCTTTTAACATCAGTTTTAACTTTTATCAAATTGTAAATTTTGTTTGGCAAATTCACAAGTATAAGCATTATTTAATGTATGAAATTTTTAGAAGTATGAAATTTTATCCGAAAGTAAATTAGCATAAAAAAATCTGAGCCTCACTTCATGCTTAAATTTTGGACTAAACCTGTATTATTATTTTTTATGAGCCTTGTCAGGCTAATAAAGAAAACTGTGTGATATCCAGAAAATATTTTCATGGAGCTATCTGATGATAAATCTTATATTACAGAACACCAAGAAATTCTGATATCGAAAAACACATTCGGATTAACTTTCTTTCCGCTTCACCAATTAGCATGCATTATACAGGTCAGTAAATCCCAGTTGTACACAAGAGCATTTTGGGGGTTGATATTATTAGGTTGGTGCAAAAAATAATGTCGTTTTTCTTTTGAAGTTGAACGTCAAAAAGCGACATTATTTTTTGCACCAACCTAATACAAAGAAAAGATGCTTTCCTGACATATGGGTAAAACAAAGCCTGATGCCATATGACATGGTGGACCTGTGAGTAAAGAGAAATTTTTAAAATCCACTAGTTTCTTGAAATCCAGCAACACAAGCTAGTGTGTCCTTAAAAACAGGTTATACTCTTTAGATATATAACTTGCTAAATTAAGACTCTGTTCTTTCTATGTATAAGTTATTCTCCACATTAATTATGAACAACGATTTACTGATTGGCTGATTGAAAAATGTTATCAATAGAGACAGGTGGAACTAATTCCAAACAGTTTTTATCTGAAAAATGTCACAGGGAAAAAACAAATTGTATTTAGAAGTCGGGTACTTTTGATCAATAGTACAGTGTGGGAAAAGCAGTCTGTTTTCAAATCAGCTTTTTTGGTCTCTTAGTAGTGACCAGAATTTTGAAAGACGTTGATGTTTGTCTGATAGCTGGTTAAAAGAAGAAAAGACAGCTCTGTTTTTATTCTAAAACTGCAGAAAGAAATAAGCTGCTGCAAAAGAGAAAGAAAGAAAAGTGAGACAAATAAAGCTCTTCTTAGGAGACAAGTCTTAACTTGTTGCTTTTAAAATACCTTTCCCAAAAAACAAAAATACAAAGACTCTATCTTCTTTTTCCATTTAAGTGACATTTTTTTTATTATACATACATATGGCTATAAACCACCTACGTTTTTCATGTTGATTGTCCTTGTGATTTTTTTTTAATATAATGTTTCATAGTCAATTTCTATTTTACTCACAGACAAGCACACATAGGGAAGTATTTTATTAGCATATCGTACTCCGTCTCTTTAGTTTATTGCCTCAGCCTTATCAGTATTTTCCATGTGTCCGAGCAACATTACGTATAGGTGAGCATTCCATGACAATCGCATAAATTGATCAATTTCCAATGATTGGAAGACTTCTTAAAAGTATAAAATATTGGAATTTTCTGGAGACAGTAATTAAAAAAAAAGCAAGTAATCATTTCCAAGTAACATAAAAACATAAAAAAATGAGCGAAATTATATCATGATAAATTGGTAGACCCCCCCCCCTATCTCCATCTTTGCCAACTTTTTCTACAATGCGGAGAAACTCCCGGTTTTGAACTGTTTTTCCTAGTCTCCCTCTTTATAACTACTTTGCTGAGATCAGGCGATTATCTCACTGTTCTATTGCTACATGAAATGTGCACGGATGAACTGCATTTCTTGATTTCACCAGGTCTAACCTTCACTGCTAGGACCTGTCATACCATTTACATTGTAGTAAACCACTCACATTCCATAAGTTCCACTCAAACAGCTTCTTCCCACAAACTTCTGCTCTGTGGAACAGACTCCCAAGAAGATGTTTCCTGAATCACTACAATCTTAACCTATTCAATCTAGAGTTAACTGTTGTCTTTCCCTGGTATGTATATAAACTACTCCTTAATTTAACCCTTTAGATTGTGTATCTCCCAGGCCTTGTACAGGGTGAATTTTGCAGTAAAACAAAGAACTTTTCCCCTGGTTAATGTTAAGCATTTTTAAAAATAAAGAATAAAAAAAGAGGAAGAGTGAAGATTTCAAAAGAATGGAAGAATTTCAAGTCTCTTATCCTTTTACAGGTGCTAACAGAAAAGACAAAATACTTATTGAACGTGAAGTTTGTTAAGAAACAAATATTTATTAAAATGACAAAAAATTATTTTTACAATATAAAAACTGTACCAAATATCAGTCTTGCATTAAATTTTCTTTGTGTGGCACAAACTATCAAGACAGATTAACAGTTCTTTGAAATCCATATTTTCTTAGAAACCAACAGTTCATGAAAAAATTATTCCTTGCCAACAAAGGACATTTAGTTACTTTCTAAAAGAATAATAGTTCATGTAAATCAATTTACTTCAAAAAGTTCATAAATTTAATGACTGAGTTGAATCCTTTTTGCCTCATTGAGGTCTATTTCTTTCTGATTTCACTGACAAAATCCCCACTTTATAAATGTTATACTCTGCACTCTGGCCTTCTTCAGGTGATTGGAATTTCAAACCAAACCCTTTATTTAGTCCACCAGGGTAGAGTGTTCTAGTTCCACGTGGCATGCCTCTTCTGGATGTCTCAGTTATTTCCTTTTAACTAAACTCTCCAAGTTTTGATATTGAACTCACAACTCTCTGTATCTTCTAGTCTAATAACAGAAACATTGCAATATGAGCACTGATAAAAAGTTGCTGCTGAGACATTAGGTTTTTAAGTCCCAAAAATTCATACACAGATGTCCTGAAGGACACATGGCTCAGTAGATAAAGACATTGGTTAGATCCAGTGACTAAACCCAAAGAGTTGTGAGTTCAGTAGGAAAAATTGAAGAGTTAAAGGCAAATAACTGAGACACCCAAAAGAGGCAACTCAAATGTAGACTGCATGGCATGTGGAACTAGAACAATCTACTCCAGTGGACAAAATAAAGCATTCGGTTCAAAATTCCAATCACCTGAAGAAGGCCAGAGTGTACAATGGCCAAAACGTTGTGAATATGTCAATGGAGATGAAGATAACAGTCCAAATAATGTAAATAATCATAGTACCTCATCTCAGGGATATAGACAGACATTGACAATTTGTTATCTAAAAAAAAAATAGATGAAAGCAAAATTATCAAAAGGGCTATACCTGCATTAATGGTGTTTCAAAATTATGCTTCCTTTTGAAATATTTGCTGTACATTTGAAGAATGAAGTTTTAGGGTAATATTTTGGGGCTGTTTTGAAATCCTTGTTTTTCCCTATGTTGGTAAAATCAACCATGTTTTTTTTCTGAAGTTAAAGATATAAATATAAGATTTTTAGG
Organism: Acanthosepion lycidas; assembly: GCA_963932145.1. NCBI lineage: Eukaryota > Metazoa > Mollusca > Cephalopoda > Sepiida > Sepiidae > Acanthosepion > Acanthosepion lycidas. The sequence goes on along the minus strand of OZ010574.1, from coordinate 63,512,531 downwards.
TTGACACATTTGCATTTATTTTCATAGATACTGCATTGATGTGCTCCAATGTAGACTGCCTCACAAATGACACAGTACATCAGACAAGAAACTTCATAATCACCATCAAGAATTCTTTCCACTGTCATCCTACAAGGTACCACATTTGACAAAAGAACAAGATGCAAGCAGGAAAAATGGGCTGACAATGTCACTGAATGAACTGAAAGATTATTCACAGAAATATTGTCATGCATTAAAGATTTTATTAGGTTGGTGCAAAAATAATGTCGTTTTCTCACATATGTGAGAAAACGACATTATTTTTGCACCACCCTAATATTACAGCTCATCATTACACAAGTTGTACCAGGAAAATCAGTATTGTATAATTTATATTTGTCCCCAAAATTAATACAATATTCAGTAAATAATTATTCTTATATTATTCAAAAATATGTTTCAGCTTTTAATAACCCACAAGGGGTTGATAAAATGTAAAACAAATCACACAATCAACATATTGGCATGAAACTGAGACATATGGAGGGAGCTGGTCAGTTGCTCAGTTGTATGACAATCTTATAAACATCTATTTTTCTAAAAAATTGTTTTAAGAGAAAGATTTTATAAATTTCAGCTGAAAGCAGTGCTGACATATCGGTCACTGACTGACAAATGTTTCCTAATAAGGAAATGGCTAATCTTACCATTACTGATCCGTTAATATCTTTCAAACTGAGGGTCCCCTTGAAGGCCACATGCTCAGATATGTGTTCTCTATGAAGGCCACACATGACAACCAACTGTACATATTACATCTAACTGGAGTCATTTAAGAAAATTTATTGCAGAATATTTCATGTATACAAATTAATGAAGTAGTTTGATAACAAAAATACAATTTTTAACAACATACTTGAAGTTTGCAACAGCAATAAATACATTGTACAAAAATTGCAAAAATTCAAAACTGAGTATTTATTTGCCACTATTCAGTCATGTTAGATTTTTGCCCTCTAGCTTGACTTTTGGTATGTCTGGGTGAAATGTTTGTGCAGTTCCAACTTTGATCAGAGATGAAAAATGTTGATCAGTTAGCCTTGTTCTCCAAGGAGTTTTTGTTGATTCCGCGATGAAAATAACTGTTCACACACATAGTTAGAACTAAACATTGCTATAATCTTTGAGGCAAACTTTCTGAAGTTTTTAAACTTTTCAGGAAGGTATGAAAAGAACTCAGCTATTCCTATTTCAAGATAATTTGCTCTGAGTATAGAATCCGATTGCATTTCTAATAGTTCCATCTGCAGGCTCTCTTCCGTCTTGGCAACATCAAAGGAGAATGGTGCTGAGAATAATGCAAATTGATGTTCAAAAGATGAGAAATCACTAAATCTTTTCTGAAATTCCTTTGGCAACAATTCTAGGTGACTGTCATACTTAGCAAAGCTGAGTACAGTTTCGGTATTGGCAGTGTTTTTCAGCTCTTTGCACATAAGAAAATGAACTAAATTTTCATTTGACAACTGTGACTTCCATAATCTTTTCTAATGAAGCACTTGATGTCATTGTATAATTGAGAGATAAGTTTGTTTTTACCTTGTACTTTCAAATTAAAATCAGTTATTTGTGCAGTAACATCCACAACAAAAACTAGGTCCTGGAGTAAAATTTCATCTTATATTTCATCTGTGTTTTAATCTTTCATCTCCAAAAACATAATCATTTCTTGTCTCTATAAGCACTTTGTGACATGACAACCTGGAGATTTCTGTGTAGAATGGAACATCCCTGAAGTGATTATCCATATTTTCCAACAACTGACTGTGATTGAGATCATGGCCTCTGATATAGTTCACTGTCTTTGGGACCAACCTAAGTACATGATACAATTTTAAAATCTTTGAACAAAAATTTGGCTGATGAATAATACAGAGAAAATGGACAAATGATGAATCTGGATGCAAGTTTTTTAGTTTTCTTTGTAATTTGGCAGCAACACAATTATATTTGTCAACCATATTTGCAGCACCATCAATAGATAAGCATGCAAGTTTGCTCAAATCAAAATTATACTTATGCAGAACCTGTTCAACTTTCTTAAAGATGTCCAGGCTTGTTATTGTGTTATGCATGGGGAACCAGTTTAATCAGTTCTTCATAAATATTAAATTCACTGTCACAGGCCCTGATGAAGATTGCAAGCTGTGCTATTCCAGTGATGTCAACAGACTCATCAATAGCAATAGAAAAATGTTTAAACCTTGATGATACAGACTTCAACTGCTATTTCAAATTATCTGACATTTCATCACTCCATTCCGCAACAGTGTTCCTGGCTAATGAAATGTATCTGACAGTCTGTAATATCCGATGGAGGATCATTTTTAAGATTTATATGATTTATTCTTTTGATGCCATTTTTTAAGTTGAAAAGAAAGTCTTTGGTTTCTGTTGCAACTATACTGAGTGGGCCTTAATTAGAGTTTCTGTGAGAGAGTGCCTAAGCTGGTGTGATCAGTAGCTGAACAAGGCTCGTATACTGTAAAATTTGGTCATAATGTCCTGGGATATCATGATTGCACTTTGTCAAACCAAGGCTTTCAATATTCACCATGATGATTGAAACTTATTTATATTATTTAAATTTTGACTAATGTTCTCATCTTTGTTGTTATTGTCACAATGGTTGAAATGTTGTGATAATAATGAAAAAGATGGGGATGTTAGCCAGAATTTAAATTATATATATATATATATATATATATATATATATATATATATGTATATATATGTATGTATATATATATGTATATATATGTATATATATATATATGTATATATATATATGTATATATATATATATATTATAATTTTAAAGAAAAACAGACCACTTAACGTACCATTATAATAATTTATTACACCAGTGCCCTTTTAAAGGATGCCGGATCATCAGATAGCACTTCCAAAAATGAAATGAAAAGAAAAATGAAATTAAAATTGATGGGTAGTGTAAGTTTTTGTAATTTGACAGTGAGTGTAAAAGGAGTTGTTAAAGAGACATGGTAGAGTTTAGGGAGGGATTAATTTCATATCTCTCTCAAGCATACTTTGTATTGGGGGAGGAAGAGTGCTGGATTTACATTGAGAACTCAGGATTTCATCCTCCTTGAGATTACTCATACGGATTACCAAGTTCTTCATAACTTAATAACTTTAATATTAATTTATATATTAATTAATATATTAATGGTTATGGGGAAATTAGTTGCTTCAATATTAGAAACATTCAGCATTTACTGAACAATTAGTGTTACTGTCAGTTAAAATTTATAAAATCTTTTTCTTAAAACAGTTTTACAGGATAACCAATTTCTCAAATCCACTAAATGTTATAGCTCTTTCTAGTACTGATATGGGTTTTCTTTTGTTTTTGCGACTGTGGAAAGTTAGTAACTTAGTTATATCATTATTTTCTCTTCCATTTACATACACTATTTTTGTTATTGTTGCTGTTGGAAGTCAAGGGATGTGGTCTTTGTTATTTTGTAAAGCTCTTTGAGAATTATAACACCAGTCTATAGGGCCTGATGAGGGATAATTTGAAGGGTTCATTCACTTGAAACCATTTTGATCTGAGAAAGAGTTGTATATAGATGATAGTTCAGATATTTCTGAATGAATCTGATTCCATTCTTTACAGAGTTTATATCTGATAAGATTATTTATGATCATGACATGATATATAAGGTGTTAGGTGAAAAGATAGTTAAAATCCAAAATCAACTCTAATATAAATGGGTCATTTTATGCCAACTGGGTGAATACATATACAGAGTGCAATGGATAAATTGTCATCAAAATTATGCAAAAATAAAAATAACACTGGCATCTCATTTTAACAGATATACATAGTACAGTGTAACCCGGATATAAGAGAGTTGTCGGGACCGGATACGAAGTCTCTTATATCCGGGTTTCTCTTATATCCGGGTTTGGTCTAATTTACATACATTAACACAGGCTCTAATTTGGGACCATATAAAATCTCTCTTATATCCGGGTCTCTTATATCCGGGTTACACTGTACAATGGATAAAGTGTCATCTAAATTTTTCAAAAATGAAAATAACACTGACATTTCATTCTAACAGATATATTTACAAAAATTCCACAAAAATATCTCGAAATACTAAAGAGCAAATTTATTCAATAAAATTGCCATTGGCTTCAGACATGGTCTCAAGACAACTTCGGAATCTCCTACAACTCTTCTGGATGGTCTCCTTGTTTAATTTGGTGAATGCAACCATAATCCTTGCCTTCAGTTCATCTTTGGTATTACAAGGAGTTTTGTTGGTCTCTCGCTCAACTGTGTCCCACATATAATAATCAAGAGGATTGCAGTCTGGATGTAAGAGATGATGTGGTCACTGAAATTGTCTGGCAGCTATGACTGGGTTCTTCTGCTTGTGTGACATGGTGCAGAGTCCTGTTGCTAGACATAGGTTCTTCCATCAGCCACTGTCATATGATCCAGGGTAGCATCACCTTCTCAAGGCACTTGATGTAAGTCTTCATGTTTTAGCAATTCCTTGTACATACAAGTCACACTTAAGCAACCACCTTTGAGTAAAGAGTCTTGTGTCTAAGTTGGTAAAGAAGTACATGCAAACTTATTTCTTAATAGTCATTTCTTGTGTGATGAGTGTAAAGCTAATGAAATGGGTAGAAGCTGAGTTCTAACACAAAAAGCAACGCTGAGACAGCATCTAAGGCCTCTTACTTAATTTAAATATTACTTACTTAAGATGACAAAATAATTGGTAAAGAATTTTTTTTAGGTGGGGGCAAAATTAAAATATTAAAAACTTACCATAGGGATGATAGGGTGATCTTGTGCAAAATCAGAATATCCTAAAAAAGAAAAAGAAAGAAATAATAAAATAATTAAAAACTGTGATAAACTTCAATGACATTTCAAATTTTATAAATATAAGAGCAAGTTCAATTATTTTAACTGTAGTCAAGATCATCGAGTTAATGTAAATGATCCTTTCCTTAGTATTTTTGAATTTTTCTTTCTCCTAGACCAGGTGCCACCCAAGGCTATAGAACCTAATCTGTCCAACTATTTACCCATAGCTGGGGGGAGAAGAGATGGATTGATACCTTTTCCAAGGGCAGTTTAGTTTTTCCTTCTGCTTGTGCTGTTTGGTGTTGCAGGGAAACATAGTCATCTGTCAGCAGCAAGGCAAGTGGCCTGGAGAAGAGAAATCTGAGAGTCTCTGCCACTGAATTGCTCCGGTGTCTTCTTCGTCTGCTTCTCACTCTTCAGCCAGAGTACCTGAGGGTGTATGCTCATAGTGCTGGTTGGTTGATAGGCATGTGAGTGAGCTGTTCAAACCACTTGATCCTCTGTTGTTCAGTGTGTTTTATGATTGGCATTGCTCCTACCATATCTCTTATTGCCCTATTCCTGATCTTGTCTAACTTGTTACTCACTGCTTTCCTTAGGCATTTCATCTCACAAGTGATCAGTTTCCTCTCAAGAGTTTCTGTTAGGGACCATGTCTGGCACTGGTATGTTGCCTCCCAAAGCCCAACCATTGTGGGAGGTGGAAACAGGTAATGCTGGCCAACAGGGCACTGATGAAGTTCTGACTGGCCTAGCAGGCTGACTGTAGATAAAAATTGCTCAAGAAAACAAAGACAAAAGATTTTCCAGGGATATTAGCATGTAAGTTAAGATAATAAACTCAACTGAGTCACATGCCATTACTCTTACATGCCTCTTTATAAAAAACATAATGTTAAATAATAGTTTCAGACTATTATTTTTTAGGCTGACCTTTAAGGTCAGACGGTATAAAAAATAGGGATGTCCATTTTGATTGGCTGAGATGAATGCAGGAATGTTAGAGAGATAGAAAGTGATTTCAGGGAGTTAAATTTTTACACGTCATACACAGTGGACATGGTTATTTTGGGTCCTGGGGAACTTGCTCTCCAGTAGGGCTGAGAGAGCGACCCCACTGGCTAGTTAAATATGTACACATAAATGTCTTTAATAAAATACTAAGTCAAAATTCCTTTTGTTAAAATTCTCATTTTACTTCAGAACTAAAAACCAACTATTGATCAGCCTCAGAGAGTGAAAACATCTTTATTGTTGAGTCGACACCGTCCACCAAGATCAACCCCAGAAGAGAAGGTCTATGCAACAATAATAATAAAAAAGAAAGGAAGGATGAATTATACCTTTTTCTAAGGGTATTTGCATGTCAGTGAATATAATAAACTCAACTGGAATTCAAACTCAGTTATCTGATTCTTCAATATGAGCCACTGACCATTACTCTGCTTTTGAATTATTTATCTTTATTTCTTAAGATGGAAATGCTAATTTTTTGCATTTTTTTTTTTTTATGACAGTTTTATTTATTTTTTGGCTTTTTTTTTCAGCTTCCAGTCCAATTTGCAATTATAATAGTGTGTAAAACAAGATGGATAAATACGGAAGACTTCAGCAGTGATAACAACAAAATGATATTTGCAGCCAGAGAAATGAACAAGGAATCAAAGCAATATTAGATAAAAACAAGAGGAAATGTGTTCTGAGATGCTGGTAACTGTTTAATAGATTTCTTCTTATGAAACTGAAATATAACCCATTCAATATGGCCATTAAAGCAGTATACACATTCATATGGAAAAGCTCCAGAGAAGAAATAAGTTTCACAGAACACTAGATGCCAAAGACTTATTATTATCATCATTGGGGGGGGGGTAGAGGGAAATAAACGTAAAATAGGAGAGGAACAAGATAGCGATAATAGTTGGCAAGTATAGATTTGCATAGCACAATGAGCATGGAGAAAGATTGGTCCAGTTGACCAAATAAGACCCAAAGCCTGATTTGAGGAATATCCAAGACATTTGTGTACATTGAAAAGCCCAGGATAAGGTGTGAAGAACAACACATAAACATTTGTATTAAGGATTAGCAAAGATAATAGCTAAGTGTAAAGAATGGTTATCAACATTTTGATTGACATGGATGCATCTGTAACAGAGAATCAGGCCAACCTGACAAGAGACCTAAAATTGGTTTCATGTGGTGCTACAAGCACCAGGGTTATGTCCTCTTCCACAACTGGCTGTTTAGAGAGAACATTCTACTTACAGTAGATGATGCTGTCATTATCTGCATATGAACAATAACGGGCAGGTATTAGCCAATAGACAGCATTGGTCTGGGATAGAGATAGCTATAAAACTACCACTTTTTCTCAGTCATGATAAGCGCTCTTAATGTGCGTACAACCAGATAAGACAAACAATGTTTTTGGGATGTTGGAATATATAGCTTAGATTTTATTGTTATAATACCAAATAGCACTCTAAACTGATTATCAAATAAATCATTTGCAATAAATCTATTGAAATTTTTAATGAATTTTTATGAATTAGGTTATCTGGAAAGTTGTGACATTATTATTAAATATTGTTTTTTACAGCATATCAAAACCAAAAATATTTTTAGATTGGAAGAAATTTTTGAAGATAATAATGATTTACTGAAACAAGTCATACTAATTAACCCATAGCTGGGGAGAGAAAAGTTGGATTCATACTTTTCCAAAGATTATTTGCATTAAGTACATATAATAAACCTAACTGGAATTAGAACTTGGCTCTCTGATTTCAAATTCTGAGCTATTGTTCATTAAACCACCCACATATCTAATCTTACAGCAGCTGGTCACCCATCTAGATACTGAGCAAGCCTGACATTGCTTAACATAAGTGATCATATGAGAACTGTTGTTTCAATGTAAAATGGCCATGAGCAACAATGTATAAGAAATTTATAAATATGGAACTGCATTCTAAAATATACCCAACTGCAGACAATAGGAGCGATCGTCTATCAGGATTAAATTACAACATTCAAAAAAACTAAACTTATAAAAATTTTAAAATTACACAAAGACTACATTCATCATTTTTGTGCAAAATATAAAAATTTTATCTCTCTACCAAATCTAAATTCTTGTGCCAAACACAAAAACCTAGTTAGTAGGAATAGAAAGGGAAAAGAGAACACATTCTTCTCTTCACCTTGAGGTCAAAATATGTGCAAAATAGCAAATAAGTCTCAACCACTGCATAAAATTTTAAGGGAAAAGCATTTATTACAAAAGACAAAAAAATGTACAAATATAAAATTTGTGCAAAAATTTCCTTTTGTGCATCTATTAAGGCAGGATAACAAATTTCTGATGTTTCCAAAAAGGATTACCATTGATAAATGGAAAAAATGGTTACAGTTTAGGAAAAGACATGGACTCAATGACAAAAAAGATTACACCTTTTAAAAGTGAAAAAAAAAAAAAACGAAAAACATTGAGAAGCAAATATTGCACAAGGCAGAAAATACAAATGTGCACCCACCTAATTTCTTTAAATGAATATCGAGTAGGAATGTCTAATCACAAAGGAATTTTGTTTTTTTCAACAGGGTGTTGTCTCAAGGACTTTATGTAGTCTCTTATTGAATGTTTGTTTCATTCAAATTCTTCTTTAGAAGATGTAGAAAAGAATTTTCTGTCCTGAGACTTGAATCTTTCTTCCTCTTGAGATTTTGCTATCGGATCTTCTTTCTCTTCATGATGATTTATGACACCATCGGATGGGCTAATCCTCTGACCTTGAAGTGTGGGTGCTTCAATGCCTTCTTCTCAATGATTAACTGCTTTCTGAAGCCATCCGCTAACCACCGTCCTTTTATTTAACAAAGAAGAATCCCACCAGGTTTGATCCATGTTTTCACAAAGGGCTTGAGAGCATGTCTCTCATTGACAAGTAAATATAAAAACTTATTTTTCCATAAATTCAAAAAAACAATCTACAACAATTCACAAAGAAATAATTTTGGCGGTTCTATAACTGCTAATTCTAAAATAGACTGCCACACAACTGTAACAATTTTTTTTTAAAACCTGTCTGGCTTAAAAATACATATTTCTCAAAGGTAGATGTAAAAAAAAAACAATCTAAAGATGATTAAACATTTATTTACCAAACTAAAGATTATGACATAAAAATATTTTTTTTATAAACTACTATAGAACAGACTCAGAATTTGGAAATAAATATATGAAGATGTAGTTAAGAATAAATTTAAAAACAGGTCAAAGAAATTTTAAAAAAGACATAATTTATGTTTGTAAGCAAGAGGAATAGTTCAAAACATGATCTACAGATTAGAGACGTCAAAATTAAACAAGTACAGAAATTCAACTAACTGGGAAATGTTCTGACGGACAACAGAAAAAACTTGAAAGACCATTGGAACAGGGAAATGCTGGACAATTTCCTGAGAGATGCAGAAGAGATTTGAGACTACAGAGATGTGGCTCTACCAACAAATGAAAAGAATACCATGGATATAACATGTGGGAATAAAAACCAAATGGAACCAAAGAATATAGGTCCTTAAAACACTTATGTTCTGAATAATGGAATTATATATATATATATATATATATATATATATATATATCTGATAAAATATAGTTTTAAGGTATGCTATATTTATGGTTTAAAGTGCTCAATATCAGGCATAGTGCGTATATAAAGTGGACATTGAAGTCAAAACCTAGAGGCGACAGTCTGTTTCCTGCTAAACGCAATCAACATGAAGTTTGCGTTTATCATGAAATACACTGTCGCCTCTGGATGTTGATTGCAATGACTTCTCACACACACACACACACACACACACATATATATATATATATAGAGAGAGAGAGAGAGAGAGGGATAGATAGATAAAAAAGCTGTAATATTAGCCGATGTGTTTCATCCAATGTGAACTTTTCAAGGCAAAAACAAAATGAATTCATTAAAACAAAGTAACTATTAATAACAAAACAAAATGTTCTTAGCAACTGGAAGAATTTAGAAAATGCTATGATATTCAACCACAATTCTGATTTTAAAAATGCTACACTCATAAAAAAAAGAAAATAACTCACTCAGAAGGAAAATCCTCGAGAGTGCCACCATTGAATATTATCCAAATATCAATCTATGCCCATATCATATCTATATCACCTTTCCTAACAGAATTACTACTCTACCAAACAAACGTACACAACTGTATCAAAAATCCAAAGAAAATGGTTGAATCCATCAACACAACAATAAAAAAATATTTCCACATGTGACAGTACTTGACGTAATTTTCAGTTGACAATATGAATATAATAACATTTTTTAAATTCTTCCAATTGCTAAGGACATTCTGTTTTGTTATTAATAGTTACTTAGTTTTAATAAATTCATTGGATGAAACGTGCCGGCTAACATTACAGTTTTCCTATTGTCTTTTACATTTATAAATATTGTCTTTTTCTACAGGTTAACTCTGAGAAATTTTTCATAGATAGATAGATATGAGTGCGGGGGAAAGATATGAACATAAGCATCAGTTATAATTAGGCATGAAGTGGAAATTTTGAAGATGTACAAAAACTAAATATTAAAATCTTTGGCATCAGAGATTTCTATGCAATGCTCAACCAAATATCATTAAGTTTCCAAATACTTTTATTTTTACCGCTGTTGTTTTTAAATATCTCACTCTGCAGCAACAAAAGGTGAAATGTTGTAAGAACCTGGATGCATATTTACTGTGGAAAATTCAGAAATCAGTGCACTTTCTGCGCATTTTATGACTACACACTTTCACTTTCAAAATGAAAGTAACACCACTTATTATAATCGAGAGCTCCAGATTTTACCCAGAACTTAAAAGCTAGCAAATCAAAAATTAACTGTTTAAATTTTAGATAAAAAGATGCATCATTTTGTGGTTTTATTTCATATTTATTCCCCATAACCTTGAAAAAGTTGTTAATGCACTCTAAAAGTGAAACATCAACAATCCCTTTTATAAAGCCTGAAATGTTTGACAAATATAGCAGCAGGTGATGATATGAATTAAGGCCATTGACTTTCAAAACAAAACAGAAAGAAAATATAAAAGCTTCTGATAAAAGATCAATATTATTTCAGTGAGATATAATGGCCAACAATTGCTGGCTTTTGGCTACTGATCAATAATAGCGATTTAGAAAAGCGTTAACTTGATGAGACATGAATTCAGAATAAACAAGTCTGAAATGTGTGAATTCCCAAAGGTAAACAATATTGGAAAAAATGGGGTTCTAAAGTGGAAAGTTCAAATCCCAGTGGCGGTTTGCTATTTGTATTTTATTAACATCAGCTATTGCAAAAGACAACCATTTGAGTTTATGATGATGGCTAATTTGAGAAATTGACATAGAAATAACCGTTTTCCATTAAATAAATTAATTAAATTGTTAATATTTCAAAATTTGCTCACAACATTTCCACAGAACCAAAATCTTGAGGAGGATGTAAATAAACATTGAATTGTCCATAAGAGGAAACTTGTTTATTGATCAATTACCGATAACCATATGCCACCATTTATAATACCCACTTGTAATTTTTTCTTTTTATCTTCTAAAATTATTTTGATTATAATTTTTTGACCAATATTTTAACTTGGAATCATAATTAAATAAATTGTAATTACATGAGGTCATCAAGGGACTCATGTGACAAACAAGATACTTTTTCTATCTTTTGATTTGTATTCCTAATTTAATCATTTATAATCATATATATTTAATTCTAGGGTCATTGGGGTGTCAAATATGATTTATTAATATTTCAATTTTAAAAAATGACAAAATAACATTGAAATTAACATAATATAAATGAAAGAATACAAGATTTCAGATATTATTCATAAATATATCTTTCGGTAAAACTATATTTTTATCATATTGCTTAGGAGTAGAATCTCTGATTGATGCCAAATCGATCGAGTTTCGATCTTGGCTTGAAGCAATTGGATGTCTAGCCATGCTGATGATCAGTGATACAGCAAAACAGGTTTGTATGTGGATGGTATATATATATATATATATATATATATATATATATATATATATATTACAGGAGATTAAAACAAAAACATGATAAAAATTGGTACAAAATATATTTTGCATTTCACTACTAAATTGTGCCTCTTCAAGTGATGGTAAATAATCCTTATTTAGAGTTATTCACCATTGCCTGAAAAAGCAATCTTAGTGCTGAAACATGAAAGCTATTTTGTAGCAATTTATAACATTTTTGTTTTAACCTCCTATAATAAATAAATAACATAAAGCTCTTCTCTATATTGAGCACTTTTTTAAAATGAATTGCTACGGACAATGGAATTATACTCCATTTGTTCTTATATTATACCCGGCTACATATATATATATATATATATATATATATATATATATATATATATATATGGGGTCATCAGGGTGTCAAATAATATTTATTAATTATAATATTAATATATATATATATATACATATATATATATATATGTCTATTCTTGTATTTGGTAAGAAAAAGAAAGATAACATTAAAATGCTTTAACTTGAAAACAACACAGTCCAGTTTACAATTAGAATAATTTTCTACACGACTTAATAAAAGTGGCTGTTATGAACCTTAATACAAAGTTATTTCCAATTTTGGCAAAAGTGCTTAGACACTTTCCGAAGGAGAAATGTTTCCAAAGTCTATAGAAGGTGCCGCTAGTATACTCCTTTAAGAATGTGGAGGAGTGATAAACCACTCTCACTATCGACCCATTAACCTCCTTAGTGTCATCACCACTTTGCATGTATTATCATCAGGAAGGTTGTTGATCATCTGAATAGAAACAATATCTTGGATGAAGAGCTGCATAAATTTTGCTTTTCTAGGTCAAATGCTGATGACCTAATTGTTATAACATATGAAACCAGTGAGGTACTCAATAATAAACTCTTCACAAAAGCTTACATAACTCAAAAGATGTTTGACAAGTTGTGGTATAGAGGATTGTTACACAAACACTCCAGCAATGGAATTTCAACCTTCAAGTTCTTATTGTTGAAGGTCATTTTCAATGGTCAAGTCCTACTCTCATTCTGCTTTTTATAAACAATTTGTCTGTGGACATTCTCAGATTTTTAGTAAGTATTTTTTCAGATGATACCGCAGTGTATGAGTGCACCTACAAAAATCTAGATGACCAGAGCCTGACAGCTGATCTCATATCTGATCTAGCTCTAACAGTTCAATAGAAAGAAAACTGACTTGTAGCTTTCAATGCAGAAAGTTAGTAACTTTTCATCAGAACTGAGCTAATGCTGAATTTTCTTCAGACACAGGTGGAAATCATATGATCCATTCCTAAAGGTACTGAAAAATGGTTAGCTCCAGTAAGTATCTGACACATCCTGTCAAGTCCTCAATATACAAGAGCCAGATCAAGCCAAAAATGGTGTATTCCTGCCATACATGGGCAGGAACTACCCCCAAAGAGTTTAAAAACATTTTATGCAACTTTGTTGATGATGAATTTTTTTTTTAATAATTTCACCCTAAGCAAGGCAATAAAGCCAATAGAGCAGAAAGGGTTACTGAGTGTAGACAATATGAGAAAACTACTTTTAAGGGGGGAGGACAATAAAATAACAAGAATTAGTACAGAAAATAACGATTAAGATTCCATTTAAATTTTTGAAGATCAAAGTTGACTAGGAATCAAGAAGCCAGAAGAGAGTTCCACAAGTGAGAAGTCTGCTAGAAGAAACATCTAGCCATTTCAAGTGAAAAATTATGAGACCTTGCTGCCAATCTTGTATTTCACTTAAATTCATAAAGTCTAGGTACCATAGAGGAAAGTTCATCAGGACAATTACCATGAAAGTATTTATAGAAAAGGCACAGGGAAGCTACATTATGGGAATGGGAAACAGACTGAAACAGAGATGCCAGTTCAGGACCAATAACTAATAACATTGCAGATGCTTCTTTTGATTTTATCTAGAATCTCTAAATATATAGAAGGATAGCTAGGTCAAATATGACAGCAGTATTCAAAGCAAGGATGAATGGTAGACTTATAAATATGTAAGATGGATTCTGACAAGAAAAATTGTCTAGCATGACACAGTGAACCAACTTTCTTAGTTGCATTTCATCCACTATCCATATTCTATGCTTTCTGTTTCTTTTGCTTTCAATGTATCCCCTATGGTTGTTATGTTCTCCAAACCGTCTTTTCTCATTATATTTTGAAAGTTTTCTGAGTACTGCCTTCTCTCTTTAAAACTTCCTCATTTGCCCCATGCACATCCCAGAGTCAGTTAGAAGATTTTTTTTCATTTGTTATGAAATTGTCTGGCTTGGCTTGTCTTGTCTTGGAGGATAGACAATATGTAGCATTCCCAAACTATAATAATTCTTTCTTTAGACAGTAGAATTATAAAAACCCTCGAGATTGATTTCACTTAATAATTACAGGAAAGAATGAGCTGCAACAGACAACTGAAGAAGTATTCATATAAGTGCTGAAACATTGTGATAAAAGCAATCAAAATGAAGACACTGGTTTGAGCAAATCAGTGTATAATAATGATAATTTTGCATGTCATAAATTCAGACAAAAATATTTTCTTTTTTTATATGTCTTATCCCTTCAGGACATGGAAAATCTTGATTCTTCACAACTTCCTAAGCAATATTTGAACCCTCCCAGTGCATATTCTGTTATCCCACTTATTGAAAAAAACAGCTTTATATTATTTCTGCTTCTTATGTGATATCTGTTATTGCAAAGTTCAAAAGATTTTTTTCTTAAGTCTGTGCAAAAAGATCCAACCAATATTCTTCATTTATAAAGCATATATCTAAACCAGGACGTGCAGTTGAATGCTTTTAGTAGAATTGGTTAAAAGAAAGCAAGATTTCAACAAGTGAAAATATTTCTTTCTGCTGCTGGGCAACATCTTTGACATTCACAAAATCGAATAAATACAGTTGTATCCAAAAATATTGGACTGGGGAGGAAATAATCCAGAATGCTTTTCTCATTTTTAGAAAATCTCACTGAAATTTTTTTATGTCCAATATTAAATCTCAGCTACAAACCAAAATTTTAAAAACAATTTTTTCTTTAGATCAGTTAACCATAGGCACATTTATAATATGATAACACAATATATTTGTTGAAGCTTGCATTCATTTGATTAACCATTCTAATTCTGTGGTATACCTAACAGTTATTGGGAGCCAGTCTTATTCACAATATATTGCAACAATACCGGTAATAGTGCCACAGACAAATGGATCGTACCCAGTTCAACAAGTCAAACAAGGAAATTCAGTTTTGAGCATTCAAATTCTGTGGTACACCTAACTTTGCTTAGTGGGTGCCAGTCTTATTCACAATATATCTTTTTTAATCATTTCACCCCAAGCAAGGCAGGAATATCACTAGTATGAAAGGGGTCACAGAAAATGAAGTTGAGAGAAAAGACTGGGGATTGAGGAAAGGATAAAAGATGGAAGATGCCGATTGACATTGCATGTAAATTTTTGAAGATTGTAGTTATCAAGGAAGCAAGTAAATGTGAGGGAGTTCCACGGGTGGGAAGTGTGAGAAAAAAAAACTGTTGGAGTAGAAGTGGTGGTTACATTTAACTATTTCAACAGTAAAATGGTGGGACCTAGATGCTAAAATTTCATGTATTTGGTTCGCCAGGGGAAAAAGCTTGTCAGTGCTGTTGCCATGAAAATATTTGTAGAAAAGACAGAGGGAAGCCATGATTATGTATATTGCCACAACAATGGTAATGCTACAGACAAGTGGCTGGTACTCAGTTCAACAAGTCAAACAGGAAAATTCAGATTTTAACCTGCAGACAAATGTTTTCTTTATCTCTTCACTTGTTTTGTCAGTCTGTAAATTAAAACTCTTAGACTGGGGAAATCTTCTCGAGAAAATTATTCACAAGCAGTATTTGGCAAAGGGTGGTGGAATGGGCTGCAAAAAGGATTCATGATACCAACTGCTTTTGTCGCATTTAATCATTCTTCTGCTTGATACTTCTACCTGGTCTCTCTTGTATTGTTGATGATTTCCCAAAAAGAAAATATTCTTCTCAAGTTACAGGTTGATTTGCATATGTGTATGGTAACAAATGATGATTCATTCTCTTGTGCCACAGACAGGTTTGGTTTATTTTGCTTTATGACATATCAATCTCAATGGGTTATTTAATGCCAACAAAATTTTTATTGCTGGTAATATTTTTTCCAAAAATGTATTGCTGTTAATATTCATTTTCTTCTAAAATGTATTGCAGATAATAATGTAATGCTGGTACTAATTTTTCATTCAAAAAATTTATTACTGGTATTAAAACCTATTTTTACACTTTCATAGTGCTTAACCCCAGTTTAGGGATTAACTATTTGCCCATAGTTGGGAACCTAACAGGCGCTACCACCCAGGGTCAGGTTCGACCTGGGAACACCAGCAATTAAGAAGTGGTTCCATGCTCCTCAAAACCTCTTAATCAGAGGCCTTGCTGTTAGACGTAGTTTATTGTCTTACCCAGGACAGGCCACAGACAGAGTTTGATACAGTCCAGCTTGACTAATTTCTGAAGCTAATATACAATCAAGACAAAAAGTAGGAATGGGATTAAAAAATAACAAAACCTCAATTATTAATTTTGACTCAGTTCAAGACTCGACAGCTCCACCTCAACTGCTATTTTTCCAGGGATGTTAATTGACAAGTTCAAATGCAGACAATTCCAGATTCATTTTATTGCAATTAAATGCTTTTCATTTTTTCAAAAGCCTATAGATGCACGGGTGGTGTAACAGATAGTGGCTTGGACTGAAAAATAGGGGAGGTGAGTTCAAATGCCAGTCTCATTCATTACATTCACTTACATGCTAATACCCTTGAGAAAGACATGAATCCATCTCCTCCTTGTATCTAGAAAAATTAAACTGTTATTTAATGATATGTGCACAAAGAAAATTATTCTTACAACTGAACAAATGTTTTTGCTTTAAATATCTCACAACGGGTTGATAAGCTATCAAAAAAACAAAAACAAATCAACCTCCAAAAGCCCACTAGAAAACCAAGACACCAGGGTTACTTTTGATATGCTAATAAAATCCAAATTATCTAGCTTAGCTGTAAAGGCTTTTCACATCAACTTCTCAGTTAATTCCCATTCCAATTGACACGATGTAAATTCACTAATTGCTAAAATCCACTTTTGTAATTCTGTCTTAAATTAACGTCATAGATGTGACAAATACGAAACTCACAGTTACAGTGTAGAGATGTTTGCTTTAAATTGAGAATTTCTCAAGATAAATCCAAGTTAACCACCTCTAGATATTAGAAATAAGAGACAGGAGCACATTGTTCTGGCATTGAAGTATATGAATAATTATTGGTCTTTATTGGGTAAGAGGACTATAGAATGCCTAGCAGGATGTGGGACAAATGACATCTCAAACTGATTCAAACTCTGCACACAGATATACAAATGTTGCACTCTGATGACTTCTATAAACAATACGCCAGTGTACTAGAGAATTGCCTTAAAGCAGAAATTTCTGTATTTGACAATATAATGCCATACATCATTTCTTTACCATTGTTTCTCTCAGCAATGTCTGTTCCTTTACTGTCCTTCTCCAGT
>OZ010574.1:62652377-62889877 GCA_963932145.1 Acanthosepion lycidas | reverse complement strand
CCTTTCAAGCGGGATTTTATTTTGCAGAAAAATGTAAAGTACTCAATGGTAAAAATCTAGGTAATATGGTGGTTGTTGAACCTGGAAACATTTTTCCTCAGCCAAAAACTACTGCAAAAGCTATGATCACTGAAGAAATCTCTTTGGCATTGGTAATATGACAACACTTTTACTCCCAAGCATTGCTATAAGTAATGGATGCATGAAAGAACATTTTAACTTAATGTGCATGTGTGACAGTTTTCAAAGTCAATTTTTGCCAAGCAGCTTCATTCCATGTACGCTAGCTCCATTACCAAAGCAACAGTCCTGATACTTTTTTATTGGGCCTGATAGTTTAATTTTCTTTGTACCACCTGATGATTATTTCTTGATGGTCTGGTACCTGTTTTTTTTAGTTTGAGCAAAATTAAGTGCATTTGAATTTCACATAATTTCAAGACTAAGTCACCAGGCAGTTACAGGTAGTTAATAATAGTTTAATATAAGTTTTTAACAGTTACTAATGCTGAAGAGATAAATAAGTGATAAATAATAAATGGGTCAGAAGTGTATTATTGAATTGTCATCATGTGATGTCTATTCATTTGGCAAAGAGGATTATTTGTCATTGGCTTGAATTGGTTCACTGTGTCATGCTAGAAAGTTTTTGTTTCCAGAATCTATCTTACATATCTAGTAGTCTTCCATTCATCCATGCTTAGAATATTGCTGCCACATTTTGTCTGGTGCTCCTGCTATTTACTTAGAGCATCTTAATAATATCCAAAGAAGAATCAGCAATATTATTTGCCTTCTTCCTACATCTTGGCTTCAGTCTCTTTCTCACCACCTTAAAGTTGCCTCTCTGTGCTTTTCTATAAATACTTTCATGTTAATTGTTCAAATGAGCTCTTCCCTATGAGGCCTAGATTCTTTGTATTTAAGTACAGTATTAGATTGACAATGATGTCTCAACAACTTACAGTTGAATCGGCTAGTGTAACCATAAGTTATATGCTAACAGTTTCTTTTCTCATATTTTTTGCTTGTGGAACTCCCTTCCTTTTCTATACTTTCCAAACAACTTTAATCTGCAAAAATTCTAATGCCATGTCAATTGTGATCTACTGTCTTCCTGATCACTCTTCATTTGTTCTTGCTTCTTAGCAATGTTTCTGATTCTAACATTTTCACACCTAATAACCCCTTGTATTACAGTGGCTTTACTGCCTTGCTTGGGGCAAAATTGATTTAAAAAAAAAAAGAAAAACAGGATACCAGAAATATATAAACATGTGCAAATATATAGACACTTGTAATGCACAAATATACACAACATGTGAATATCATAAGACTATATTAACAGCCAATATGTCTAATATAGGACAGATAATGAGGAAAGAGAATTTGGAGAAATTGATACTCATGGGACATAATGAAGGCAAGAAAAGCAGAAAGAAATATCAAGTAACCTCTCCAAAAATCTTGTATAAATGGATGGTAGAATATGGTGTTGGAGGAATAATGCAAAGGTAAAGGTTACTAACAGGTAATAAGTATTGGAAGTTGTGGAGAGCCGTGATAGTCTACATTCTGAATGGACAAATTGAAACCTTAGATTGAGTCATAAGTAATTTCTGTTTTTGTGATCCAATTTTAATGATGAATGTATTAGCCTACCTACTTCTTATCTATGCCAACTAAGAATATACTAATTGACCTTAATAAGGTAGCATACACAGTGGATTAAAGAAAAAATCTTGTTCTCCTTCAAAGTTACATACAAGAACACAGGAAAACTTTGGAACTTGGCTGGTCTGTTCTCCCTCACCTGCCATATTCACCTGACCTTGCATCAAGCGATTATTACTTTTTGCAATTGCTGCAAAACACTTTGATGAGAAAAAATTTCTTAAATGAAAACCAGATTCAAGAGTTTGTGGAAAATTTTTTCACAGTCTGTCTATATTTCTGAGATAAGGTATTATGTACATTATTTACATTATTCGGACTATTGTCCTCATCTTTGTCGCCATATTTATGACAACGTTTCGGCCATTTCAGAGGGAAATTAGCAGGAGATAACTGATAACTGACATCCATCAAACATGGCACGTGGAACTAGAACAGTCTACCCCAGTGAGCAAAATAAATGATTCAGTTCGAAATTCCAACCACCTGAAGAAGGCTGGAGCATACGATGGCTGAAACGTTGTGATAAATATGGCGACAAAGATGAGGACACTAGTCCAAATAATGTAAATAATGTAAACTTTTTCACATCAAAACCTATTGAATTTTACTCAAATGGTATTGAAGAGAAGCTTGATAAATGACAAGTTATTGCAAATAAAGGTTATATATATATATATATATATATATATATATATATAACTGAATAAAATGTAATTATACTTTAGTTTGGAAGAATAACGTTGAACAAAAACTGAAATTATTCATAACTGAAATGTAAACTACTAACAACTAAAATACAAAAGGTTACTGAGTAAGAAAGAATGAGAAAAAGAAAAAAGACATTATTAAGGGAAGAGAACAATAAAAGACTAGAAATTAAGAAGACAGAAGATAACAGTTGACATTATATCTAAATATTTGAAGATCAGAGCTGACTAGAAAGAACAAAGCCAATGTCTTCTCAATCATGCATTTTTTTAACCATTTCACCCCAATCAAGATGATAAAGTTATGATGCAAGTGGTTACTGAGAAAGAAACTGAGAAAATGATATTAAGGAGAGGGACGACATTGAATGTGTCTTTTCTATAAAGATTGTCATGGTAAGAAGGAGATTGTGATGAGTGAAATAAAGAGTAAAAAGAGTAGGAGAATAAAAGAGGATGAAAGGAGGAGATTCAAAAAAGTAAAATAAAAAATATTAAAAAAGAGTAGGAGGATAACTGGAGATGAAAGGAGGAGAGCAAGATAAGCAAAAAAAAAAAAAAAATGAAATGAGAAAAAGTATAGGAGGTCAAATTAGACTGAAAAGAGGAAAAATTGACAAACAAAATAAAGAAAGGAGAAAAGAGTAGAAGGAGAAAAGAGAACGGAAGGAGGAGATTTAGTCGATCAAAATAAAGAAAGGGAAAAAAAGTAGAAAAAAGAGTAGAATAAAAGAGGACAAAAGGCAGAAATCAGATAAAGAAAGCTGGGGAAAAAGAGTAGGAGAGCCAAAGGAAGAGAAAGCCATAAATGAAATAAGGTACCGAGAAAAGAGCAGGAGGTTAAAAGAAGATGAAAGGAGGAGATCGAGACAAGAGAAGTAAGGAAAGGTGAGAACAAGTAGGATGATAAGAAAGTAAAAGATAAAAGTAGGAAACCACAACGGATGAAATTCCTTTTTCCATTATTTTCGAACTTTTCAGTAGATCAATTTTGTTCAGAGTGGAAATCCCATATGGCATAAGTTTCCTTTGAGGTGATCTGTAATCAGGATTTTCTCTTCCTTACCAAGTTAATTTCAGGATATGTTCTCCTGATTTAATATGTAAGATTAAACCTCACACCTGTTTACAATCTATCAATAGAGCAGTATCAGCAACATGAAACAAAAAAGTTTGTTAAAAATTAATTTTTGTATACTAGGGTATATTTAAGCCATAAGATAACTTCAGGTGGAATTTTCTTTCTTCTGCTTACAAAACAGGTAAAAAAATTGAGACATATTTATGCAGATGAATCTATTACTATAAACAAAATTCATTCTTTTTCAGTACTTTGAATAGAATATATAATTTGAAACAATGACCTTTATGCTACCATGGTTTCTACCAGTGGCATTATCAAGCAGTAAGTTTTACTGCTCGACATTGTTGGTTTTTGAAAATTGTATTTGAGTACTTTTTTAATTAACCCATTCTTTTGGCAAATATTTTTTTGTCAAAGTTTACATTTTGTAAAGTATATATATATATATATATATATATATATATATATATTACACACATATATATATCCTTCATATACACATATATACACACATACAAATATATATATATATATATATATATATATATATATATATATATATATATATATATATGTATTAGGTTGGTGCAAAAATAATATCGTTTTCTCACATATGCTACTATGTGAGAAAACGACATTATTTTTGCACCAACCTAATATATATATATATATATGTATATATATTTATATATATATATATATATATATATATATATATATATCCACACACATATATCCACACACATACATATACATATATATATATATATATATATATATATATATATATATATATATATATATATATACTGAAAACAAAAATCCTGAAGTTTTTCAGGTGCTGATATGACTTGCCATAAATAAAAAATTTCAGAAATCACTGGGAAGGTTCCTCGTTGTTATACAACTGTTTTAAGTGACCTCAACTGCCCTGGGTGATCATGCATTATTTTACATGAACAGAAAGTAAAAAACATTATTTTTAAGTGAAATCTTAATTTCAATACTTAAAAATCTTTGTGAGCATCACATGACTAATGTATCTGTATATACACAAAATTTGTAAAATTTTATATAAAACTACTATTGGGGTATATGTCTAAGCTGCATTGTGAAATGTAAACGGATTATCATATTTATGATTAGGTTCCATTCCTAATTAGTCTGTATCCCAAACCCCTCCAAAAATCTGAAAGCCAAAGTACATCCAGACCCAAGAATTTCAGATAAAGTATTCTCAATGTGTGTGTGTGTATGTACGTGTGTACATATATATATATATATATATATATATATATATATATATATATATATACACACACACATATACATATGTATGTATACACACACATATGTATATACACACACATATGTATATACACACACATATATATACACACACATACATATATATACACACACACATATACATACACACATACGCACACATATATATATACGCACACACACACACACACACATATATATATATATATATATATATAGAGAGAGAGGGGGCGAGATAGAGATATAATATATATGTATATATTTGAAAAAATTAGATCAGCTGATCACGCTACCTTGGCTTCAACCATTTGGTATCTTTAGATGATCTGGGCTAAATAATTTCTTAATACTTTATTATTAAAAAATAAATAAATAAATGCATAACACAAAACCCCTAATAGTAGAGGGAGGTGAAAAGCAAGGGTATTGAAATTATATTGGAGAGGCGTTTGTATGAAATGTACATGTTTTTATCCTTTTTAATAGTACTGTTTCCTGGTCTAATTCAACTCTGACCAATAACCTTTTTAGAATTATATATAATTATCAATACTATTCAGGTGTAGCATTTGATATAATAGCAGACACAATGAGGTAATGAGATTTTGACAATTGGAATCATTATTTTAAACTAGGCCATAAAGCTACAAAAGCTGCTCAGATTTATTAAGAGCCTTCTTGTATTAGACACATTTGAGTAGGATCATTGAAAAATACCATAAGTTGCACAGAATACAAGCTTCAAAACCAGACAAGTGCTTTCAAGAGTTAAACGAATGAAAATATTTTTAATACCTGGCAATAAAAGCACTCAATTTAAATAATTTAAATATGAAAACAAAAAAAAAATCTAAAAATATCTCCTTTTGAAACAAATTTCAGAATTTTATAAAACTTTTGAAAGGAAAACAATAAAAAAAATTATTTTGAGTGAGTAAAGAGATTCATTGAAACCGTTTATACAACTGGCTTGAATATCACTTGAATAAAAATAAAATCTCAAAACTGCTTGGATCAAATTTTAAGTTCAACAAACAATAGACACACTTGAATTATTGCTCAGAAAATTTACTGGAGATTTTAAAAGTATAATTTCCTTAGCAAAATAAATTGATGCCAACAGTTTTTTGAAGGAATTTTTTCTGTGATATGATCCAATGAATGGCTCAATATTTTTGCTTTTCTTTTGATTAGGTTCAACAGACTTTTTCAACACTTAAAAGTGTCAATGATTGTCGTAAGTGTTCGTATTCTAACACTTTACGAGCAATTTCTTGTCAAATTATGTTACAAAATTCAAAGATCATAAGAGGAACTGATCTCTTTTAATACTTTCCATTATTTTACATCATTTATATTTTATAGCAATCTATTTTTGTAGAAACAAACAAAAACAGATGCTCAGGAGTAAAAATTATTGATTAGTTGTTTTTGTTTAGCGGCATATCAACACTTCTATGAGTTATTTAATGCAGAAATCTTTTAGGAGGGATATAATAATGATTTTAATGATACAAGTCCTACTAATTAATCCATAGCTGGGGGAAAAAAGTGATATTTGTGTCTGAATATAATGAACCCAACTGGAGTTGAAACTCAGCTGTCTGATTAACAATTCTGAGACATTATCTATTACACCACCCACACATTTAATCTTTCAGCAACTGGTATTCCCAAGCAATCACCCATCTAGGTACTGACTATACTGGACATTGCTTAACTTCGGTTTCAATGCTATATCACCATAAGCTGAGTAAAAATGACTAACAGAAAATATATAGTACAGAAGTGTTTGCTTGTATAAGTCTTTTTATTCTTTTATTTGCCATGTTCCTTCAGGACCTGGGCAATCAGCACCTCTTCATAACTTCTTATCCCTTCATAGCAACTTAGTAACATTTGTCATTTTAACATCCCCCCCCCACACGTTATCATGCAATAATTTTTATGTTTGATGAACTAAAAAGTGATGCCAATTTTTTTTGTTTTTTTACATCTTTAAAATCTTTAATTTCAGATTCTTTGGATGTTACAAAGTGTCACGGAAATATTAAACTTTTCCGAACTGAATTTATTTAAAATTTTATCACTGTTTAGATACTAATTCAAATTTCAATCTAGTTCAGAAAGGAAGACTTGGAGAATTTGACATTTACAAGTATGTATTGAAGGTAAAAAATACAGTGGAAGGTGGTGAGCCTGATGATCTTGCATCAATAGAAATTTGACATATCTTTTTTAATTATATATCAATTATTGCATGTTGACATTTGAGTCATATTAATGTTATTGCTTTTGTTAACGCTTTCAACATGGATCTGCTGAATAAAAATATTTTATTGCATTAAGTTTTCATAAAAACAACAAAAAGGAGATATTCCTGAGAAAAAAAAAATGTCTACCATAGAGCTTCGTCCAGAAACTCTATATATATTTTAATCATTTCACCAAGTAAGGCAATAAAGCCACTAAGATGCAATGGGTTACTGAGTGTTACAGAATATGAGAAAAAAAACATTATTGTGGAAGAGAGAACAATAAAGGAAACAGGAAATATTGAATATAAAATATAATGATTGAAATTGCATTTAAATTTTCGAAGATCAAAGTTCATTGGGAAGCAAGAGGCTGGAAGTGGGTTCCACATGTAAGAAGTGTGAGAGAAGAAAATTTTGTGATAAAGTAATCAGGAGTAATCTCCCTTGATTTATGATTACCTCCTTTTGGAGAACTATAAATAGCCATTATGCTGGTAGCAATTATTCTCAGCAGAATAAAATTTCCTTAAGCCTACTCTTGCTCTCTTTTGTTATTACAACTGTTAACATAGAACTTATGGTTACATCTACACATTTGAACAGTAAAATGAGATCTAGCTGCCAATCCAGTACTGCACTTTAATTCTTAAAGTCTAAGTATAAGAGGAAAGCTCATCAGAAAAATTACCATGAAAATATTTATAGAAAGGCACAGGAAACCTACTTTACAGTGGTGGGGAAAGTGACTAAACTTGGACTGCCAGGTCAGGAATAATAACATTGCAGATTTTATCTTTGGATTTTATCAAGAATTTCCAAATCTATAGTAGAAGCACCAGAACAGATGTAGCAGCAATATTCAATGCATGGTTGAATGGTCGACTAATAAATAGCACAATAAAGTGAACCAACTTTCTTAGTAACAGACCTAGCAATTGGTACAATTCAATATAATCTTTTCCACTTCATGTCAGTGAAAAACTATAGTGAAAATTGTTAGTGCTTCTAGATAGATAAACTGAACTTATTCAAATTTATTTTACCACTTCTTAGATAAGAAGTGGTAAAATTTTAAATAATTCCAAATAATTGAAAGTTTCAATTCATCAAATATCAATTATCACACGTCTCCACTTGAATAATCTTAAAGTTGTTGCTTTTATTAATCCTTTCAAGCATCTGGCCAGACAGACATTATACTCATATTTTTTTTTTGCATTCAATTTTCATAAAAGTGGCCAAGATTAATTATTCAAGAACCAAAATGACTACCATACAACAGAAGCCTAATCGTACCCAAATATATATATATATATATATATATATATATATATATATATATATATATATATATATATATATATATAGTACAAAAGAGTTCACCAGTGTCAATCGGTCACAAGACAAAATAATAATTGAGTTACATTAAAAATGGTGAAATTTAGGAAAAAAATTTAGTTTGGAAAGCATTAATAGGAAAAAAGACAAATGCCCAATTACATAACCTTTTTTTTCAATATTTCAATTGGATAACTGATCAAGTTATTTTTACTTTCAAATATGTATAATGTATTACTGAAATGTATGACTATAAAAAAACAGTATCTTTTGCTTTGAAAAGAAGTCCTCAGAAGTAACCTGTTAAAAAAATAAAAACTTGGTTAAATTATGTTACATTTTGTTGCAGACATTCAAACTATTTACTAATAGATTTATAATCTGTGCATAAGTGAATATAACAACATCAATTGGAATTGAAATTCGACTCCTCAATTTACAATTTTGAGCTATTATCATTGCACCACCGACACATCCAACCTTATAGCATCTGGTATTTCCAAGCAGTCACCCATCTAGGCACTGACCAGGCTCAACATTGTTTAACTTTAGTGATATAGCTGTGGGCTAAGATTGTTTTAAGGGCATAAGAGAAGAAAGTAAGAAGTGCATATTATGAAGGATAGATAATGGTTGACCTTAGACGTGGAGTCATTAAGATTGTAGTAGTTGTGGAAGTATCATGTCAGGAGTCTCTTCCGCAAAATAACAGTTCTTGCAAAATGAAGCTGTCAGAGTGGAACTTTTACTTACCAGGGGAATATGAAAGGAATGAGGATGCATCGACCCTGTGAGAGGATACCTATGTTTCATCTGTGGATAAAGTACAAAGAACTGACCATTTTTCTAGCATTTTTGTGATGGATCGTATATATGTTTTCCAAGTGAGATCTGGAGTGAACCCAATAGACATTCAAATCAAAGAGGCTCATTGAGACTAATATAATTGATTGAAGAAAATTCAGAGTCTGCTCACAGGTCATGAAACATTACTAACTTGGTTTGGGAGGTACTGAATGTCACAAGCCAGTTTTGTTTCTATTTTTAGCTGTGATGAAATAACAACTCTTAGAGACCACTACAAATTCTTGCTGACTAAATATACAAAATCCATTTAGTCATGTATTTAAATTTTAATACTGTCAAGATGAAGAAAGCTTCTGTAGGTTTTTTGCCCTTTTTCAAGTCAAGCCATACAAGAAATCTATTCCAATTTTCTGACAAGTGATGATCTGTCAACTTTTTAAGCCAGATCAAATTATGAACGCACATTTGAATTTCATACAATTGCCAGACTAATTCACCGAGTGGCTACTAGTAGTGTTGTATTTAATAACAGATTAAGACAAGTTTTTTTAACGGTCACTGACACTGTATGTAAATAACAACAAGGTACTAGAGACAATGGCAACAAAAGGAGCACAACTACTTAACATCAGGAAGAGACAGTTGATGTTTCTGGAACACGTAATGAGGATGAAGGGTTTGGAAAATTTGATACTCACAGGACAGTTTGAAGGTAAGAGAGACAGAGGAAAACAACACACATGCCTGGTCAGCTTGAGTGAATGGATGATGGAGCAGGGTCTGGGAGAGATAGCAAAAATACAAAAGTTATTAAGAGCTACAAGGGATAGAAAGTTGTGGAGAGCCATGATCGCCTACGTCCTGAAGGGATACAGCACATAAAAGATGTTGTAGAGCTATAAAAATGCATAATTAGTGGGTCAGTAGTTTTTTTATTAAATTGATATTGATATTTTTTTTTAATCATTTCAACCCAAGCAAGGCATTAAAGCTACTAAGACAGAAGGTTACTGAATGTTACAGAATATGCAAAAAAAAAGTGCTATTAAAGAGAGAACAGGAAGTAAGAGGACAGAAGATAACAACTGATATTGCAACTTCTGTTGGTCTGTCAAAACAGATAATTCAAGACGGTTCTGGAACTATGGGTGTCGGAAAACCACTGGCGTACATGTAAGGTTATCAAATAATATGTTGATGAAATATAGTTTAAGAAAAAAAATCCATTTTCATTACACTTATAAATTTAAAATATTAGTGAAAGGAATATTTAAGATCAATCTTAGGCACCTTCTATGATGTAAGCTGATCTGACTGACTTTATAATTATATTATTGCTGGTCATCCCATTGTTATGGCACTATGTACAATTGATGCGAGGCTGGTTGATTTTATTACATGGTATTCTAAAGGGATTAATGTCCTCATCTTTGTTTTTCTATCGCAGTGTTTTGGCCATTGTGTCATCCAGCTTTATTCAGGTATATGTCAATCCAGGTAATAAATAATGGTAACACGTCATTCAAGAAATTTAGAAAGAAAAAAATTCAACATTTGTTTTATTTAATGTTGAATTTTGTGTGGTACACCTAGTGAACATCAAACTCACTAGTCTTGATAAACTTTACCCAATGCCAAGGCACCTGGAAATAATTTTATTATAAAAATATATCACCAATGATTTTAAGATGAAAATTCATTGCAAATGATTTCACTATGAAAATGCATTGCAAATGATTTTTACTATGAAAATGCATTGTAAATGATTTTATTATGAAAACGGATTAAAAATAATTTTATTATAAAAATGCACTGGAAATGATTTTACAATGAAAATGAATTAAAATTGATTTTACTATGAAAATACATTGAAAATGATTTTACTATGAAGATGTCTTGAAAATAATTCTACTATGAAAATTCAGTGAATATGATTTTAGTATGAAAATCAATTGCAAATGATTTCACTATGAAAATGCACAGGGAATTATTTACTATGATAATGCATTGGAAATAATTTTAGTTAAGCTTGCTTGATTTTATTGCACATCAAACTTACTGTCTTATTTAATGTTGGATTTTTGTGTGGCATGCAGTGAAAATTAAACTCTCTACTCATTTGTAATGGTCAATCAGACCAGCAAGTTGTTTGTTTTAATTTAAATAAATATATTCATATATATAAATGCCTGAGGATAAATAGCTACAGATATAAGTAAGAAATACTATATATTTTCTCCAAAGTAGTTATTAGAAAAAGTTATATTTTTTCAATAGAATCTATTAAAATTGTTCTGATATAGAACATAAATGCTCTAGTATTTTATCTGAATTCTCGTTGGAATATGGTCTCTATTTAAACATAAAATTTTCAAAGCAGAACTTGTCTATAATTTTTGCTAGGAAGGTAATTTGATTAAGCACTCAGTGACTCCTTGAAGTTAACCTTTATTTCTGTTTTGTTCGACAATGGTATTGAAAATAAACCCAAATAACCGACCAAAGAGAAAAGAGGAATGAAAAAAAAAGTTTCTTCAGTCTGAAAAAATTAAGTCGATTTTCCTTTTGTTCTAAAAATTCTGACTCATTTTCTTTTTTTATTTAGTTACTGACATCAATCAGTTTATTATACAAGTTTTTTTGCTTGTAAGCTTCATTTTATACAAAAGAACTACTGACTTTTCCTCTGAGAAGATGGTTAACGAGCTTGACTTGCAAAACAATTTGTAAGTTCAATGCGTTCAATGTTTAGGGAAACAAATAAAGATTAAAAAGAATTCCCCTGTATTTTCAGGAAGTAAAACTAATAAATTATTAAATTTTTATTTAAAATAATGTGAAAACCGTATCCAAACATTAAAGATTATATTAATGTTTTAAATAACATCCAGAAATTGAAGATAATATTGCCTTTTTCAATTTCCTCCACACATTGAAGATAATGTTGACATTTTAAAGAGCCTCTAGTTAGTGAAGTTATAATGAAAACATTTAACATTGCATCCAGAAATTGAAGATAACACTGACATTTTAAACTACTTCCAGCTATTAAACATAATGTTGACATTTTAAATTGCCTCCAGACATGGAAGATTATGTTGACATTTTAAGTTGCCTCCATACATGGAAGATTATGTTGACATTTTAAGTTGCCTTCATACATGGAAGATTATGTTGACATTTTAAGTTGCCTTCATACATGGAAGATTATGTTGACATTTTAAGTTGCCTTCATACATGGAAGATTATGTTGACATTTTAAATTGCCTCCAGTTATTAAAAATAATGCTGACATTTTAAATTGCATCCAGTTATTAAAAATAATGTTGACATTTTAAATTGCATCCAGACATTGAAGATGATGCTGTCATTTTAAACAGCCTCCAGTTATTGAAATTATAATGTTGATATTTAACATTTATAGTAGTAAGTATTGTGCCTCTTAGGTTTATATAAGAAGTGTGACTCTTGCATGTACAATAATAAGAAGTGCACCTCTTGTGTCTATAGTAATAAGAAGTATACCTCTCATGTCTATAGTAATAAGAAGTGCACTTCTTGTGTCTATAGTTATAAGAAGTGAACCTCTTGTGTCTATAGTAATAAGAAGTATACCTCTTGTGTCTATAGTAATAAGTATACCTCTTGTGTCTATAGTAATAAGAAGTGCACCTCTTGTGTCTATGGTAATAAGAAGTGCACCTCTTGTGTCTATGGTAATAAAAAGTATACCTCTTGTGTCTATAGTAATAAGTATACCTCTTGTGTTTATAGTATTAAGAAGTGCACCTCTTGTGTCTATGGTAATAAGAAGTGCACCTCTTGTGTCTATAGTTATAAGAAGTATACCTTTTGTGTCTATAGTAATAAGAAGTGCACCTCTTGTGTCTATAGTAATAAAAAGTATACCTCTTGTGTCTATAATAATAAGTATACCTCTTACATTTATATAGTAGTAAAAAATGTGCCTCTTGTGTTTACAGTAATAAGAAATTATATATATTATACAAAAGCCTTGCAGAACATGTCATTTGACAGTTTAAAAAAATACAAAAATACACTTATAAATCTAGCCCACAGTAAAAATAAATTCAAACATTCATTAAAATTATAATTTTTTTAAATTTTATTTTTAGGCTGTGAAAACAAAATAAATTTCTAACATTACAATTCTGATGGTTGTCAGCAAGAGGGACAACCCAACATGCAAATTACAAATTGTAGATACCAAAATAAAACGAGTACAAAAATTGAAATATCTAGTAAATGTTTGAACAGAGCATGGAAAATGTGACACTGAAATTCGAAGGCACATTGGGATTATGAAAGGTGCCTTCCAGAAGGTAAGCAAAGTATTAAGAAACAGGAAAATTTCATTAGAAACAAAGAAAAGACTACTGAACTGTTACATAATATCAATCCTCCTATATGGTAGTGAATGCTGGACAATCTCCTCACAGATGAAGAGACTTGAAGCAGCAGAAATGTTGTTCTACAGAAATATACTGAGAATATCATGAACTGAACATGAGAACAACAATGAAGTTTTAGAGAAAATCGAAACAAAAAGGACACTTATACCTAACATTGGAAAAAGATATTTCTAGGGTACATAATGAGGAAAGAGAGCTTGGAAAATTTGATACTCATAGGATATATTCAAGGAATAAGGAACAGAGGAAAATAGCACATAACCTATATATTGAGATTGGGTAAATGGTTGGCAGAACAGAGATTAGAAGAGATTGCAAAAAGACCAACATTGCTAAGAGCTACAAAGGACTGGAAATTGTGGAGAATGTTGATTACCCACATTCTGAAGGGACATAGCACATAGAAGAAGAGGAATAAGTAGACATTTTTCACTTCACACATACACTGTCTCGGGTCTTGCTAAGCTATTAATCAGCAGACAGCAAGGCAAATAAATGTCTTGTGTCTAATTATTAATCATAGACTGAAACAAAGAAAATAGTAAAAACAGATATAAAACATCCAACAATGTTATTACAATAATCTACAAAAAAAAAATTTATATAAAAAATCATTTTAAAATATGACTAGAAACATAATAATACCTGAGTTCCTGCCATATTTGGATGATAGCCTCTCTTTATCATCAGTAAGAAAATCCCGTGGAATAGTGATTAAAATCTGACCATTTTTTTTTCTCATTGACTTGTGTTAGTTTGATAAACTTTGCCAGACATTTGCAACTTGTGTAGGTGGTTCTCGTTACATTATCAGTATAAACGTAAAAAAAAAAAAGAAAGACCACCAAAACATCTGCTATTCTCAAAGAAACAACAACAAAATAGAAAGGCTGAGCCATCCAGAAGTAAACCAACGTGTCCTAATCAATAATATTCAAAGAATCAGGGATGATATTAGAAAAAAATAAACTGTTAAATGCAACAGCTGTTCAAGAAAAGAGTTTTGTATTGAAGGTCTGTATTCAAAAGTGTGTCAAATCTTTAGTAAATAATCTTACAAATATACAAATAAAAAAAAGAAAAGTTCTTTATTCTGATCTGAAATCAGATACATATTTCATTAATGATTCCAATTTGGGGCACAGGCTGAAATCAAAGTTTATTACAATACGGAAGTATAAATTTTAATTCTGCATATATAGTATGTTGCTCACCTGAGATGGTGTCAAAGTAGACTTTTCACTCGGTGCCTATATGATGAATGCATGCAGGGCCCAGCACATTTTAACCTGAACGCCACCGACTGAAGGGGGCCCAAGCCTGATTGTAATTCTTGCTATCTTAATAACATTTGCTTTTTTTATTTACATTTATATGTTAGAAATTAAACTAAGGACAACTGACTATTAAAGGATGAAAAACTGTGGCCTTATTTTGTGCAAATCATGAATTTTTTTTTTACATGTGCTAAGTCTAAAAAAAAAACACTAAATAAAATTCACTATTTTTTTCTTTATCTACAATGATGAATATGTTAAAATTATTCAACTTTTTAACAAGAAAAATCTGAAGTTGATGTTAAAAATTGCTGCAAAACATTGTTGATTTATTTAAGATGACATGTCTCTAATTTCTATTTAGATACATTATATTTATTTTCAATTTTTCTAGTTGAATTGTTTATCTATATTGTATATGATCCATTAGTGTACATAATTAGGTTACAATAAAATTTGTATTTTATATGAATACAGCCTTATGAAAATTGAGATGTAGTATAGTGTGGTGCCCATATTATAGATTGTGGGGGTGTATCACAGATTCAGAGGAGCATGAGGCCGTTGCAACAGCTCTGAATACATGGCTGGTGTAATAGGTGCTCAGAATGGTAAATCAGAGATCCCAGTTTGAATTCCAGTTGGGTTCATTATATTGTCTTATCTGCAAATACCCTTGGGAAAGGTTTGAATCAAGCTATGGGTTAAATAGTATGATTTGTAAAAAAATCATTGTTATTCTCAAAAAATTGTTAGTGCAATATCCACTTGCAAAAGAAATAGAATTAGTCTTACAATCCAACAATTATTTTGGCGTTAAATAACCCAGTTTATTTAAAGCCAAAACATATTTTGGATTTAATAAATCCCAAACATTTCCTGTATGGAAACAGCTAATTTGACCATTACCACTATATCCTTATGGTACTTTTTCCTACATTCATTTGTTCTAATTACTATTTTCTTCTGCTT
The DNA here is from genome assembly GCA_963932145.1 of Acanthosepion lycidas. Taxonomy (NCBI): domain Eukaryota; kingdom Metazoa; phylum Mollusca; class Cephalopoda; order Sepiida; family Sepiidae; genus Acanthosepion; species Acanthosepion lycidas. The sequence continues at coordinate 62,874,037 of OZ010574.1, read as the reverse complement.
CTTTACCCTTTGAAGTGTGTCTTATGAGTGTCTAGTTCTTCAAGCATTCTTTCTTCATGATTCCCTAGAGTTCAGTTATCTCTGATTGTTAGCAACAGTTTCCTCCCTGGTATTCTCTATATATGTTGACAGAACTATATATTGGAGCCACTAATAAATAAAGACAAATTACAGCAAGTCTTCAACTGCAGAAGTCAAAACATGACAGCCAGCAGCAACCTAATCAGCAGCTAGGCTAAATTTAAAGCTCTAGATTTACTGCAGCAAATTGTTCAAATTGTTCTGCCTAGTGGGTAAAAGCAAGGATTTGTGAATTTGGTGACAGAGTGATTGTGCGTTCAATTCTTGGTTAGGGCACTCAGTGGAAACAGTCAAGTAATAACTGAACAGTACTAAATAAAATAATAACTAGACACTATCCCTAGACATGCACAGTGAAATGACTATTTTATGGTTATAAGTATCAGTTTCTTTATAGTTCTTATTTTTCTCAAAACTTCTTTGTTACATGTTTTGTCCATAGTATCCTTAGTATCCATCAGTCGAACCATGCCTCCTTGTGAGAAGATTGTTTAGCATTCACTGCCCTATAAGAGATTAGATATTACATAGCAGTTCAGTTCTTTCTTTGTTTCTAATTGCTTTTTTGTAGGGCACAATACAAATTGAGAGAGAAAAAGTATTATGCTACATCAAGTTAGCTTTTTTTTTCTTTATTTTTTTTTAAGCATTTCACCCCTAGCAAGGCAGGAAGCCACTAGCACGCAAGGGGTTATAGATGATTTGGAGTGAGAGCAGATAGGAATGATAGAGGAAAGGATGAGGAGAAGGATAGTGGATAGATCAAGACAACTGGAGATGTTGATTGACATTACATTTGAATAGTTGGAGATGATAGTTATCACGGAAACAGGAATAGGGAAGGGAGTTCCACAGGTGAGAGGTGCGAGATATGAAGCTATTGGAGTAGAAGAGATGGCTACATTTAACAGTTTCAACAGTGAAAAGGTGAGAGCGGGATGCCAGCCTCATAGGAAACTTGAATTCACAAAGTCTGAGAACCAGTGAAAGCAGCTCATCAGAGCAATTACCATGAAAGTATTTGTTAAAAAGACAGAGAGAGGCAACAGCACATCTGTGAGATAACAACTGCAGATGAGATGCCAGATATATCTGTCTCTGGATCTTATCAAGAACCTTGAGACAAACAGAAGGGGATCCAGACTATATATGGCAGCAATACTCCATGCAAGGGTGAATGGTTGATATGTAGATTTTAAGGATTGATTCCGGGGAGAAAAATTTCCTGGCGCAGCACAGGAAGCCAACTTTCCTTGCGGTGGACAAAGCAATTGACTCAATGTATTTGTTCCATCTCAGGTCAGTAGACAATGTGAGACTGAGCAGCTGCAGAGAGGTGCTCTCAGGAAGTTGAGCATCAGACATTCTTATGGGGGGGGGCAGGGAAGGATCTCTGTCGTGATTAATAGAGAGCAGTTTTGTTTTGGAGGTGTTAAAGTTAACCAGCCAATTCCTGCCCCAGTTCACAACCGATTCGAGGTCCTTTTCAAAATGAACGGCCAGGTTAGTTTTGTCAGCGACACTAGATTTGTTTTTGAGGCAGGAGTAAATTGTAGTGTCGTCCGTGTAGATGCCTACTTGGGAATCAATGGTGTCAGAAAGATCGTTGATGAAGATAAGAAACAGAGTAGGGCCTAGGATGGAGCCTTGGGAAACACCTGCATTCGTGGGATAACAAAATCCTCATTTAACATTTAATGACCTAAGCCTAAACATTCTGGAAATGGCAAAGATTACACAGCTATCTCTGCCACATAGCAGGCTTTCAAATTCTTCATTTTTTTAATTTTACTTTATTCCTTTGCATTTCATTCATTTTTTACTTTCTCATAAAAAAAGAAACAGTAGTCAGTTCCACTGTTCTGAAGATAATGAAAATACATTGAAATATCAACAAAATAATTCTTGTTTGTTAAACAAATAGTTGATTGATTCATTTTCTACAGCATATCAACCCTTTGCAGGTTATTTAATGCCAGAAAATATTTTTAGATTATAAAAATTTTTTTATATAATAATTGTTTAATGATACAAGTCTTTACTAATTAACCCATAGCTGGAGGGAGAAGAGGTGGATTCATACTGTAAATTTAAGGAACTCAGACATGTGATGGAAAGAGAATACTCTATTAGGACAGCTTTCTTCTCCGTATCTGTGCCCTATAAAAATGGTTGCTCAGCTCCTTCCAGGCAAGGCTGTCCCTTTTTTGGGGTGAAGAGTAACCAAGCGGAGCAACTCATGAAGATTAACACATACCTTTCCCAAGAGTATTTGCACATAATTGAATACAATAAACCTAACAGGAATTGAACTCAGCTCTCCAATTAACAATTCTGAGGCATTATCCATTACACCATCTGCACATCCAAGATATGATATTCTGATATTCCCAAGTGGTTACCCAGGCTGAACGTTGCTTTAATTCATTGACCATGCAGGAAGCTGCATTTCAATGTAATGTAGCTATAAGCCTTAAACAAATAAGAAATACTTACAAATAGGTCTTTCAGAAAGCTCTTTATCCTTTATTGCTTGTTTTGTATTAAGATTCCAGTGTTGAAAACAAACTCTAACAATATACAAACTTAAACCCTTTTAACCTAATGTCATTGTTGATTATTTACTTGAAATCTGTCGCTTTTTTTGTCTGTTTTTCTGTCTGTTTTTTTTTTTCCCTCAGTAGTCATTCTGGAAGAAAAAAATATACAGAATTAAGTATGTGACTCCTACTGTGATTTAAACATCCAAGTTGAAGACAAACAAATTACATATCCATTAGGTCATGGTCCTGCTACTACTTAAATGTAGGGTGAAATTAACTTGGAGATACTTGAAATATAAGTTAAGAGGGTATTTTATGCTTGTAACTAAATTAGGGATGTGTGTGTGGTGTAAAAGATATTGGCACAGAAATTGGAATCAGTGAGTCAAGTTCAAGTTCTGGACAATTTAGTTGTACTTACTTTTGTACTAATATCCTTGAGTTGAATATGAATTTGTCTCTTCTTTCCCTAGATATGAGTTAAATAGCAAGGTAGACTAGGCTCTTTAGTCTTGGTTGACAACCAATCTAGAAGAAGGGAAATTATGAATTTCAAGATCTGGAGAAGGCAACAGGAACATATTCCACTATCTTTACCAACAATGTAGCAATTTACAGATAATAAAGAAAAGGAATGTGTGGAGAGTCATGATCACATCCATTCTGAAAGAACATAAAAAAAAGGAAGAAAAATTGAAGTAGTCATTTATATCAAGGGTCTTTTGACCGAATAATATTGAAGGAGTTAAACTAATTTTAAAAAGTGAGCACAAACATTTTCTTCATTATTTTATTACTTTTTAACAAGACAATTATTCCTTTGAAGTTTAAAATCCTCCTCTTTTATATCACCAATATTCCTAATGATTAAAGAATTTAATATGCAATTTCTAAAGAAGTAATTTATTTCTATCACTTCAAATATTATTTTTAGTGGATACCAATATTTGAGTAAATAAACAAAGCATCTACTCAAACATGGCCATCCATTAAAAATAATATTTAAAGTGTTAAAATCTATTGGATTAATAAATAAATGATAAATTAATAAAAAAATAAATAAAAAACAAATAAAAAAATTCATTACTTCTTTAGAAATTGCTTTGTTTATGTTTAGATTTTAAACTCGGTAGATATGAACTTTCAAGAATCTTGGGAGATTTATAAGGCACTATTTGGCTTTGCTAGATTGGCAAGATTCTTTGTGGCCAAGTAGATCTAAAGTATATTGGATCTAACAACAGTTTCTACTACTAAGGGGGACACAGGTTTGAATCCTGCCAGAGAGTGCATACTTTTCTTTCGTAAGATTTCTTGAATATTCACGCCAGTAGACAAAAATAGATATACTGTTTAATAAATAGATGGAGTGTCTAATCAAATATGTGTATCCACTGAAAATAACATTTAAAGTGATAAAAGAATGTAATATCCAAACATTTAAATAACCTTGCAGACATTCATCATATTTATATTATTACTAGCTTAAAATCCATCCTATTGGGCAGCATTTAAGCTAGCTCCTGCAGATGGCACTTGATTAAGCCTTTGGCACGTTCAGAAGTTTGAGAGTCCCTAAGTCTTCATTTTCTCAGCATTGGATGCTCTCCTGGCTGCTGTTTGATCTGGGTTTTCATTTGCACAAGATTTTCTTTTCCTCGTTACAGCCTTGGCTCTTTTGATTGCAATCTGCTCCTCTGTTCACAGAAATTTCTTTTTGTGAGGTATAATGCTGCCATATGCAACAGGTAACAATAAACTATAGAAGAACTCAAAATTCATCACTGCATTTAATTATTGCATTACTCTTTATGCTTACCTTTTAAAAGTTCCATGATAATTCATCTGCTGACACTTAATTTAAAAACAGTTTGATGTGCATAGATCCTTACTTCCCATACAACAATTATTTTTATTTCATGGGTGACTTTCGCTAGATTTCGCAATTAATTTTGATTATTCCCAAATTTATTTCCAAGTTATAAAAACTCTTATTGTACAAAAAAATTTGTTGCAAAAATCACATAAAAAAAAATCAAAATGAAGTTCACCTCTGCACAAAGATAGAAAGCCTAAAAACCATCATGACTTGTGACTGACTTCGATGGGATGGACATCTTGCCCAAATGCCCGACATCTGCCTACCCAAATGAATCCTCTTCTCAGAGCTCATATCTGGCAAGAGAACTATGTTGAGCCCCACATCATTGATTCAAGGATCTGCTAAAAAAACCGTTGCTGAGGACAGAAACTGATTCAATCAATTGGGAGATGGAAGCTTCAGAAAGAACCATTCCACAAGCAGTGCACGAAAAAAGAACATCCTTCAAAAATGCTAGAAGACAAATAGAAGAGACAAAGAGAGTCCAAAGAAAAGCCAGAGCTCTCCATACTCTGAACCCTTCTAAATTGCCATGCAGTGGCTTCTAACATCTCTTCTAATCCAATATAGGACCCATTTCACATAGAAGGAAATGTTGATGAGCATCCTAATACTCTTAAATATTTTTGAAAGAATATTTTTTTCTCAATCTTTTTTCTTTCAAAAATATTTCTTTAAAAAATTTTGAAATAACCTGCTTCTCTCATTTCGTGCATATGTGTAGATGTGGCAACGTCAGCAAAGCCTAGACCAATGAAATCCAAATGGATGAAATGCATCACAAAAAAAAAAACCTTTCCAGTTTGTCACATTTTTTTTAAATATTGTTTGTTGATATATAAAAAGATACAAAATTATATATGATTATACAGTGTAACCCGGATATAAGAGAAACCCGGATATAAGAGAGATTTACTATGGTCCCGTCCTCTCCGATATAAGAGAGTTTGTTTTGAGTGACAGTGTGATGTCATAAATCGGTCAAACAGAGGTCAGTTAGCGAGAGAGTGAAGTTCAATGACTTAATCTTGACTAGTCTAGAGACACAGTGTGTCCAATCTGTGTCTGTAGGAGACACCCTCTACCTTATGATTTTGCTTTGTGTGTCTAAGGGTAGCGCCGCCCGCTTTTTTGACGACTTTGCTTGTCGTTGCATTTACTGGACAGCACTTTCACTTTACCCACTGTTCTGTTGAGTCAGAAGTTTGTCTGTTTGTTAATTTTGCCACTGAAAACCGTTTGCTTGCGATCATTGTGATTAGTGATGTCAGCGTCTGCGTCTCAGCGAAAAACTCTGAGCATTTCTGAACAGTTGGAGCTCATCGACGATGTCAAAGTGAAGAAACTCAAACTGGCCGCTGCAGCCAAAAAGTATGGAATCAGTTATTCAACAGCCTACTTTGAAGCAAAAAGCAGTAATCCTGATGACGCATTGAAAATGATTTACAGACTGTATGAAAGTGTTCATGATGTTAACAAAGAGATTTCTGTACAATCAAAAATGACTGACTTTTTTAAGAAAAAGTATTAGGTTGGTGCAAAAATAATGACGTAATAATATCGTTTTCTGACGTATTTTTTAGCGTCAAAAAACGACATTATTACGTCATTATTTTTGCACCAACCTAATAATTTTTGATTGAATTATTTTGAAAACTGATTGAAAATGTATTTTTGTCTGTGTTTTTATGTCTATAACTGCTAAATAAACTAGTGTTCTGTACGTAAAAAGCATTATATGAAGTGTTCCCATACTTACCTAAACAAAATAGACCAAACCCGGATATAAGAGACTTCTTCTCCGATCCCGACAACTCTCTTATATCCGGGTTACACTGTATCTTAACAGTCAAGCACTTATATCTTTGTTTCCAACAAAACTGTCCTGTTCCTTCAGATTTTGCTTAGTTTCTGGAAGGCTCTTTCACTATTTGAATGTACCTTCACATATGTCTCTGTGACATTTTCTATGATCTTTTATAGCACTTCCCAGAGAGTTAAATTTATGTACCTCAGTGCATAATGATAACCAGCATTTATGTTTATATCTCCCCCACCTGCTACATGTAAATAATTCTATCGATAAGAACATTACTTTAGTCCAATAAAGTCCTTTTAGATGTAGAATTATGTTACACACAATTTTTGCTACTTTGTCATTAAGTTGCCTAACATTGTTCTGATATATAGAAATTTACCGTATATACTCATGTATCGTGCGATTTTTGAAGACCTAATTTTCAAACTAATTTTAAGGGGGTTACATCATATATGAAATATAAAATTAGCATGTTTACTTCTGGCCCTGGCTATGCTGTTGATCAAACTATATATCTATTTACTGTAGTCAAAAAGTACACCTTTAAAGTAAACAGGATTTTGATAAAATTGATATTTTACTTAACTGTATCCAATAATAATGCATGTAATATTCACATATTTGTATCATATTATAAAATACAAATATTGCGAATATGCATCTTTTCCATTGTTTACATTTATAGGATGTTTAGCTGTTTCTCGTTTGGCTGTTTATGGCTGTACGCATTTACGCAAGTATAGCATTACTAATGATACTTTTATCATTCTTTTTTACATTTTTAACTTATTTAACTAGAAGATGGGATAAAGAGATAGAGGAAAAGAGGTTAGTCTATTGTAATTGATGTGGGCCCAAAGTCGGGACCACGGAAGAAAAACACAGAACATGGATTAGAGGTAAGAAAGATATATTAAACAAAAAGGTTACAAAGATAGTGTAACTGTAAGCGGAGCTTACTATGTGCTAGTGTCCAATATTGGTAGTCGTACGCGGCTGATACTACGGTATTAGAATACTCTCTCTCTTTCCTCCTCTTCTCCTAGAGTGTTATATCGCATACTTTATATAGTCCTGGAAGAGTCCATGTTGTAGGTATATTATGGTCTCACAACAGTAATTCAGTCTCATAAAAAAGGAACTTACATGATACATGAGATACATGATAAAATTCTTTTTTCGTAAGTGAAAATTTGGGGGTTGCATGATACGCGGGATCACATGTTACATGAGTAAATACAGTATATATGATATTTTCTCATGTGTTTGTTTGCATGAAAACATAAAAAAGCATACCATGACACTTCCACAGAGTTAAATCACCCCCATTTTCCCTGTATCCCTAATTGTAAGAAAATCAAACCTAGTCAGCATTATCCTAAGAAGTGCATATTTGTGAAAAAAGATTTTCCTGAACACTACTTTTAAACTTTTCAAGTTATGGGTCAGTTGTTATCTCAACTCATTAACCTCATAATTTTCTCTTCTCACCACTTCTGCTCTCATTCTTATCACACATCTCATTCATCATTAGCCTTTCAATAGTAACTCTCTCCCTCAAGTAGATCTTGGGCCTTGTATTGGGTAAACATTAGTATAAAAACAAAAACAGCAACCGAGATTTTAAAAATCAATCAAAAATGAACTAATTATCAGATTTCAATTGCAATTTGTAAAAATATTTCCTTAAGTCAATTCAGTCTCTGGACTCTCATGTGTTGTATAAAATAAAATAAATATATAATTTTTATAAGTCTGTATAAGTTTCTATACAATTAAGTACTCAGAGAAATTCAATTCAATCACCTGATGAATTATTTGAAATTTTACACCTGTTTAAGAAATCCTTCCATTTGAATTCAGCAAAATGTTTTGAAGCGTTGAAAATCTGAAACAGCAATGTGATGAAGCCATTTCTGACATGGAACATAACAGATAAATGTGCAATTTATTCATTAAAAAAATATTTCTTTCCTTTCAATGAAAGTTATGATTCTGAAATTGTTTTTCTTTATCTTTGGCAAAACTGCATTAAAATCTGTTTAATTGAATTTCAATATTATTTACATTCTCACAAGTTTTTTTAAAAGTTATTTAATGTCACCATGTTGATAGCAGACACAGAAAGTCAACTACAACCACTAACTACTGCATTGAAGGAAAGCAAGAAGAAAATATTAAACCCCAATTGCATGAAGATAGAATACAGCAAAAGGGGCAGTCTAACAGGCAAGTTACAAATTGGGGATACCAAAATTAAACAAGTACAACAATTTAAATATCTGGGAAGTATTTTAACAGAGAACGGAAAGTGCAACACCAAAACCCAAAGACACATTTGGATAGTAAAAGATGCCTTCCAAAAGGAAAAATTTTCTCAAAAACAAAGAAAAGATTACTGAACTGTGATGTAATATCAGTAATCCTATATTGCAGTGAATGCTAGACAATCTCCTTAGAGATGAATGAGAGACTTAAAGTAACAGAAATCTGGTTCTACAGAAGGATGATGAGAATACCATGGATGAAACATGGGAGTAACAACAGAGTTTTAGATAAAATGGAAACAAGAAGGATACATACTTAACATCAGAAGAAGATAGTTGAAATTTCTGGGGCATGTAATAAGGAAAGAGGGCTTGAAAAATTCGATACTCATAGGACAGATTAAAAGCAGAGGAAAACAATGCATAACCTAATCTAGCAAGGTTGTTCAAATGGATGGCAGAATAGCATATAAGAGAGAGATAACACAATTTAAGAGCAACAAAATTAAGAGATGCAAAGGTCAGAAAATTGTGGCGAGTCATGTTTGCCAACATTCTGAATGGACATGGCACAGAGAAGAAGAAAATTCAATTAGCACAGTGCTTTTGGGGATTCATTAATAATATCAATTATTCTACAATGGTTGTTTGTTTCCACATGTGCCCAACTGCTAGGGTATCTAGATAATCCCAGTTGCAGATGCCTACTCTGGTATATTTGTGTTTCTACAACACTCACAAAGACAACCTATGGTTTATACTGCAACTATATATATTGGACTTTAGTCACAGTTTCTATGGAAGAAACTGTCATGGTGACATGTGGCTTTGTTTAAGCGCAAATACTGATGGCTTCTAGACAGTTTTTTCTACTAAATTTCACTCACAACGCTTAGGTCAACCTTTGCTATGGTTTTCAAACACTTCCAAGTGATGCTGTGCCTTGGGATCAACTCTCCAGTATTATCAACAAGTCACAACCTTCTCTTTAATTCATGTCACACACCATTCAGTATAACCATTTTAACATATTTAACATTTGAACCATAAGTGACTCTCAACTGCTTTGTATTGGCGGTGAACACTAGTCTTAAAAAAAAATTGACAGATCATGTTGTGATTGAAATCTGGGTCTTACAGCCAGAATGCTGACATTTTAACTCATATAAGAGTTCTTTAATACACTTGAAAAAGGTTATGATCACCATTGTTAAATGTAAATAACTGTTAGCCCATTGCTTACCTTAATAGAGAATAGTCAATTAAAAAGGAAAGCTCTATAAAGTTACCAGGAATAGTCTCCAAAAATTCTTCCTTTATTGTCATTGAATATTAGGTAAAGTTTAACATTCATACCTGCAAAAAACGTGATCTGTCAAGAGGGATGGTTTTTCACTTGACAATTTTATTACTGTATATGCCCTCGAGAATTTTCATTGTTTTAAAAAGTAATGTTTAGAATTTTAATAAAACCCAAAACATGATGTTGGATTCATGAATTCCTGTTTTTTCTCAGGTTTAAAAAAAACAAACAAAAAAAACAGCATTAAACACTATTCTTGTAAATAAACTGGTAAATAAATAGTGTTTAACATTTTTGTTGTCACTTTTTTAATAAAATTTATAAATGCAGTTATTAGGTTGGTGCAGAAATAATGTCATTTTCTCACATATGTTACTTTTATATATGATTTCTGAATTAATTCATTGATATATATAGCCATGTTATATATCATTTTGAAGCGCGTTTTTCGCTCTATCGAATCGTGTTATTCGTTAATGTTCTCAATCTCTTCATTCATTTTTTGCAGGCTTTTTGACAGCATGGACAAAATTCAAATCTGCACGATTTTCTTGTTCCAGTTCAAACTAGGCCAAAAAGCTGCCAAGACAGCTCGTGATATCAATGATGCGCTTGGCCCAGGAACCACTAACGAACGTATGGCACAACGGTGGTTCAAGAAATTTCGCAATGGTGACGAGAGCCTCGAAAATGAAGACGGTCGCGGCCGGCTGACTGCGGTTGATAACGAACATATGAAAGCCTTAATTGAAGCCGATCCGCACAAAACCACATGAGAAGTTGCTGTTGAACTTGAGGTTGACCACGCAACAGTTGTTCGCCATTTAAAGCAAATAGGGAAGTCAAAAAAGTTGGATAAATGGGTGAACGATAATCAAAAAAAAAATCGTCAAAAACGACATTATTTTTGCACCAACCTAATACTTACAACCTATTATAGTGAATTTTATGCGATGAGAGTGAATGAAAATAAATGTTTGAAAATGCTTTATTTTCTCATTTATTTTTTTATTTAAATTTTATTGTTGGGCGCTGTCCAGTCATCACTTTCCAGTCTTGATAGAGTTCAAAAGTATCTCAGAGTCCTTGTTGGAGAAGAATTATTTTCTACCTACTAACCTCTCTTCTCTCACAGATGGGATGTAGTGTGTCTCTCACTGCTCTATTGATATTACCATGAAAAGTGCTTGGATGAACTACATTCCTTGATTCCACCATTTTGTAAGTTTATAAATGAAAATTTTTCATCCTTATTTTTTTATAATATGGCAAATATTAAACATTGCATTGTAGTTTGTTCACATATTTTTACAAACCTGTATATTATAAAATCATTCTTGTAAATGTCTGGGTTTTATCAAATTTCTATAAATAGCTTTTTAAAACAATAAAAATTGACAAGGAAGTAAACCATAATAGTTGTGTCAAGAGAAAAACTGTTCTTTTGTCACAGTTTTTTGTGGATATGAATATTAAACTTTTTCAGATATCTTTACTAGCTGTGAGGTTTGGCAAGGAACTGCCACACAATGTTCCTCAAATGTTAGAAAAAATCTAAACCTGCTCTGTTCACTTTTCATGCGGGGAATGATCATGTAAAATTTAGTCTGTGAGGAATTAGCTATCACTTGGCTGAATTGTTCATTCCCAAGGCAACAGCAGGAAGAGAGCAACAAAACACTCACATCTCCAGGTTGCAATCAACAATGCATGCAAGAACAAACAGAGGCAAGCAGAAATAGAACTGATAATGTTTGCAGTTAATTTCCTCCTATTTGCCAACTGCAAACTCTGGAAGAATTTCACTGACACTCTATAAGTACTCCTGGAAAAGGAATCATTTCTGTTGATCCAGGTTTAAAAACAACTGGGTGTTGGGGAATGAGGAACCAAATTCTTTGCACAGCTCTCTTCAGCAAAAACAATCTGGCAATCTTTAAAATTTTTAACCCCAAAAACCAGTGTTTCAAATGGACAGTTTTTCCCTTGACACTGCTATTGTTTTAATTACCCTCACTATTCAGCAGAGTTTATTATTTTAAAAAAGTGATGATCAGAATTGTAATAAAACTTAAGCATATGAAGAGAGGGAAGTTACACATTTTTTGTTCACTTGAATTTACAAAAATATAAACACAGGCACAGATTCAGCATTTTCAGTTAGAAGGGGCATGATCCTCAGTAAAAATCTTAAATCAAAATTTGAAATTCTGTGATCATATACATTAGGTTACAGAAATGAGTAAAAAGTGTGTGTGTGTATATATATATATATATATATATATATATATATGTATATATAAATTTTCAATTTCTTTTATTTATTTGATATGTATAATTTTAAATTTAAACTTTTTGAGTAAAAAGTAGTTAAAAAGAAACTAAGATTTATTAATTATAATTGATCATTTTCAAATTTTTACTTATCTGATTTTAATTATCATTTTCAAATTTTTATTTATCTTATTTTGATTATCATTTTCAAATTTTGATTTATTGATATCAATAAGATTGAAATTATTTCATAAGATTAGATTCAAGTTTATGGCAATGGGTTAATGTTGACTTAAGTTTGGTTACTACTATGCCACCCTGTATTAGCTTACCTTATCTTTGCAACAAAAAATAGTTTCTCAGAAATTTTAGTGGGGGTGGGGTACCCTCCATGCTGGATTCACTCCTGATTTATTTATTAGATTGTATATTTGCAAGAATAATTTTATATTTACAACATTCTAAAAACTAATACAATTGCATTAAGACTAATGCAATGTAATTATGTCGTTTACCAATTCATAAAGAAATAAATATGAAACTAACTTTTTATTCATAAATACATAAACATTTACCAAATTATTAAAATATGTGAACCAACTATAAGGAAATCTTCTGTTATCAATTATAGGCATTTAAGAATATTTGTGGAGATTTTGTAGTTTATCTTTTTATAAAGTTCAAATCAATTGGCAGTTAAATGATATTTTGCCAACCATTCCAATAAACACTCTAATAAATAAATAGTGTTTATTATTTTTGTTATCAATTCTCAAGAACAATCGATATCAGAGCCATTTGGCATTGTAGGATTTTAATTCAGGAACTTTTTTTTTATTATTATTATTTTTTTGTATACACATATATACCTACATGCACATACAACTATACATATGTACATACATAAATACATACATACATTCTTAGATACTTGTGTATACATATACATCCATCCAGGCATATACATGTATTAGAGGCCATTTCTGTTTTTCATATATATTGATGCATATCTCATTAAATAATATAGACAAGCTGTGTCTATTTATTTTAAGTAAGTTCCTTTCATATTGACTGATAAGCTTAATAACAAAATCATTGAAAGACAAAGGGAAATCACAATATGTTTAAATCCTACCTAAGCCTTCGGCTTACGTAAGCCATTATCAAAGATGACAATTACATTTCAATATATCAAACAATACACGGACGAGACAATAATCATAGTCTGTTTTTGTTACATGAAAAATTTCAAAGCAATGACAATCTTGTGTATACGACACACAGAAGCGAAAATCGTCTCACAGCTCATGATGTCACACATGACCACACGAGAGTGAAAGCAAGAAGTATTAAGTATGGGAAGCCGTTGGTATAAACCAATGGCTTCTGTTATCAATTATAGGCATTTAAGAATATTTGTGGAGATTTCATAGTTTACTTTGTTCAGGTTAGGTATCAACTGTTTTATGTATATAGCTTCAAGAATTTTTAGTTTTTGTTTATTGTATGTTTTATCATCATCTAAAAAAATATCAAGGAAACTTTTGATCTGAACCCCATGAAACTGGGTATTTTCTGAAAGCAAAGGTTAGATTCTTTCATTTAAAAGTAAAATTGGCTGGTGTAAATAACTCAAATTTTTATTTCAGGGAGTAAAATGTGAAAAAATAGCTAAAATTTTACATTTTTTTTTAGTTCTAAACAAAAACTTTCCCAATTAATGGGAAATTAACCATTTTTTTTTTGAAAATCAGAAAGCCTAAATCATAATCAAACCATTTCAGGCATAAAATTGAGAGTTTTGAAGGAAATCAACATTCCTAGGGGGTCAAAATGCAACAAAGTCCATTGGTAATTTTCAATTATATGACTGCCAGGGGTTAAAAAAAATTGAAACATGGCCACGGAAATCTTTAGTAAAAGGTGAAAGATTTATCTGTAATTCCTGACCACCAGAAACCAAAAGTAAAAGGTCAGCCAGCCAGCAATAAACATTTAGAACAAGTTGCTGTCAGCTTGTAATAAAGCCTATCACTCCCAGATAAGATCAAAGAATGAAAAAAAAAGGGTCAACATTGGTAGGGCTTGATATAAGGTTTTTTGGGGTTTTTTCAAATCTATGTTTGAACAATCACTTGATGTGTTTTGTTTTGTTTTTAACACCCTGTGACCTGGTGATGACAACAACACTTAGCAGACGACATTGTTTTTTTTGCCGCATGTCTTTCATATTTTCCATTGCCAGGCCATTTAGCCGTTCCTTTTATTCAATGATGTTCACACCAAATTAGGGAGAAAGGGATGAAGTTTAAATGATATTATTTTGAAGTGAAAATAAATATTCTTTCATAAAAAAAGGTGATTTTTCTCAGAAAATTGGGCATAATTTCTTAATGCTAACTGCTGAGTGACATTTTCCACTGCCAAATCAAAGATTAATTACCAGTGAATAATTCCATGGGCAAACAATAGCCGTCTGAATCCTATAATGTCACCCAAAAAAGTCCAGAAGTTTAATTGTGTTTTTCATGGTCAGTTTCCATTATTTCATCTTGATGTTGTCATTTTCGTACACAGCCAAGTCATCAAGGATTCAGGAAAACAGTTTGGCACAGGTTTGCTTTGAAGAACTTTACATTCTATGAGCATTTTAGTGTTTTAAACACCCATGATACACAATATATATATATATATATATACAAAATTTAAGGATAGCCTGGAATCAGCATAATTTATATGGCATTTTAATGTCTATTTTAAAAGCTAAAAAATAACAACAGGTTTCATCCCAGCCTTATCAAGTTTATTTCTGGGATATAAAAAATAAATGCATAAATTTGATTGATATTAATGAAAACCAATGGAGGGAAAGAAAAAAAAAAAAAAATATATATATATATATATATATATATATATATATATATATATATATATATATATATATATATATATATACCCATCAATATATACCTGTGCACACCACCATTTGCCTTATGGGAGTCTAATGATGACTGGATACCAGCTGTAGTCCAAAAAAAATGTGCTCCTGAGCTTGCTCTAGTTCTCTCTAAACTATATAACTATTACCTCACTAACTCTTGCTTTCCAACCTGTTGGATGTTCTCATCTGTTGTCCCTTTTGTTAAGTACTCTGGAGACCCTTCTGACCCATCTAACTACTGTCCTATCAGTCTCCTAACACTCTTCAGGAAAGTATTTGAGGCTTTAATCAATGCCAAAGTAATTAAGCACCTTACATCTTATGATCTACTCTCTGACAAACAATATGGTTTCCACTTTGTTTGGTCTACCATTGATGTGCTCATGGCCATAGCTGAATTTTTATACCAAACTCTTGATAATAATGAAGCCAAGTAGGCATCTATGCAGACAACACTAAAATTTACTCCCTGTCTCAATAGTAAATCCGGCATTGCTGACAATGCTAACCTGGCCGCCAGTCTCAAAATGGACCTTCAATCTGTGGTTGACAGGGACAGGAAATGGCTTGTAAACTTTAATGTCTTCAAAATGAAACTGCTCTCATTTACCCACAATAGAGAACCCTCCCTGCCTCCTATCAATATGGCTGATGGCCAACTCCACAAGAGCATCTCTCTGTGCCTTCTTGGTCTCACGTTTTCCACTGACCTAATATTGAATCAATAGCTTCATCTACTGCAAAGAAAGTTAGTTCTTTGTGTTGTGCCTGAAGCTTTTTTCTTGCCTGAGTCCATACTTCAAATCTACCATTCATCCTTGCATTGTCTCTTTTACTTCAACAGCTTCTTTCGCAATTCCTACCAGTGGAACTCCTTTCTTTTTTCTTACTTTCCTGATAGTTATAATCTTCAAATATTCAAATGTAATGTCAATCAACATCTTCTGATGCCTTGACCCTGATCCCCATTCTTCTTTATATCCTTTCCTCAAATGCCCAGTCTTTCCCCTTACTTACACTCTCTGTAACCCCTTGCATGCTAATGGCTCTCCCACTTTGCTTGGGGTGAAATACTTAAAAAAATAAATAAACAATCTAATAAATAAACAGTGTTTATTATTTTTGTTGTCAATTCTCAAGGACAAAAAATATGTACAAATTCACTTTCATACGTTTAGGTTTTATTAAAATTCTAATTTTTTAAAACAATAAATACTACCAAGTAGTTAAAATAATAGTTAAAATCTGAAAAGTTCAGAAAAGAATTTGGATAATAGAAAATGCATTCCAAAATCTAAGCAAAGTATTAAAAAAGACAAAAATTTTGTTAGAAGCAAAGAAATGAATGCTGAATTTTATGTAATATCAGTTTTTCTATATGGCAGTGACTGCTGGACAATCTCATCAAAGATGAAGTGGAAACAGGAGCCAACAGAAATGTGGTTCTACAGTTTTATGTTGAGAATAACATGGGCCAAACATGTGAACAAACGACAAAGTTTTAGGAAAATGGAAATGAAAAAGACACTTTTACTTAACATCTGAAAAAGAAAGTTGATATTTCTAGGACAAATGTGGAGGAAAGAGAGTTCTGAAAATTTGATACTCACAGGATAGATTAAAGGCAAGAGGGATAAAGAAAAACAACACATAACCTTCCTAGTGATCTTGAGTAAATGGATGGCAGTTATTGAGAGCTACAAAGGACAGGAAATTGTAGAAAGCCATGACTGTCAATGTTAATAAGGAACATGGAATATATAAAGAAAAAGAGTAGCTATTCTGTCACTTCACAATTTTAATGCAAAGAATAGCATAAAAAAAGTTTATTTGGTTCAACTACATACAAAAAAAATCAATGTCCTCTACAAAGTATTTCAAAAAATAGGACTCAAGATAAACCTTTTCCAAAAAAAGAAACAAGGATCTGGAATTGGAATGAAAGCTATGATGGCACTGACCCTGAATCCATCAAAGAAATTCAGCATATGGAATTAGTAAATACAAAAATCTATAAATACCTCAGCATATGGATCAGTTATAACAAATTTAATATACACTAGATGTAGTTTCAAGCAACACCACAAGTTGCTATGGAACTAAAACATTAACCTAAAAACTTAAGAGTTAGACTCATCAGAATAGGACTTTAGTATGGTGTCATGCCTGGTGCCAGACCCGTTCAAAAATATCTGGTAAAAAATCCTTCCTGGTAATTTTGCAGAAAGACACTAAAATTACTTAAGTTACTGCTGATAGATTTTACAATAGAAAAACATTCCTGTAATTGCAGGAATAAGAGAAAGTGTCTGTTGAATTAAAAGTGCTTGGCACCTATGTAAAACAGCAATAAGTAGGAGTAGTGTTCTGGACATGTTCTAAATTGGGTTAACTGAAGAATCACTGAAATACAGATATAATAATCATAAAACTTCATTCAATATACGCCAGAACTACACTATCCAAATATATATGGGAGTTGAAAGATCAGGGCAGGCATGACCCAGTGATTAAGTGGAATATTTTGAAGAAGGCACAAGTTAAATATATGCTTTACCTACAAGAAAAGTTATATATCCTGGGATTTATGCCACAAAATAGACTCCTTAATGAAAAAAGAAATACTTTGAAAATGTTGACATATTAGTATGCAACAATCATGTTAGTTGCTTCCTGATTGATCAGTTAGGTTTTTCACTTGCATAATGAATACAAAGCAATTTCTAAAGAATTAGTGAATTTTATTTTTTAATCAAACATTTTTTTTTGGCTGAGTTTGTGTAAAATATTTGAATTCTTTAACAAACTTGTTCCAGAAGTTAAAAAAATTTTTTAATCTCAATCCAAACATTAATTTATACTTCATAAGCAACTACCCCTGGGAAAGATATGAATCCATTAAAGGTATGAATCCCTCCAGCTATGTGTTAAATAGGAAGACTGGGTTCCTCAGTCTTGATCGGCAACCAGGCTTGGAGAAGAACGATTCTGAATTCTTTAACCCAGGTAGATGAAAACTCATTAGTGTGGGAAGAAAAACCTTACCAAGGGTCTTATATGTCACAAGGCACCAGGCAGATAAATAGAATTCATAAAAAAAATAATGGTTATAAGCAGCATATGCTGATGTTTAAGTCAACTTTTCAGGATCTGCAGTATTAATTTAAGTTTAGAGTTATTAGATTTTTAGGGATTTTTTCCCGTTTTTTAGAAACGTGGTTTTGAAGATAGGAATTTTTTTTTTTTAATCAGTTATCCCCAAGCAAGGTGATAATGTCACTAAGGCACAAGTGGCTACTGGGAGTGAAGGAGAATGAGAAGATGAAGGGACTGGAATTTCTAAACAAGGAACAAGGGATAAATCTCTACTCCTGTCAATGTTTAAATGGTTTTTTCTTCTTGAAAATCATCTCATACACTAGCTGAACCTCCTGATATATCAAATAACTGAATTTTAAGAATAAGTAAATCTTTTTGCTGAATGCAAAGAAAAAAATTACTTGTTTTTTTCTGTTAAATTGAGTGCATAATCATAATGACATCATAGAAGCAATTGCAAGAATAAAATTGTCAAAGACATATTTTAAAAATACACTTATTCAATATATAAAATATATATAATTATATAATATATAATTATTCATCTCAAGCTTTCAAGTAATCAAAATTTAAATTTAAAAAAATGTAATATTCCTTCAAAACAGAAAGTGCTATAGCTAAAAAAAATATCTAATTCACTACAAATAGAAACAAGTATGCATAGAAACAAAGAAAAGAAATAAATAGACATGAATTCTGTTTTATGAAGAAATGATTTCAAAAGAACTGAGGCTATAGTTTTTATTCTAAAACATGTATTACTCTAAAAAAAAATCTAATTACAACTCTTAGAAAGCACTACTTGTAGATTTTGCATAATGTGGGATACTTTTTTTTCAAATTTACCTGAGAATTTCATAAAACACTTCCAATCATATAATTATTTATTTTTTACCTCCATATATATTTTGAACATCTATTTCTATAATTTTACATGCTATGAATAAAATATTATATATATATATATATATATATATATATATATATATATATATATATATATATGTATATGTATATATATATATATATATATATATATATATATGTATATATATATATATGTATATATATATATGTATATATATATATATGTATATATATATATGTATATATATATATATATATATATATATATATATATATATATATGTATATATATATATGTATATATATATATGTATATATATATATATATATATATATATACATATATATATATACATATATTTATCAGAACGTTTTGGCCGTTGTACGCTCCGGCCTTCTTCAGGTGGTTGGAATGTTGAACTGAACCCTTTATATTGCTCCATTGCCTTAACCGGGTATTGAACTCACACTCTTTGTTGGTTAGATCCAATGACAGGATCCAAAGAATGTGAGTTCAAGGCAGTGGAGAACTTTCAGAGGGAAATTAACAAGAGATAACTGATAACTGACATCCATGAAACATGGCACGTGGAACTAGAACAGTCTACCCCAGTGAGCCAAACGTTGTGATAAATATGGCGAAAAAGATGAAGACAATAGTACGAATAATGTAAATAGTGTAAATAATACCTCATCTCGGAAATATAGACAGATTCTGATATAATTATTTATTCGAAAATTTCAACATAAACATGTTATAAAATCACTACAAAAATAGCCATTTTGTTTCAACATTTCTAGTGTCTTATCAAGTGATGGTGTTGAATGTAGAATAAAGGGTTTTAAAAGGTTCAAATCAATCAAACATCCCTCGCAAGGAGAAACACTGTTACATAAGTTGGAATGACCAATCAAAATACAAGTATATGAGAATTCAAAAAACTTGACAATGGACTTTAAGGTTATAATAATTATTTAATGCTTTAATATTGGGGTTAGACTAAAGTAGAATTCATTCTAACTAATAAATATTAAATTATACTATAAAATTAAAAATTACCAATTTTAAATTTTAAATTTAATCTATATTAAGTTTAAAATTATAAAGTTATTTAAAGAAGAAAGCAAGGAAAAAAAAATACATATGTTTTTCTATTTATTTTGTTTTTATTGAAATTAAGTTGGAATAAATATTAAGATCCAATGCTGCTCTGAACTTCATGACAATGTAGATACATTTGAAGCAAGAACATGGGCAGGGGAGGATGAAATCTTGCAAAAGACAATACATACACAATCAGATTATACATAATATACAAACATGCATAATACATAAACATGCAGACGTATTTAGATATATAAACACGCAAAAAAGCAACGAGACAGGAAATATCTCCATGAACCTTAAAAAAAAAAGGAAAACAACAACATACATATACAATGAAAGGTACACACAAGTGACCATACACACAGACACTGCGACAAAGACACATACATACACACACATAGGTTAACAAAGACAAGCCGATACACCTACCAAGAAATATTCAAGTTTGAAAGTGATATCAAATGAATTCTAACTTCTTATTAAAATAATATAAGTTATACGGGCAAGGATACATAGATAAAAATGGTAAAATAGATCAAATTCAATATGGGCTGAACAGAATAACAAACATTAGGGGAAAAAGGACCCTAAAACATATAGACATGGACAGAAAAATAGATATATAAGCATAAAAATAATACCATCTAATATATAAAAAAGAAAACTCCAAACACACAAATATATATAAGTATTTCATATATAACTATATACACAGTAGTGCACATAAACGAGTACAAAAATATAACAATATGTGAAAGAAAATAAAAAATACATACAGACATATATGTACACACATTTTTCTCTACAGACAGAAACACAGAAAAGCATACCTACAGACAAACATATACACACATATATATATACCCATATATATACATACACTCACATACATAACCACACACACACACACATATATATATATACATACACACACACACATATATATACACACACACATATACATACATATACATATAAACATACACACACACATAAATAAACATATACATACATAAACCTTCGCATATTCTAACAATATTATCTTCTTAGTGACGATAGAGGACTGTAAAGTCCATACAAGATTAAAATGTAATGAGCCACAACTGTTGAATATTAAGTCTATAAGCCATTATAAAATCATTATCAAACAAAAGTAGATTTTAGTTAGTATTGATGATACATTCCAAAACAGTAAATAAAATATACATACATACATACATACATATATATATATATATATATATATATATATATACGAAGACACACACACACACACATATATATATATATATATATATATATATATATATATATATATATGAAGAGATACGCGCATACACCCACATATACATATATATATAAACATGTATAAATACCCATATATACACATCAATACACACACACATATATATATACGCATACACATACACATGTATATGTAGACACATACCTAAGTTTACACACCACACCTACACAAGCACATAAACACACAATAAAGCACACATAACATAGATAACAAGTGGCATGTAGGGAATTACATGTTTGAGCTCTCTTGATTAATTTTAATTTTACAGTAGGTGTTTTATTCTTCTCTTTTAGACTCCAAAAATACTTGGATAATGAAGTCTTATACTTATAATTACTACTATTGAAAGTTTGCATATGCCCCTGCTAAATGTTTGTTGAATGAATTCATAGTGCTACCAATGTAAAATCTTTTGATATTTGGGTTTTCTAGTGTAGAGATTGTACTAAGGTAAACTAGAGAACTAGGCAAACAATTATTCTGTAATGAACAATTATTTGGATTCGTACAATTGCACAAGTTGTTATTCGTGTCATTATACTTAGTTGTACTACTTGCAACCTGGTGAGTAGTTAAGTTTTTTGAGTCCCTATACTTGTTAAAGGCTCTCTTGTTATGTTTCTTAATTATTTTCTCTAGGTTATCTGCACAACTATACCTTAATTTAAGGGTATTAGGATTGAATATTTTACTAAGTTGGCTAGTTTTGGGGTCATGGAAATGTTTCTTGATGAGGTTTAGAATAGTATTTGTTGGTTATTGGAATTTATTCCATATACACCAATCCTATACTTGCATATAATATATATATATATATATATATATATATATATATATATATATATATATATATATATATATATATATATATACTAAAATAAATGAAGAATGTTGGTGTGATCTACAGACAACTTGCCAAAAACCTAATACCTTGGACAAGAAAAAAAATCCCAAACAAGGGATAAAAAAGAAAAAGGATAGAAAGAATTTTGTATTTAAAATAAACATAATTAGAAAAAAAAGTCTAAAAACACACATCTAGACAACTTAATACTTCAAGTTCAAAAGGTAGAATTCTAAGTTGTGAAACTATTAAAAAAAAAATTAAATAAACACATCTAAATAATTATAAAAATAAAGTTACTCACAAATGTCATCCCACATCCATATATGTAAATTACATGGATGCTAATATATATATATATATATATATATATATATATATATATATATGGTTGTATATATATATATATATATATATATATATATATATGATTACATAACTTATAATTCTACCCTTGTAACTTGAAGTACTTGATTTTGTGGATATGTGTTTTTCATTTCTTTATTTAAATTAAGTTTATTATAATACTAATTTTTTTTTTTTTAACAATCTCCATAGATAATATGGACTCTTCCAAAATTACAAGAATCTATAGTGGGGTAGAGACTGTTCTTATTTCTACTGGAAACAGGCAAGTAATAACTGAGGAGTGCTAAATAAATAAGAACTAAACAATATCAGTAGAACTGAGCAGTAAAATGAGAAAGATCTCAGTAGATGATTTAGTTCAGAATTCCTTGTAAGTTACCCAGATTGATATACACCTGAGGAAGTCTGGAGAGCACAATGGCCACAATGTTGTGATAACAACAACAAAGATGAGGACAATACTCTGAATGCAAATAGTGTAAATTATCAAGCTTTCAGTTTAAATAAGTGTAGTCCTGCAACACTAAATCGCTAACATCCCACTTTGACATTGTGATATAAAATAGGAGGTATTACTTTTGGAACAACCCTTATGTGTTAGTGTTTGTGTTGGCATGCAAGGGAAATAGATAGAGAGAAAGCATGTGTGTAAAAGAGAAAGAGAGAGAGTGTACACACTCTGCTTGCTTTTATCCTGACTATTCTTTAAACGTGTCATGCCAACACCTCAGGTTCATGGGATTTCCTCTTTTGCTACTGTCTAATATGTAACAATGCAGTGCCAGTATAGAAAAGAAAGTTCTCATTACAAAAGTCGATATGCAGCCAGCTGTTTATGCTGAATCATACATGGAAGAGGTTTGTGGTAAGCTTGCCCCTTTCACGCTTATTCATTAAACACTAACGGCAACAGCAGTCATAATCATTTAAAACGTAACAGCATGATTTTTCTTTATTCAACAATTTTCCAGATGAAATGCTTTACAATTTTCGTGCTATTTAATAACAGATTTATTGATAGGCTAAAGCTAAGTGATTAAAGCAATGGACTAGGGAACTTTAATTCCAAAATACACAACTCCTACCAGAGGATAAAAATGGGGTATTGCTGCTATCTTGGCTGGAACTGACCAATCCTTACTTTTCAGACATAACAGAGTTCAAGAATGGTCAAAATTGTGCTGACTTGTTCTCCACTCAGCAACCACTTCCCCATAAATAAAATGCTACAAACCTATTTCTGCATACATGGCAACATCTACAGAATTGAATCACCTTCATTTTCTTCATATTCCATTGGTAAGGAAAATGTTCCACTTAGAACTTCTTAGTGAAACAGACTCCCATGTGGATGCTTCTCTGAACACTACAATCATAACCCCTTCAAATCTCAGGTCAATCATCTATAAACCATATCCTTTTAATCTTCACTTCCTACTTTCCCTCTTATGTTCATATTGCATATCTCATTCAGTAACACTCTATCTTGGTTGACTCTTAGGCCTTATATTGGATGAACTATATATCAGACATGTCTCATTAAACAATTTAGACAAGTTTTGTCTACTTATTTTTAATAGAATCCTCTTGTAATTACAGACAAGTTTCTAAGCACTTTCATCTGGTTCTTGTTTTTTTAAGACAAAAAATTGTTGTGCTTAGCATTTTTCTAAGACAAAATTGTTGTGTTCATCTGAAAATTAAATTTTTCTGTGTCAAGTGAAAAACACTAAGGTTAAGTACAGTAGTTTTTCAAATAAGAACCAGATGATACCTAGTTCTTGTCTTCACACCAGACTTATTCTATTAGGTTGGTGCAAAAATAAATGACGTAATAATGTCGTTTTTTGACGTATTTTTAACGTCAAAAAACGACATTATTACGTCATTATTTTTGCACCAACCTAATACTTAAGTAAGGCAATAATGTGAGAAATAGAAGTCCTACCAGGATTCATTATTTGTGGCCACAAAATTAACTACTGTACAATTTTTAAATTTTATCAAGTAAACAAACCTCAAGAGAAGTAACTAAGTTATTGAAAGTTTAAATATATATATATATATATATATGCACCTAAGGAATATTTTGATATACACTTAAGGAATGTTGTGATAACAACAATAAAGATAAAGACAATAATCTGAATATAAATAATTTATAAATAAATCAGTCCTCATCTACAGCAGTGAATTCTGGACAATCTCCAACAAAGAAGAAACTTGAAGCAACATGTGGTTCTACAAAAGATGCTGAGAACATGAGATGTAAGCAACGACAAACATTTAGAGAAAATGGAAAGAAAAAGAACACTTATAT
Source organism: Acanthosepion lycidas (assembly GCA_963932145.1). Classification (NCBI taxonomy): domain Eukaryota; kingdom Metazoa; phylum Mollusca; class Cephalopoda; order Sepiida; family Sepiidae; genus Acanthosepion; species Acanthosepion lycidas. The sequence goes on along the minus strand of OZ010574.1, from coordinate 62,849,014 downwards.
TTAGTATCAGAAACAGAGTTGAATGTCACATCATGAAGAAAGAGGGCTTGGGAAATTTGATACTCACAGGAGAGAATGAAAAACAAGAAGGACATAGCATAACCAACCTTATAGACTTGAGTAAATGGAAGACAGAACAGGATTTATGATACCAAAAAGACAAAATTTATTAAGAGCAACCAAAGAGCAAGAAATTGTGGAAAGCCATGATTTCCAAGGTTCTGAAGGGACACGGTATATAGAAGAAGAAGGTGATGTTACATATCATTTAAGCACTCTTTGTTTCTAATGAAATTTTCCTGTTTCTTAATATCTAGTTTAGTTTTTTTGAAGCATCTTTTGCTATTCCAGCTCTCCTTCCCAAATTTTTCTATTTGCTTGATTTCTGTATCTCCAGTTCATAGAGTTACCAAAAGAAAAAAAAATGTATACACATCTCTTTAGCTTCTTTTTCTATGTTCCATCTCCTTCCAGGACATAAATGATCATGGCTCTCTGCAACTTTCTGTCCTTTGTAATCCTTAGTACAGTTTGTCTTTTTTAAATATCTCCTAATCCTTGTTCTGCCAGTCGCTTACACAAACTCATTAGGTAGGTTGTGCACTGTTTCCCACTGTCTCTCTTAACTTCAATATGTCCTTTGAGTGTCAAATTTTCTATGCCTTTTTTACTCATTATGCGACTCAGAAATTTTGACTGTCTCTTTCTGATGCTTCCATTTTCTCTAAGACTTTGTTGTTGCTCCCGTGTCCAGTTCATGGTATTCTCAGCATCACTTTAGCATAACAGAAGCATAAGAAGATTCATTCCCTGGCACACAAGCACATAGTATGTTCCTTTACATACACAACTGAGAAGATAGTATGGAACTGTTGTTTTTCTTTTGCCCTGATGAAGATCCGTGAAAGCTCTGGCCAAAACATAACAATGATAGGAATTTGAATTGCCATATCGCAATGTGTTGTTCTAAGAGATGATCAATTGCTTGAAGATCATTTGTACGTTCATTTGTCCGTTGCACTGAAACTGATTAAAGATAATGTTAGATTCATTAAATTTCAATGTTATTCTCTGGTTTACTGCCAACTCTTTCTTCGTTTGTTAGCCTCAGCAAAATAGAAAGATTCATAATAACTCAAGGAAAAGAAAATTGACACAATTGAAAGACTGCACATTTCATTTTCATTGATCTGATTAACTCAATTTACCAAGTAGCAAGTTACTTGAGTAAAAAAATGTTAGTAAATCAGGCAATAGATTCAATATTGACTGACATGCCACATGATAAAAAAATCTGTAATGTTTGTGTCTTGTTTGGGGTGCAAATTATATGAAAACTCAGACTGATGTCCAAAGTGCATTCTTCTTCTTTTTTCACCATTAGCCCTGGAAAGTGTCAGTGGGGCACTGAACTGCCCACCATTCACCTCTATCTGTCGTAGTTGCGTGCCAGATCATGGGTCTCTGCAAATGCTTTCTTGGTGTGCTGATCATGTGACATGTCTTGGACATTTTAACCTGCCGGATCCCATCCCTCTCCATTAATGAATGCTAATTGCTCAAACAAGCATCCTCATCTTGGTTGTTATTATTAAAATATTTGAGTCATTGTAACCTCTGACCTTCTTGATCCTATGCTGGGTGCACCAGTACTCTGATTCTTGGCAGAAATGGTGATCTAAAGGCAAATAAATTTGTCATTTATCAAAACGTACTATGCTAGGTCTCTCAACGGATATATGACTGAGAGGTCATTCCAACCATGATAGCCAGATTCAAATATCACCATGGTCAATTTATTAAGAAGGGGGCTTCTTGATAATATTGTCATTGGGAGATGATCTCAGCATGCAGCACCATTGAGAAGTGCCTCAAAACCATAGTATAGGCTAACCCAAGCCTTGAGAGAAAATCTGTGTGATGGTTGTGCTAGGACAAAGTATATGTCCTCCTGTAATGAGCAGATAAAGGGTCTTCAGCCTTGGATGGTAATCTATCTAAAGATGGTGTCATAATAAAAACACCCATTCCTCAGCAGCCTGGCCATTTGACTATGGAAATGGATATCTTTTCCAGAGGTAATCTTTCTTCTTTATGTTCCATGTCCTCTCATGTAGGCTATCATGACTCTCCGCAATTTCCTCTCCCTTGCAGCCGTTAATAAACTTTGTCTTTGTTATTTCTTCTAAGCCCTGTTCCAACATCTATTTACTCAAGCTAAGTATGTTATGCATTGTTTTTCTCTGTGCCTCTTGTTCCCTATCTGTCCCATGCATATCAAATTGTCCAAGCCCTCATTTCTCATTACAGAAGCCTTGTATAGGTGAATAAGTGATTAGAATACTAGTGTTTCTAGTGTTGAAACTTCACCATGGTCATTATATCAAGGTGGTGACTTCTTGACAATATCAACCTAGGGAGACAATCCCAGCATGCACCACCATTGGAAAATGCCTATTGAATGACTCACTTATGTGATTGTTGAAGTGATTAGCTTACCTCTTTGCAGATGGGTGTACTCAGAAATTAGTAGCCAGCCATTATTACATTTTGTATTACATACTACTTCTCATATATTTATTCATTGTGCAAGAGAAGTACATCAAAGTACAATGGATCTATGTTCAACAAAGTGCAATAGAAGTACATCAAACAAAGTATAACAGATGTATGTCAAACAAAGTACAACTGAAGTGCATTGAACAAAAAACAAAAGAAGTATGTGCAACAAAATACACCAGAAGTAACTTCAACAAAGTACAATGAAAATATTAGGTTGGTGCAAAAATAATGATGTAATAATGTCGTTTTTGACGTATTTTTTAACGTCAAAAAACGACATTATTAGATCATTATTTTTGCACCAACCTAATACCTCCAACAAAGTACAATGCAAGTACATCCAACAAAGTAAAACAAAACTACATCCAGTAACATACAACAGAAGTATGTCCAATAATGTACAATGGAATTACATCCCAACAGTAGTACATCCAACAAAGTACAGTTGAGGTATGTCCAACAAAGTACAGTTGAGGTATGTCTAACAAAGTACAATTGAAGTATGTCAAACAAAATACAAAGGATGTACATCCAACAAAGTAAACAGAAGTACCTCTAACAAAGTACAATGGAAATATCTCCAACAAAGTACAACAGAAGTACCTTCAATATATATATAATATATATATATATATATATATATATAAGGGAGAGACAATAAGTTATCACCCTACATAATAATGGTTGATCTATGTGATTAATATTTTTCACTAGATTAGTTGCATTGTCAATTAATGAGATTATATTGAATAATAAATATATGTTGTGTAAAATAAATGTTTTTTTTATCATTAGGCCACAAACATGTTGATGTAGACACAGACATGCACATTTAGCACACATCTTTTTTTTTAACCTTTTACATAGCAAAAACTGACATATCAGATGACAAGCCTATTACATGGATTAAAGCAAAATATTTTAATCAATAATCCAATATTTGCCCTAATTTGCAGACAGATGGAAAGGGAAAAGACAAACTATAAAAATGAAAAATGGTCAGATGTAAATAGCAACAGTTGCTAAAAACTAAACTGCAATTTTTTTTTTTTTCAGGAAACTAGAGATCATGATTCTTCAGTTTCCTTTTCTTTTTCTATGTGTGATTTAATATACCTTATTGGGAAAAGATAGTGATGTGATTTCCTATCGCTTTCTCCACAGTTTGGAATTCAGAGTTTTTTCTGCTTCTAGACTGTCGCCCAAGACTAGAGTGCCCAGTCTAGCATGCTATTTAACCTATAGCTGTAAAGAGAATAGATGGATTCATGCCTTTCCAAAGGGAATAGTATGAAAGTGAATGCAACAGATTATGCTAAAATTTGAACACAGTTTACCGATTCCACTTTTAAGGACAATAACCGTTAGAGTACACATTCGTGTTTAGCAACATATTGAATTTGTTTTAGTCTCCTAAAGAAATGGCATATTACATTGAGATGTTGATGATGGCTCTCCATTTTTTTCATTATCTCTGAATGTCCAAGCTTTTTTTTGAACAATGGCACAAACTATTAGGTTGGTGCAAAAATAATGACGCAATAATGTCGTTTTTTGATGTCAAAAAATACGTCAAAAAATGACATTATTACGTCATTATTTTTGCACCAACCTAATAGTTTTCTGTTACTGTCTCTACAGTTTGAAATTCAGATTTTTCCTTCTCCTAGACTGTATGCCATCTCAGATGAGAGAGCCCAGTCTAGCATAGCTTGGGGAAGTAAAGATGGATTCATGCCTTTCCAAAGGACATTGTGTGAAATTGAATATTACATTGGAATTTGATTACTGATTCTTCATCCTCATTTATGCTGCACTCACATCGTTTGCGATTTATTAAATTTGTTTTTAGTTTTGTAACTTTTTCATCATTGTTCACCTGATTTTTTCCAAAGAAAGTAGATTTTTATTAATCCAATAGATTTGTATCACTTTAAACATTATTTTTAGTGGTTACTCATATTTGAGTAGATGCTATGTTTATTTATTAAACAGTATTTTTATTTATTTTTGCCTACTTATGTTGTATAGCCCTCTCATGCTGGAGATCTCTTGGTCACCGCACCAATTAATACAATGTTGCATATCTCCCTCCCATGCTGGGTTGGACTTAGGCAAAGGGCTCCATTCGATAATAATTTTGCCTTCTTCTTTCACAGATAGTGATCGCTAGTTGTTTTGGTTTGGGGATAAAAGACATCAACAAAGAGAATTTTACACTTAGCCATTTTATTAAAAACGTCAATGTGTACATTTCTACCTCTCTCAACTGGGGAGCATATCCAAACATAACAGAGAACACGTCTACATTGTTTGACATGTAAGAACCAACTCCTGAAAAAGCTTTCTCTATCTATATCATTTCCACATTAGTTCAGCCAATCAAAATCGACTTCCTTTATTTTGTCTTGTATCTAATCCCTAAGGTCAAAGTTAGGAAGTCCAAGCAGAAATACACTTCTCCAAAAAATAATAGTCTGCTAAACCATTATTTAACACTCACCTGAATGTTCAAAAAATCTTATTAAAGAAAAATTTATTTGGAGAGTGTAAATTTTGCTTTCATAAGATTTCTTGCATGTTCAGACTGATAGATGAAAATAAATAAATATAGTGTTTAATAAATAAATGGAGCATTCACTCAAATATGACTATCTACTAAAAATAACATTTAAAGTGATAAACAATCTGTTGGATTAATAAAAATCCATTTCTTTAGAAAAAAAAATCATTTTCTTTATGTTTGGATACAAAACTGTACAAATATGAAACATTTTGAATCTATGATCTATGACAAGAGAAATTTTCATTGCCAGATCAACTGGTTAACTGTATGCTTAGTTGGTTAGAGCATGCTGGATGTAATGGTAACTTCCTCCGCCCAGAGGAACGCAGGTTTGAATCCTGCTGGAAAGCATAAATTTTTCTCTAATAGGATTTCTTGAACATTCAAGCCAGTAAACAAAATTAAATAAATAAACAGTTTAATAAATAAATCATGCATCTACTCAAATACTAGTATCCACTAAAAATAAAGTTCACCGAAGTCCCAAGAGTCACTCAAACTAGTGGGTTATTCAATTAGGTTGTTGCAAGGGTGCACAGGAAGAGGTTTCTATTATGAGTATTTTTAAGCTTGAGTGAGCGGTCGAAAAAATGGTCTGCTGCTGATCTGCTTAGGTCTGCATCTGCATGTCATATGTGCTTTGTTTTTTTTTAAAGAGGTCCTGATCACGTGGGTGGCTCCAAAACGATTTTGCGCCAAAACTTCGAAGTGCACGTGCAGGCGACCTTATTGGTAGAAATGAACCAATCAGAGGGCTAGATTTACGAATGAAAGTTGGAATAGTGCATTACTCGAAGAAGGTAAGATTGGGCTAATAGACAAGCCCAATAACATCATTCCATCTTAAATAAGTCAACAATGTTTTGGAGCAATTTTTAACATCAACTTGAGATTTTCCTTAATGTACTTGATAAACCTGTTTTCCTAGAAAATTGTTTTAAGAGAAAGATTTTATAAATTTCAAGTTAAAACGGTACAGACATTTTTCAACAGAGAACAGCAATCAATGAATGCCAAATATTACCTTATAAGAAAACGTCTAATATTACCATTACCCGGACAAGAACAGGACTGCCTGCTTGTCTTTTGTTTAAATGACTGACAATTTTGCAAAGTCTCAGCCAAGGAAAAAAAAGGACATTAAAGTTGCACTGAAATAAGTAATGACAGCTTTGTGAAAAATTTGGCTAGAAGCAGAATTTATGGTCGATGAGAAAACGGAAACAGTTTTTCTATCCCAATTGAATTATTACAGATCAATGGATAGTAAGATACACTTGTGACAGTAGAGTTAATTAGTTTTAGAAGGTGTTTAATAAGCATTAACATGTAGAGAATTGCTTTAACAATTGTCAGAAAACAAAATTAGCAAAATGAGTTCAAGTTCTAACTGAGATATTTCTTACTTGATGAACACTCTTTAATCGTTATAGCATGGATTGACAGAAAGCTCATCAGAACAGTTACCATGAAAGTATTTATCGAAAAAGCACAGGGAAGCTATGTTACGACAGTGAGAAAATGACTGAAAGTAAGATGCCAGGTCAAGACCAATAATATTGCAGATTCTTCAAAGCAAGAACGAATGGTAGAGCATAAAGAGAGCTATAACTATAGCTCACGGGCAACTTTGAGTCAGTGTATGTAGGATATCTATAATACCCTGGAAGTCTTACATACATACATACTAACTGTTATTAACTGAATTTAATCAGAAATTGTCAATTTATAACGTTTGATGTATGTGATTAATAGATAAGTGCATGGACATGGAAGTAATTATAGTGAAAATCAAAATACATGTTTTTCTGTCACTTATTAATGCATTTTTTTTTTAATCTTTTCACCCCAAGAACGGCAATAAGGCCACTAAGATGCTAGTGTTTACTGAGTGTGAGAGAATGAGAAAAAGAAAACATTATTAAAAACCAGGAATATTAAAAGAACTGGAATTATGAAAACTATAGATTACGATTGACATTGTATTTAAATTTTTAAGATCAAAATTGACTTGAAAGCAAGAAGCCAGAACAGAATTTCAGAAGTAAGAATAGAAATAGTTTGCATAGAAATTACTGTTACAGCCAATTATTTCAACTGTAAGATGATGAGAGCTTGCCCCCTTGCCACTTAAATTCATAGTCTCGATACCAAATGAAAATATTTCTAGAATAAGTGCAGAGAAGCTACATCACAGGGGAAAGTGACTGAAGCCAAAATACCAGGTCAGGACTAATAACATTGCAAATTCTTCTTTGCATTTCGTCTAAAATCCCTAAATAATAGCAGTCCAGATTTGGCAGCAATATTCAATAAACAGATGAATGGTAGACTTACAAAAATGCAAGATTCTGGCAGGAAAAATTGTTTAGCATGACACAGTGAATCAACTTTCCTAGCAGCATAGCTAGCAGTTGATTCAATATAATCTTTCCACTTCTTTATCTGTCTATATTTCTGAGATGAGGTATTATGTACACTATTTACATTATTCGGACTGTTGTCCTCATCTTTGTCACCATATTTATTACGTTTCGGCCGTTGTGGTTGGAATTGTTTCACTCACTGGGGTAGACTGTTCTAGTTCCACATGCCATATTTAATGGATGTCAGTTATCAGTTATCTCCTGTTAATTCCCCTCTCCAAGTTCTCCACTGCCTTAACCAGGTATTGAACTCTCACTCTTTGGGTCCTGTCACTGGAACTAACCAACATCTTTATCCACTGCAAATGTGTCCTTGAGAACGTCTGTGTATGAATTTCTGGGTATTATAAACCTAATGTCTCAGCAACCATTTTTACCAGTGCTCATATTGCAATTTCTATTTTTTTTGCTGTTATCATTGCATTTTTTACCAGAGCTCATATTGCAATTTTTGTTGTTATTATCGCTTTTCTCTGGCATGCCTTATTACCAGTTCTCATATTGTATTCATTTCTATGCTTGGTCAGCTCAGGAGATTTTTGTGTCCTAGCATATATGCTGATTCCTTAAGTTTATGAATTTTTCCAATTTGTCTATGATCTCAACTTGATCCCACAGAGGGCAGCGATCTCCCTTTTCTCTCCATATGTGGTCAGCCACGCCTGATTTTTCCACTTCCCCTCGTGTTACAGCTTTCTTGTCAATGGAAAACATTAGGTTTGAGAAAATGCATTCACTCACTCTCCAGGAGATTAGCATCAGTTATGCTGATGGAAAGCGAAAAAAGGTTCTCTCTGACGATTAAAAAGAGCAGTTTCATTTTGGAGGCATTAAGATTAACAAGCTATTTCATGCCCCAGTTAACAACAGATTGTACATCATTTTATAAATATGTGTATTATCTATTTTATATGTGAAATAAAGATATGGGGTTGCTGAATATTTATCATCACACCCCTTCCTAAAATTTGACCACTTGAACAAATGTGAATTTTTTAAATTAATCTCATCTTGGGATGCAAAAATATTCATCACCTCCTCAAAATAATGTAGGTGAAACAAAAATTCTCAAGATGGTCTTTTTAAAGCTGCCTTTATTGTTCATATACATTTCCATTATCTTCTTGTTAATTGCTTTTAGATTTTGTGAAATTTTAAGTTTGGAAGCAATTTTGTTTTATTTTCAGTAATGTTCATTCTGTTATCTTTTAAGACAACACATTAAATTTACAGGAAAGTTGAATGTGTTTAAATGCGTATGAAAATATATGCATCAAATAATTCGATCACGAAAAAGCTATTTTAATCTTAATTAAATTGGTTCATAAAAACACTTTTTGTTATTTTAAAAAATCTTATCCATGTTCTTAAATAGTCTCATCAGATTGAGACACTTATATGGATACCATTGCATAAACAAAAAGAAGTGTACTAAGTAACAGAAAGCATATCAGTTGAGGACTTTCAACAGCAGCAACGACTAAAATGGATAGCATATGTAGCTGAAAGAGCATGCCACACTACCTCAAACAAAGGCAAGGAAGGAAGCTGTGGGTTATCCCCACATAACTTTGCCAATTTTGCCAAAAAATCATTCGACGGCACTGTCAAGCACCTATAAAAATGGGACACTTCCTGTCTTCATCTCCTTTTCTCTCTTTTCCGCCCAGGGATGACATCGAACAGGACCTTGATCCTGAGCATGGGTAGATCTTTCTGCTTTGGGACTGAGCTTTCTCACACAGACAAACATTCAAGCATGTGCATATGTCACCAACACATTTCCTAACCTTTCTTCTGCTTTTCTTTCTCTTTTTATTATATAAAAACAACGAAATATCGCCTTGTTAAAATTCATTACATTTCATCACACCTGTCATTGACATGTATAATATATTGTTGCCACTGCTTTTAGTCTAATTAGAAGTAGCACTGCAACAAAGCTTCCATCAGTTTCCACACAACTTCAAAGAAAAGGCTAGGAAGGAAACCCCATCAATACTAGAAAGAGCAATAACAGCTACTGGACTTGAGAAACCTGTTTTCCTGAAAATTGTTTTAAAAGTAAGATTTTTATAAATTTCAACTGACAGCAGTACTTACTGCTTTATCAATGAATACTGGATGCTTCTTTATAAGGAAATGGGTAATGTTATCATTTGGTAAATATGGTCCCTGTAGCTGATAGGAAATTTATCCAAGAATACAGAAGACACAAAACATTGCATGACAAATAATTTCTGCGTTATTTAAAGAGACTAAACAGCACCCAGAGAGTGACTACCTATGTCAGTGTCAGTAAAAATTGAATAATCAAAATACAAATCCTAGAATATGCTGTGACAAAAGTGTGTAATAATTACTACAATTATTGTAGTTATCTATAAAAAAAAAAAAATGATCTGCCTAAGTGTATTCTCGGATCATTTATGAATATCTATGCCGATGATATATGGGTGCAACTCCAAAAACCCTTAATAACCAGAGATTGGCAGCTGATCTCACCTCCGATATAGCTCTAACATCTCAGTAGGAGAGAAAAAAGATTCTCTGGTTACGTTTAATGCCTCATAAGCCAAACTATCCATCATCGCCAATCAGAACTATCACCAATTATGAAAAATGGATGTTCCCTGAGGAAGGCCCCTTGAGTGCTTATTGGGACAAACTCAATCCACACCTCAAGTGGAACTCATACATATGATACACTGCTAGAGATGCTAAGGAAATGGTTGGTTCCGTCATGTGCTCCAGTAAGCACTTGATTCCTCCTGATTTTCTTTACCTTTCCAAGAGCCAGATCAGCCCAAAATTGGATTACTGTTGCCATATATAGGCAGGAGCTGCCCAGTCTTTACTTTCCAGTCTCAGTAGAGACCATGAGTGTCTCTGTGTACTTGTGGCTGACAAATTATTTTCCATCTTAAAACCCCTAACAGATTAAACATCACAAGCCTCTCGTTGCTTTATCTTTATTTCCATGGAAAGTGTTCAGACAAACTACATTCCTTAGTTCCACCTGTTTTAACTTTCATGGCTAGGACCTGGCACACAAAGCACATTTTAGAAATCCACCCTCATTCCCTTTGTATTCCATTAGTGAGATGTAACTTTCACTCAAGCACCTTCTACTCACGAACAGCTGCTTTGTGGAACCGACTCCTAAAAGGATGACAAATTATTTTCCATCCTACAACCACTTTTCACTGATGAAACATCACAAGCATTCTCACTGATCTATCGCTATTCGCATGGAAAGTGCTCAAATGAACTACATTTCTTATTTGCACCAATTCTAACCTTCATGACTAAGATCTATCATGCTACACACATTGTAGTAAAACATTGGTGAGATGTAAGTTCCACTCAAGGAGCTTCTTCCTACAAACTGCTGTTTTATGAAAACGACTCCCACGAGGATGTTTCCCCAATCACTACAATCTTAACCTGTTCATGTCTAGGGTAAACCATTATCTTTCCCACACATCCACATAAACTGTGCATCCTCTTACTCTGTAACCCCCTATCGTGTACAGGGGGAACAGCATTGTAAAAACAAATCATTGTTAATATTGTACTACACTTCTATGATAATGACATCCCTTTGAAAACATTCAAAAAGCCAGAAAACCTCAATAATAGTGAAAGAAATTCCTGGATTCCCACCAAAATTTAATCAATTGTTTCTTGGCCCATAGCCCACCCTTGCATAAAATGTCATTGAAATTAATTGAGAACTTTTAGAAATATTGTGTGAACAGACAAACATGGGTGAATACATAACCTCTGTCTAAGTTCATTGCCAGTTAATAAAACTGTCAGTGAAATGCTAACAAAAATAAAATAGGAATAAAGCCCAGGAAGATTATTTAAAGAAGTAAATACAAATAAACTCCTTGAAAGTGGCTGACAATTCACTCCCTTAAGAGAGATTTTTTAAATCATTTCACCCCAAAGAAGGTAATAAAGCCACTAAGACACAAGGGGTTACTGAGTTTGAAAGAATAAGAAAAAGAAAAAAAAACATTATTAAGGAACAAGAACAATAAAAGAAAAGAGATATCAAGAAGGCAATAGATAACAATTGACATTGCCTTTAAATTCTTGAAGATCAAAGTCAGTGGGAATTCATGGAGCTGGAAGTGATTTCCACAAGAAGGAAGTGTGGGAAGTATGAGAAAAGAAACTGTTTGCATAGAACTTACAGTTCCATCTAGCCAATTCTGTAATCATAATTCTGTAAAATAATGAGACCTTGCTGTCAATCTAGTACTATGCTTATATTCATAAAATCACAATACCAAAAAGGAAAGCTCATCAGAGCAAGTACTATGAAAATATTTATAGAAAAGGCAGAATGAAGCTAGATTACAATAGTGGGAGGAGGACTGAAGGCGAGATGTCAGGCAAGGACCAAAACAGATTCTTCTTTTGGTTTTATCAAGAATCTCAAATATATAAACAAAGTACCAGACCAGATTTAAGTTGAGGTAGAGCAAGTGAGTAAAATAAAGGAATAAGCAATAGAAATTAAAGCATCATTTTTTGTTATATATATTTGAATTGTTATCCTCATCTTCATTGCTGTATTCAAAACGTTTCAGCCATTGTATGCTCTGGTCTTCTTCAGGTGATTGGAATTTTATACCAAACCCTATATTTTATCCATCCAAGTAGATTGTTCTAGTTCCATGTGCCATGCCTCTTCCGAATGTCTCAGTTATTTCCTTTTAACTCAATTCTGTAAATAATCATAATACCTCATCTAAGAGATACAGACAGATATCACTTTTTGTTGTTTTCATCAACCCTTATTTATACTGAATTTTTTTTCTCATCACAGATTACATTTAATCATAAGTTTCAAATGAATTCAATCAAAAGAGAAAACAATGTCTATTTTTGTATCATCCCAGCTAAATAGATAAAATATAGTTTGAAACAGTGTGTGTAATAAACTATGTACTTACATACAATATAAAATAGAATACAATATTAGTCAATATCCACTTTGTTTGCTATATTTGTTGATTAGTAACAGTAATTAGTAACTTTTGTATGATTAGAGGGTTTCAACAACCAAATGATGGATCTGCTGTACTAAGTTTAAAAGATAAAAATAGTGATGAGAATTGTACTAACAACTTTAGTCCAGGGTGTATATCTTCGAAGACCTTGAGTGGTTGCCTGAGATTGTGGACAATAGCAAACACTTTACTTACAAACTCATGATAGATTTTAATTTACAGATTAAGATATCATATATAGATTAAAATATCATGTCTATATAATACTAAAATTCTAATCTTGTATATATGTATGTATATGTATTCCCAAGATACAACTTAAACAAAACATAATACCTCAACTAATTTAGAAGCATATTGTACTTGGAATTCCTGTCAAGTGCAATACCAAATGAGATTAAAATTAGACAAGGGATTCTTGAGTTAGGTCCATTTTTCTGTTTTGACTGCATTTTAATAGTAAATTCAGCATTTCTTTTTAATACCCATTCTTATATCAATCCCCTACATAAACAAACACTTGCATATTATATTTCAACTACTATGAGTGTGAAAAATAAACATTTCTAATACATTATAACAATATTATTAAATAAATTTAAATATGCATAACACAAGGTATATTTATATAGTTCACTACACTATATTAGAACTTTTTTTATAAACAATTACTTGAAAGGTAAAAAAGGCTATGTGTGTCACATGAGTTGATGGGAAATCAATAGAACCACACTGATTTGCTGCTGTCACATATTTTGAAAACTGGCCAAGTGATTAAAACGGGTGCTTTCTGACCATGAGACTCAGGTTTGAATCTCATTATGGTCGATTTGTCAGGAAGGTGACTTCTTGATGTTATTGGTCTTGAGGAGGTTATCCCAGTGTGTGGCACCTTTGGAAAGCACCTGAAAACCATACCATGGGTTGACTCAAGCTTGTGAGTGAAATTAGGTAGACAGAACCCTTGGGGGAGCCGTCAGTAGTTATGTTAGCATAAAGTCACAAATCATCGTGACCAACGGTTTGAACATGCTGGCCTTGTTCAGATTGTTGATCACACTTAACAAGCTTGTCTCCCAGAAACTGTAACTAAGGTCTGCTCAGCATAGTTGCAGTATAAACTACAGGCAGGATCTGTGGGTGTTGAACAAACAGAAAATGTGCCTGAGCAAACGTCTGCAATAGGGATTAGCTAACCCACCCCACCCAGTAGACAGGTATCCTCAAATATGAGTGGCCAACTATTAATGTTAACATATTTTGAAATAAATGGGAGGAAGATACAAGTATGTAAAATAAAAAAAAATATTATCTAAGACTACCCCACTTTTAAGTTCTTTTAAGTCCCTGCAGTGTCTTAATAATGAAGCCCAGTGGAACAATAAACCTTCTTTTACTGTCTTTAGTATTAATTATTAATTTTCTATTCAAAGTACATTTCATGGAAGAAATTTTTCTTTCAATGTAAAGAAGTAAAACCTATATATATATATTGATATTGTAATATAATTTATTTTCATACTTTAAATCAGGATATATTTAAGGTATTTTGGGTGTTTTTCATTCATTTTCGTACTTTAAATCAGGATATATTTAAGGTATTTTGGGTGTTTTTCATTCATTTTCGTACTTTAAATCAGGATATATTTAAGGTATTTTGGGTGTTTTTCATTCATTTTCGTACTTTAAATCAGGATATATTTAAGGTATTTTGGGTGTTTTTCATTCATTTTCATACTTTAAATCAGGATATATTTAAGGTATTTTGGGTGTTTTTCATTTATTTTTGTCCTGGAAAAAGTTTACTTATTATTAACTGATAATTAATAAAAAATACACTTTTTATTATTTCAAAAAAAGACTTCACCAGTTTTAAGCTATTACATTGAATTTTCATGAAATGTGTTAACAATGAAGGTCATTCTTTAAATACAAATTAAAATGTGTATTTAATAATAAAATTGATAATATTGTTAACTCATCGTTTGTATTATGAACTATTTTTAAAAGAAAACCAATGGGTTTATGGTCTCGTGTACATAAATACACAGATACAGTTCAAGATACCATATGTAGATATATAAATATAGATTAAGATATTATATATAGATATAGATTAAGATATCATATATAGATATAGATTAAGATATTATATATAGATATAGATTAAGATATCATATATAGATTAAGATATAATATATGGACAACTAGATATCAATTGACAACAGTAATAATAAAATGGAAGATAATATAACATAATAAACGTTGTTTCTTATTAATTTAAATGTTAAATTGTTTAAGAGAAATAAAAAAGGACAAAATTATTAAGAGCTATAAAGGATAGGAAACAGTGGAGAGCCATGATTGCCTACCCCCTGAGGAGACACAGCACATAATAAAGAAGCTGTAGAATTTGTCAATTCAGAGTTTCATGGAATCACAAAGAGACATATATATATATATATATATATATATATATATATGTGTGTGTGTGTGTGTGTGTGTGTGTGTGTGTATATATATATATAAGAATCCAGCAAATTTTATTATTTAAACGTTATTTTACTGGATACCCATATTTGATTAGATGCTCCATTTATTTATTGAACAGTATATTTATTTATTTTTGTCTACCAGCCTAAACATTTGGGAAATTTTATTAAAAAAAATTAAAAAAATATGCTCTCCAGCAGGATTCAAACCTGTATCTCCCTAGGCAGGATAAACCAACATTTGATCTAACATATTTTAGACCATCTCAACCATAATATGCATCAATGATCAAGCAAAATTGAATAGTACCTTATAAACGCAAATCTTTCCCAGACTCTTGAAACATTCATATCAGTTTTGTATCCAAGAGTAAACAAAACAATTCCTAAAGAAGTAATGAATTTTTATTTATTAATCCAGCAGATATTATTACTTAAACATTTTTAGGGGATAGCCATATTTGTGTAGATGCTCCATTTATTTATTAAACAGTATATTTATTTATTTTCGTCTACCGGCTTACATACAGGATGAGTTAAAAGTCACACACCATAGGGATAGTTTATTAAAAGTATAATTACACATGAAAATATTAGTTACTAGTTATTTAATTGTTATATGTGCTATTCAAAATGTCCTCCTCCTTTTTGAAAACACCTTTCAAATCTGTGCCTGCATGATTAGTTGACATGTCAAAGAGTTTCCTCTGTCATTTTACTGCATTCATATTTAATTCTTTCCTTAAGTTTCATTTTACTTTGTCAAAATTTGTTTCTGCGAATTAAGAAAATATCAAAACAAAGTAGACATTTAAAACATGATTAATTGATTAACCCCTATGGTGCATGACTCTTGCCTCACCCTGTATATGCTCAATCAATTATAATAGTATGGAATAGCGACATGATTTAAACAATTTTGAAAATATGCTCATATGCAAAGATGTACTTAATTATCTATGAGTTTAAATTGTTCTTATTTTTATACTTTATGTAATATTATACATATGTGTGTGGTACACAATAATTACAAGGAGTGCTCCAAAAATAGTGCTATTTATTTCCATGGAAATAAGAAATAGAAGCAACTGAATCACACTGTCAGATAGAAGACATTCTCAGCTACAAATGACAGATTTACCATTATTGATTATGCATTTCTCAGCTGCTTTTTATTTTGGTGGAATAGCAGCTGTGCAGGACTACACAGAACACTGCTTATATAACACATTATTGCCAGCATTGAGTAACAATCCACTTACTGTGATTACATCCACTGTTTGATTTCCACAAACTTTCACCAAGCATCAATGATTGATAATAGATAATGAGAAAAGAAGAGATTCACACATCATATCAAAGACAAGAGGGACAGAGGGAAATAGTAACCTACTTAATGAGCTTTTGTAAATCAATGACAAATAATGTGGGAATGGTAATAAAACGTCAAACATTATTGTGAATTACAAAGGATAAGAAGCTGTGGAGAGTCATGATTGCTCAAACCCTGAAGGGATATGGCACATCTGAGAAAAAAAATGGAGTGATGCTTTTCTAATGAGCATTTGTGTGAAAGTGAATGCAGCAGACTAGACTGAAATTTTCATTAAAATTTAAAATCTAAAATTATTCAACCATACATATCCTACAGGTATACAAATGTACTGTTGGAGAATAAGAAAAGAACATAATGCTAGTTTTTTTTTGTATTTTTTTTTTTACACTAAACAAGGTAATAAAGCCACTAAGAAAGTAAGAAAATGTTGCTGAGAAGATAGAACAATAAAAGAACAAGTTTCAAGGAGACAGTAGATGATGCCTGTCTATATTTCTGAGATGAGGGATTGTAAATATTTATACTATTTACTTTGTTCAAACTATTGTCCTCATATTTATTATCATATTCATGATGTTTCAGCCGTTGTACTCATTGGCCTTCTTCAGGTGATATACGTTGAAATTTCAAAACCTTTATTTAGCTCACTGGGGTAAACACATGGCCCAGTGGATAAAAGCATTGGTTGAAGTAATCCAGTGGCTTGAACCAAAGAGTTGTGAGTTCAATACCTGGCCACAACAGAGGTGAACAAAAATTGGGTGAGTTGAGTTATTAAAGGGAGATAACTGAAACTCAGACATTCAGAAAAAGTATGGCATGTGAAACAAGAACAATCTACCCCAGTGGATAAAATAAAGAATTTGGTCTGAGGTTCCAAAGTATATCAATATATGAAGAAGGCTGGAGTGTACAAAAGCCAAAATGTTGTGATGAGGACAATAATCCAAACAATGTAAATAGTGTAAGAAGATGATGCATTCAAATTTCTGTAGATTGTAGCTGACGGGAAAGCAAAAAACGGGAAAGCAAAAAACTGGAAAGAGATGCATCAGTAAGAAATGGAAATGAAGAAACTATTAGCATAGAACTTACAGTTACATTTTGCAATTTCAACAATTAAATGAGACCTAACTGCCAAACTAGCATTCTCCTTCTTCTATATGCCAAGTCCGTGACACTCCACAATTTCCTGTCTTTTGTAGCACTTAATAAATTTTGTCTTTCTGTTATTTCTCTTAAATCTTCAATCTAACCTCTGAGTATCAAATTTACTAAGCTTTCTTTCCTCATTGTAAGCTCTAGAAATTTCAACTGTCTCTTCCTGATGTTAAGAAAATTCATTAACCCCTTCCCCAGTGTATATACATTTTTAACAAAAGTGGCCTTTTCAGAAACGGACAAATAAACACATCCAAAACAAGTCCAATTACTTAGTCTTCCTGAAGTGGTCAAGAAAGTTTTCTTCTATCTGATGGATATTGCAGTGTGGAATTCTTACATCCTGTATAACAAATAAAAAAATTAGTCTGATAATGAAACGGTTTTCTCAAAATAATCGATGGGAAAGGGGTTAAGTTGAGGTACCAAATAGGAAAGCCCAAGACAATTGCCATGAAAATATATTGTGGAGAAATCACAGGGAATCTTCATTATGACAGCAGGAAACTGATCGAAGCCAAAATGCCAGATTGGGACCAATAATATTACTGATTCTTCTTTTACAGGTGGGAAGAGACTGAAAAATCAGGATTTGAACACTGATCCATGGTTCCAAAAGTAAATTCACTAGTCACCACTGGAGATGACAAATAGAAAAACAACTGTAACATGCATAAAATGTATGGGTACACACCCTGAAGGAAGAAGAAATAAAAATAAAGAAACCATAAAAACTGACAGGTAAACTTTCAGATGCATTCACTTGAAATAAAAGAATAGGCTATGCAAATACCAGTCAGGAAAAATGTCTTCAGGCAATAGAGATTCTTCATTTTGAAGGCAAAACAATTACATTAAACACCTCACCAAAAAGATACAATTTGGTAAGGTCTGTGATTGAACCTGCTCAATATCTTTGAGAGAGACAGACAGAGGCAAAGAGAGAGAGAGAAGCTCCTGAGGTGTATATCAACATAGATTATTTAGTGCAGAGATAAAATGAGTAAAACCCTTGACTGAGTGGACTGAATTTTTATATGCGTATGTCTCTCTTATCATGTATGGTTTAAAACTTACTGATTTTCTGTAACTATGCACATATCATAAAAGCATATACATGCATATGAACACTTAACCAAGGAAATGAGCACATATAATCAATAAGTGTCCATTCAGACAAATACATATATTAATAGTTACTTTTTATATATATATATATATATATATATATATATATTCAAGCATGTATTAATAGTTACTTCAAATATATATATATATATATATATATATATATATATTCAAGCATGTATTAATAGTTACTTCATATATATATATATATATATATATATATATATATATATATATATATATATATATATATTCAAGCATGTTTGGTTAAATAATTCAGACATATTATGTCCATTTATTTTACTTTTAATCAGTTCAAGTCCACAAATTAATTTCTTGGTGGCTGTAAAAAACTGATTGAGAAAAATTCCCAAATTTTCCTTCAAATAATTTTTATTTTCCCAAGTACTTTCAATCTCATCTGAGACCATCTTCAGGGGTTGCATATCTATGGATGTGTTATGCATTAAAACCATAAATTGAAAATATTTTTTACCACTATGCAAGGGAGGTAATTTATGCAATTATTTTTAAAAGATTTTTGTAATTGTAGCATTTTAATTTAGGATTTTTTGTATTACTCTTTACTGCTACAGATATTTAAGAACTTCATTACAATATTCATACCTGACTTTTTTTGGCTGCAATTCTCTTAAATAAAGGGTTTCCAGAATTTTAAGTTTTTGCTTATTATTATCTTGATGGAGCATTGATGTATTTTTGGCTAATATCTGTCTATATCTGTGTGAATTTAGACATGAGTGTTCCTTTAAATGTACTGAGATTGAATTATGATCATTCAAATGATATATAAGCCTTCTTGTCATTATTGCTGTTGTAAAACCAGCATACATATTAATATTTTTATCAAAGATGCAATCTCCCAAAGAACATTTAAATTGATATATGATGTTGGTCTTTTGTAATAATGAAACCATAGCCTCACTTGATGCTGAAAGTTTATTTACTAATTGTCCCAATTAGGGAAACCATAGATTTAATCATAAAGGATATTTACAACAATCCTCCACTCCCTCTATTAAAAATTAGTCATAATATTTTAAGAAAACTACTCTTGATATGCATCACAAATGTTCCTTTCTATGACCATCAAAATAATTAATACATACAATGTGATAGTATTTTTATGGGTTCCATCGTGGGGCCAACATTTAGCATCTTCTACATGACTAAACTAGAAAAATAAACATACTTAATTCCACCAAAAATCATCCATTTACCTAATATGTAGATTAAATTCTCATTTTAATCAAAAATGTAAATGAAATACAAATAGATGATATATATATATATATATATATATGCACACATACACCCCAATACTTCTCTCTTGCTCTCTCTCTCTCTATATATATATATATATAGTAATCTCATAATTCATGCAGATAATATGTAAATTAAAAAATATGCACAGTAAAAACGCATTAATCAAATATAATAACTTATAGGAAATTATATAATTTGTACCTTTCATTTTATTCTCATTCACAGTTAATTTCTAATTCGCCTACTTTTTAATCAATATATAAGATACAATAACAATGCTATGAATTAATGATTTATTAATCTGATTTTATATGAAAAACTTATCTGTTCTTCAGAAATTAGCTTAGGAATTAAATTTTTATCAATGTTATTCCAGATGTCTATAATTTCTTTTTTTAATTCATTGATATTTTTAAAGACTTTGCCTTCCATTTTTCTGCTTCATTAAATTCCATATATTTTCACTAGGATTTAAATCAGGTGACTGTGGTACCCAGTCTAATAGTTTTAATTTAAAATGAATCCTATTATATGTATATTTTCTATTTTTTGAAATTTTCCAAACATATATACATTAGCATTTTAACCTGAAAATTTTATTTATAATCTTTCCATAGTAAATGCATACATCTTTTATATTTCAATATTTATTAATAAATGAAAATTTGTGTCTAATTAAAATTAATTTGTCTGTTTTTTTAACAAAAAAATCAGAAATTTCCTCAAAATAAACATGAAAAAGAATCAAAATATTCAAACATGTATTTTTATTATCAGCTCATAAAAGTTATCTATTTATATCCATCCATTTTTAATGCTATTATAATTGACGTAATACTTGACAAACAAAATAGTTACCCATTTTTAAATTTTAGAAAATTTTTAATTAATCGGTAACTATAAAAAAATCAATTTTAAATTACTTTGGTTAAACTGAAGAATGTTTTACTGCACTAATCAAGTATTAAGAATGCACTAATCAAATTTTGGTATATAAAAATTTTACCATACTAATGCAAAACACATCAATCAAATGCACATTAATCAAGGGTTTCATATATAGACAGACTACTGTCTCACTCACTCTACACTTTTCCCCTCTCTTTCTCTCTCTCTCTCTATATATATATATATACAGATAAATACACAGAAACATATCTATATATAGTGACTACTCATACTATATATAAATATATATATATATATGAAGAAAAATATACGGAAAAAACAAACAAAAATCCTTATATGCAATTATGCTGTTTTAATGTTAATATAATGTCAACGTCGGACGTTTCGGTCTAATAAACCATCTTCAGGACATATTCATAAAATATAATTAACATTATCAATTCAACATGAATATGTCCTGAAGATGGTTTATTAGACCGAAACGTCTGACGTTGACATTATATTAACATTAAAACAGCATAATTGCATATAAGGATTTTTATTTGTTTTTTCCGTATATTTTTCTTCATTCTGTCAGATCTATATCCATATATTTGCTTATATATATATATATATATATATATATATATATATATATATATATATATATATATATATATACAGAGAGAGAGAGAGAGAGAGAGACTTCTATTTTCTTCACTTTTGTGATATGCATATACATATATGCCCCGTAGATTTCTCTCTTCTTATATAGATATATTTATATAACGACAAACTTCTCCCTTGTACATGTGTGTGTGTGTATATCTATATCTATCTATCTATATATATGGTATTACACAACAAAATACAAAATAATGGATTTATTATCTGCACTATATGTATATAATTTGAAAAGATATATTTGTATATTAACGTGTGTGTATCCATATACTTGTTATCATAATGACACATATTAATATATTTAGAAATATGTGTCTATCGGGGGGAACTGCATAAAACCTTTTTTGGCAATAAAGAGGACAATAATTGCACTCATAAAAAAAAAAAAAAATGTAATTTTTCACCAAATTTCAATGGCACTGAATATGGCAGCCACATAAGCCATGCAATGAAAAAAAAGAAAAAGAAATGTCTGCTTCCATGTCCACAAAAAGAAATTTGTTATGAATTGTTGAGATTCAGCTGCAAGCAAAGTGCAAAATATTGGAAACTGTTCTCCGAAATCTATACAGATGAAACCAAGAGTTCCACTGCCTGGAAGGATTTCAGTAAATTACTGCTTCCCTTAAAACAAAAGACAATAAATAAATTAAATACTTTTTACCTGGAGTTAAGGAATTTGAAATTAGCTCCCGCATTTTACAAAATTGCACAAAATAGTATTTTCTCCAGAAGTATTCTTGCATTGATTCTTCACCAAATATGAAAAAAAGAACAAAAAAAAATCCATTGTATTATTCTTTTATTTAATGTGATTGTTCAATCGTTAAACTATGAGACTAGAGACAGCAAGTACTACTGTTCAAGAACAGAAATGTCAGCTAAATGGTGTTCAGTATGGGATTCACCTCAGAAATTATCAAAATGAATTTATGCCGGAGCTTCATAAAATTTTATTTTGCCAGTTATTTAAAACCAGAAAATATTTTTAGACTAAGAATTTTTGGTGGAGATAATAATAATTTTACTGATACAAGTCTTACTAATTAACCTATGGTGAGGGGGGGAAGAGTGGACTTATACCTTACCCAAAGGTATTTGCATGTAATGTAACTGTATGTAACTTCTATGCTAACAGTTTTTTTTTCCTCACACTTCTCGACTGTGGAACTATCTTCCAGCTCCATACTTTCTGGCCAACTTTGATCTTCAAAAATTTAAATGCAGTATCAATTGTTATCCACTGTCATCCTGATTACTATTCTATTCTTCCTGCTCCTTCATAATGTTTTCTGTTTTCAAATTTTTTCACACCCAGTAACCCCTTTTTTCTTAGTGTCTTTACTGCTTCGCTTGGGGTGAATTTAATTTAAAAAAAAAAAATGAATATAACAAACCCAACTGGAATTTGAACACTGCTCTCTGATTTCCAATTACAAGCCATCATCCATTACACCACCTGCACATCCAAACTTACAGCCCTTGATAATCCCAAGTAGTCACCTATCTAGGTACTAACCAGGATCGACATTGCTTGTACGAGAACCATTGTTTCAACTTGATATGGCCATAAGCCTGGGCTTCAGAGAAGCCATGTGCATTAGTAGGGTGACCTGAAAAATGATCTTCTAGATCACCACTTCACCTGATGTGACAGGCTTCCCCTGACATGTAAACATGTGGTCAGCCCAACTATGCGCAGAATGTACATGCAAGGGAAAAATCTTGACTAGTAGCTAATTTAAACACCTATCTGAGAGGGGGAGAAAGAAGAGAAGTCCCTAATGTTCTAGTGAAATATAGATTCCACATTTTGTGAAAACCTCAAAGTCATAGACTCATTGATTGACAGTATTGTTGAAATCTTACGTTGAATAAAATGAAATGTTACACTTGAGAGATTTGGTCTCATCCTCTGATTAGTCATGTAGGACAGGACAATAACATTGCACATATAGTGTCTCAGCTGTTAGTTGACTTCATATTCGCCGGGTCAGTGAGACTCATTACAATGGGTGATCTTTGAGAAAGAGATCCATTTCAATCATTTCTTGAGCTGATAAAATCAATGTAAGCAAAATATACCATTTTTAAATAAGTAAAAACAAAAAATGACTCTTGCTAATGTTGAGAAGAGACATGAACTTTGTTTGTAGAGATTACAGCCTTCTTAATAGTTTGAGCTGATAAAATCAATGTAAGCAAAATATACCATTTTTAAATAAGTAAAAACAAAAAATGACTCTTGCTAATGTTGAGAAGAGACATGAACTTTGTTTGTAGAGATTACAGCTTTCTTAATAGTTTGATATTGACAACTTTATTCCAAACCCTCTTTATACATTTTAAGGAAAAGAATTCAAGTATATCATGATGTTGATCTTTTCTTTATTTTTTGGATAAAGTAATCATGAGAGTGGTTAGAACTTATGAAAAGATATTCGGACTTAACAGTGAAATTAATTAATTCGGCAATCATTGATCCAAAGTTTTACTATCAGTTGAAATTCATAAAATCTTTTTCTTAAAACAGTCTTGAAAGTAATTAGACTTCTCAAGTCCACTAACTATTGTAGAACTTTCTATTCAATTTTTTGGTTTTTAGTAGTGCAGAAAGTTAAAATCTTGATTATATCATTATTTGCTCTTCTATGCTATCCATTTTTTGTTGTTGGTATTGGAAGTGTCCAAGTTATGTGGTTTTTGTTATTTGGTAATGTTCTCTGTGATCTTGTAATGCTAGTTGCTAGGGTCTAATATAGGATCTTAAACAAATCCCAAAGAACCAACATGTGGACAGAAATCTGTGGTGCCAATAAGTTCTTATCAAGCAGAATGTTATCATTAGGAATACTTTGTCAAATATTTTCATTTTTTAAATGAAATTAGCTCAAGCAATTCAGAGAAAATGGACAATGCTTGTAATTCTAACTCAATTCTTTTTACTTGACAAATTATCTAGGATAATGTTAAATAATAAAAATGACATCCTAGAGCGTGTGGAGCTGGTATACAAATGTTTTCTATTCACTGTAATGGAAGAAAAATACAAATATATTTATTATAGAATCTTTTGTTTTTTATCATTTTCACTCTTAGTAAGGCAAGTGACTAAGATGCAAAATGGTTCTGAGTATAAAAGAAAATAAGAAAAAAGAAAAACATTATTAAGGAGAGAGAACAATAAAAGAACAGGAATTAAGAAGATAGAGGATAATGGCTGATATGGTATTTATTAGGTTGGTGCAAAAATAATGACGTTTCTTGACGTATTTTTAACATCAAAAAAACGTCATTATTTTTGCACCAACCGAATAAATATTTGAAGACCAAAGTTGACTGGAAAGCAAGTGGCTGTAAGAGAGTTTCACAAGCAAAAAGTGTGAGAGGAAACTGTTAGCATAGAACATACAGTCACATGTAGCAAATTCAGTAGTGAAATTAGTATACATAGCTACCAATCTAGTTTTGCATTTAAATTCATAAATTTGAAGTACCAGAGTGGAAAGCAATATTTATTTTGAAAATTACAAAAATGTGGCACAAGGCCAAAGGAGGGGATGGTGGAAGGCTGGTCTTCAATCGGTCTTAACTTAAACTTAGCTAGCTATGATTACTTACCCAAACATAGCACAGTATTCCATGAACCAAAGCAACACATATAAGAATCATTGTCATATATATAAGAATCAATGTCATATATATAAGAATCAATGTCATATATATAAGAATCAATGTCATATATATAAGAATCAATAAATACACAATGGATTGAAAAGTAATCTGTGTAAGGTTTATACATCTGATTCTCAGATAGTATTTTTCTTCAAGTTTTTTTAGTCACTTTACATATATTTATATGTTTTTGTCCTCAGTTGACTCTGAAAAGTGTAGAGTGATAACCAGTTTGGCCCTTTTTTGTTGCTTTTTTTTTGCTGTTAATTTTTCAGTCTGCCACTTCATGGTAAGAAATTCTTTTCCTTCTCCTTTCTCCACCTTCCTCTTTATTTTATATCTTTTTCAGTTTTTTTTAAAATGTCTATTTTTCAAGGACCTAATAAAATTTTGTGACCCCCCACCTATACACACAGACTATTTACATACACAATAATTGCATCATGTCATCATATTTCACCAGTTCTGAAAAGTAGCTACCAATACGGATCCATCCATTCATCATGTTATGATTCAGCTATTGACTTATTTTAAAATGATTGCTAGCATAATTTCATCAGTAGGTTGGCACTAATATTAACACGTAAGAAACTATGATTCATGCATTCTGCCACTTTGTAAGATTTGCAAGAAGATTTCAGTCTGTCTATCAACAGATTCCCACCATTTTTTACGTATCTGTCATTTTGGTCATGTCTATTCCATCCTTCTGTGTTCATGGTCTCACTTTTAAAAACAGCTTCCCATGTTCATAGCTCTTTCATAATGATGCCTATGTAGACGTTTTCTTCTAACAATGCATTTCTTACGAACATACGTAGAATTGGAACCAGAATTACTCGTTGATAATAACAAAAGAAATCTGTGTTTCATTATGACTGTTAAGCAGTTTTGGGATTGCACAGTTTGGAGGAATTGAGGGATAGTTTTTTGAGAGTGTTAAGATGTTTTGGAATCATAGAGTTTTGAGGAACAGAATATTTTATTCTAAGTGTCATGCTGTTTTTTTGGCATGTGATAGAAATTTCAAATATTCTTGCATACCAAATTAAATAAAAGAACTTGATTAAATTATCTCATTCATTTCCTCCCCAGCCCCAAGCATGGTGTTTATTTGGTACAGCATGCCAATTATTCTTAGAATAAATTTCTCTGCAACATGATTATTTTGTTCCAATTTATTAAACTTATAGTTTAATTTTATAAACTGAAAAATTCCTACCATCCTTCCAGATGGCACCTGTATTTAGTACAAAAGGATACATCAATATTGATAGTATTTAGGAAACTTTGTGTGGGAGAAAGTAAAATCTTAAAAAATATATATAAAAATTAAAAATATGTATATATATAGTAATAACTTCATTTTGATATCTATGAGTTAGTTCTCTCCAAAGAGTTTGGCTTTGAGTGGCTATAGTTATTTTCCTCTGATTATATGTAACATATCAGTCTGGGATTGCTGCTAAACTACTCTCCTGATCACATGCCAAGGGTTTATATGTGGCATAAAAATTACGGTTTGACAATCTCATTCCAGTTTCAGTAATTCCTTAATATTTGTAGAATAGCCAGCTGCAATATCAATATTATGAATTTAATTAAACAGAATTTTTAACAGTTCCATACATTTTTTTCATTTCATCCCAGGCAAGGTGATAATGCTACAAAGATGCAAGGAGTTACTGGGAGTGAAAGAGAATGAGAAGATTTTAGTGGGGAAAAAATGTAATAAAAGAACAAGATTCAGAAAGACAGATGGTAATTAACATTCCATTTAAATTTTTAAAGTTTGTAAGTAGCAGGAAAGCAAGGAACTGGAAGAAATTTCCACAGGTGAGAAGTGCAAGAAAAGAAACTATTAGAATATAACTTACAGCTGACTCTAGCTATTTCAGCAGTCAAATGATGAGAACTAGTTTACCAATCTAGTAGTATGCTTCAATTCATCATATTATGGTACCAAAGAGGACCGCTCATTAGAACTATTGCCATGGAAATATTTATAGAAATGGCAGAGGGAAGCCACATCATGGTTATGGGAAAGAGGTTAAAATAATAAAAATGAAAATGAACAAAAAATTATTAAAAAAATTATGAAAATTATTTATTTTCTTTGGATAAAAATTGTTTTTTGTTTTTCTAGCAAAGACAAGAAACAATCTTCAGAAATGTTAATTACATTTTTAAAGTAGGTTGTCAATTTTCCAGTAAAAGTTTTTGAATATACCGAGACTATTTGCTATGATATTCAGTTTTTTCCATGTGCTAGCATCCTTGGAATTTGTCAATCAAAAATAACAAGATTCCAGAAAATTTTTTTTACTAATTTATGTACAAGGTAGAAGTTTGCTGATTGAGGTTGTTGCACATCAGAGTAGAAGGTAAGAAGTGCATTTTAAGAGAATATGTAGGAAAGATAAGGGTTAACTGTAGACATAAAGAGGTTAAGATTGCAGTGATCCAGGTAGTGCATTCTTTCAGGGATTTTGAACATGGTTTGAATGAAACTTCATTCTTACCAACATAATACAAAGGGAATTTGTCCACTGTACATAGCATGATGGGTCTTAACTGTGAAGATCAGATATGGAGGAATGTAGCTTATCAGAATATTTGCCATGGAAACAGTGATACAGTAGTGAGAGGCTTGGAATATTTATTTTGTTGGATAGGGGTTGTAGAGTAGAAAATTATTTATTACCTAGCCTCTTCTGAAATCTATCAAGGCTGGAAAGTGATGACTGGACAGCTCCCACCCAGATATGGAAGTAACACCATTTTTGGTCTGCTCTTGCTCTTGTAAAGGTAAAGCATATTCCACTTCACAGTGGTTAATAGTAATGGGGTGATAATAATAGCACATTACATTGACCAGTTGATGGGGGCTAATAACACATCAGCTCATGTAAGTTAGCAGATAATGAGTGATCTATGAATTGGTTTGTTTGGTTTACGGCATATCAACCTCAATGGGTTATTTAATGCCAACAAAATTTTTATTGCTGGTAATGTTTTTTTTCTGTTTTTTTTTTTTCAAAAAATGTATTGCTGTTAATGTTTTTTTCTTTCAAAAATCTATTGCAGGTAATATTTTTCCAAATATGTATTGCTGATACTATTTTTTTCAAAAATGTATAGCTAGTAATATTTTTCCAAAAATGTATTGCTGATAATATTTTTCCAAAGAAATGTATAGCTAGTAATATTTTTCCAAAGAAATGTATTGTTGGCAATAATTTTTCCTTCAATTTTGTATTTCCGATCATTTTTCTTCAAAACTATATTACTGGTAATAACTCTTTCTTCATAAAAATTTTGCTCGTAATAATTTTTCCCTCAAAAATGTATTGCTGGTATTAATACCTATTTTAACACCTCCACAGCAATTTTGATCCCTGTTTGGGGTTAACTATTTGCCCATAGCTGGGACCCTAACAGATGCTATCACCCCAGGTCAGGGTGGACCTGGGAACATCAGCAATTAAGAGGTGGTTCCACACTCTTCAAAATCTCCTGATCAGAGGCCTTGCTGTTGGATGTAGTTTGTCATCTTATGCAGGATGCAGATGTTGTTTATCATCTTACCCAGGAAGAAATGAATATTCTCCCAGTTTTAATTTCCCCCATTTTGGGCATATTATAGCTATGATATAATAACACCTTAATACATGGATGGAACAGAATAGTTGAAATAAAAGGAATGACAAACATGCTTTGTTCTCAGAGAGACTTTTATTGCACTAAGTGATACAAAAAATTATATACACATATTTACATTTGTCCCATACAGAGAAACTGTAAGACATGTCTACACAACAAGCAGTGTGAAAAGCAGATGAAAAGATAGGGTGTTACTTGTACTAATTCCTAATAGGAATTTGATCTGCCGGCATATTCTTCTGTGTTCCTGGAGAAGACATATTTAGGATTCCAGATTTGAATGGGCCAAATTTATTTTCTATGTCACTCATGAAGACAACAGAAAAGGGTGAGTCATAGGTTTTTCCCCAACATAAGCACAGCAAACCAAAGATAGTTTCTATATCTGATGAAGATATGTCACCAAAGGAAAATGGTGCCATGGGTTCACATGGCCCAGGCAAAGCAAGACTTTGCCTGTTCTAAAAAAGAAACTGTTCAGTTTGATTCCTGGAAGCTAGCTGACAGACTGGCCTCTTTTCTCATTCTTGACTTCAACCTGTTCTGGGAGTATCAAATTTTTCAAAGTATCTTTCCTCATTATGTTCCCTAGAAATTTCAATTGTCTCTTCCTGATATTAAATATAAGTGCCCCCACATTTTTTTTGTCGGAATTTCTGGGATGAGCTGTTATCATGATTTACACAATTTATATTCGGATTATTGTCTTCATCTTTGTTATTTTTATCGCAAAGATTCTGCCGTTGTGCTTTCCGCGGGTATATATCGATCTGGGTAGTTTACTGGTTACAAAACGGACTCTTATTTACACTATTTATTTACGGACTATATACACCTGAGTAAAACCGGAGAACACAATGGCTGAAATATTGTGATAAAAACAACAAAGATGAAGACAATAGTTCGAATATAAATACTATAAATAATTGTCCTTTTTGTTTCGATCTAAAACTTCGTCGTTTGTCACATGTTCAGGCCATGGTATTCTCAGTATCTTTCTGTAGAACCACATTTCCGTTGCCTCAAGTCTCTTCTTCATCTTTTAGGAGATTTTCTAGCATTCATTACCATATAGGAGGCAATGATATTACATAACAGTTCAGTACTCTTTTGTTTTGTTTATAAGGACATTTTTCACTTTCCTAATACTCTGCTTAGGTTTCGGAAGGTATCTTTCGCTATCCAAATGCTCCTTCGGATTTCCGTGTTGCCCTTTCCTTATTTTCTTAAAATACTTCCCGAATATTTAAATTGTTGTACTTGTTTAAGTATGCCTGAAATAGTGGCCAGATACAAGTTCTCACTGAGCGACCAACTCTTTTGAACGTAAACCGGTTGTTAAGTGAGAAGTGACTGTATATGTATGAGAAAATAGAATTCGGAGTAAGTTTTCACTCAGTATCAAATAAAAGAAAACCTTACATTGGAACACCGGTGGTCGTCGAATCAATGAAGTTGAGCAACGTTGAGCCTGGTCAGTACCTAGATGGGTGACAGTTTGGGAATACCAGGTGCTGTAAGCTTGTGCAGGTGGTGTAATGGAAACGTCTCGGAATTTGAAATCGGAGAACTGCGTTCCAGTTCCAGTTCCAGTCAGGTTCGTTACATTCACTTACGCACCAAGGTATGAATCCATCTCGTCTCCACACGCTATGGGCTAAATAGAAAGATTCTTAAGAATAAATCACTATTATCTCCTAAAAATTCTTACAATCCAAAAATATTTTATAGCTTTAAATAACACGAAAAAGGTGGATAAGTCATAAAAAACAAACCAGTAAAAAAATATACTGAATAACATAAAGAAATACATGTCGGTATTGTCGATTTAAGGAAAGTCTGCTTGAATGAGTAATTACTCTTTAGATCTTTAATTTGTTCTGTTTTCGAAGGCTTTTCGTGACTGCTCCATGTGCACCAATAATAATTGGCACTACTGTCATTTTCCTATTCTATAATCATTTCCTTTTTTGATTTCTTCTTCGGATTTTTCTTTCTATGTTATCTTCAGGAATGGCGACATCCAATCTCTGACGGATTTGTCTTCCCGTTACTATCATACTATGCGTAAGTGTGTTTTATCGTCTGTGGGGCAGTGGAAACTCGCTCGCTCGTTCGCTTTCTCACTGATAGATCTGAAGATTTCACCGCATTTGTTACATCGCTTCATTGAGCCTCGAAGGTAAAAACCGACGCCAAGGGTCTAGTCTACATGATTTCCATATCAAAACGACGTGATCGGTTCAGAAGGGAATGCGCTATCTATGAAGAAAAGAGAACAACAAAAAAAAAACATGATTTTTCTCCGCCGAAGGACATTCTGGTTCACAAAAGTATCTCACCATGGGATTCGCATCACACTCAGCCATCAGCTGATAAACTTTGAAACCTTATTAAACAATAATAATAATAACAGTCGTGTATATGTTTTGTTAAAATACTTTCCGGATCTTTGAACGGAACCCGATCGTTAAGTGAAAAGTGGCTGTATATGTATGGTAAAATAGAATTTGGAGTAAGTTTTTACTCGGTATCAAATAAAAGAAAACCTTGCGTTGAAACACCGGTGCTCATCCAATCAACGAAGTTAAGCAACGTTAAGCATAATCAGTACCTAGATAGGTGACTGCAAAGTGATGTTACCAAGCAGCCATCATGTGTCCTACATGACTACATTTTAGCTAAAGGGAGCTAATAGCCTTTTGTATCCTTAAAATAGCTTAAGATATGAAAGGTCTTCTGAATAATATAACATTTTTGTCTCTTAGATACTCTTGTGTTCTTGATTATGCATGTGATTGATAATGGATAGAAATTTGTGAAGAGCCATGATGCTTGATAAAATCCAAAAGATTATGTTATTTGTCCTGACCTGGCATCTTGGCTTCAGTCATTTTCCTAGCACCATAATGTAGTTTTACTTTGACTTTTCTATAAATACTTTCATGGCATTTGTCCTGTTGAACTTTCCTCTATGGTACTTTATGAATTTAAGCCTAGTACTAGATTGGCTAAAAAATCACATCATTTTACAGTTGAAATAGCTAGATGTAACTCTGTATGTTCTAGTTTCTTTTCTTACACTTCTCACTTACGTATTGATCTTCCAGCTTCTCGATTTCCAGTCAACGTTGATCTTCATAAATTTAAATGCAATGTCAGTTGTTATTGTCTGTCTGCCTTAATTTCTGTTCTTTTATAGTTCCCACTCCTTAATAATGTTATTCTCATATTCTTTCACACACCCAGTAACCTCTGCGTCTTAGTGGTTTTATTGCTTTGCTTGAGGTGAAATGATTGTATGTATATATATATATATATATATATTAGGTTGGTGCAAAAATAATGTCGTTTTCTCACATAGTAACATATGTGAGAAAACGACATTATTTTTGCACCAACCTAATATATATATATATATATATATATATATATATATATATATACAGGCATATATATATAATATTACTACAGATTCTGATCTACCTCTTTATGCTAGATGACCCTTGACTTTAAAAGGTCTTGATTTTAATCCTGCCAGTTGTCTAGCCACACTCCTCACCAAAAAAACTAATGGAAGGACTGGTTTAATCAATAA
Source organism: Acanthosepion lycidas (assembly GCA_963932145.1). Lineage (NCBI taxonomy): Eukaryota > Metazoa > Mollusca > Cephalopoda > Sepiida > Sepiidae > Acanthosepion > Acanthosepion lycidas. The sequence goes on along the minus strand of OZ010574.1, from coordinate 62,816,521 downwards.
AGATATGATCATGGCAGGTAATACTGGGTTATATGATACCTGTACCACTCTGTGCTTTCTGTCAGTTTCTTTTTGCTGAATTAATGTGGAAGTCATTAAAGCAATGAATATACCAAATCTGGTAAAAATTGTTTGATTCAAATATTTTGAAATTGCACTGTATAATGTTGATTTTGTATAATTTGATGACAAAATGTAAAAATCCTATTTAAAACGTTTTGTCTTCCTAAGGGACTTTAGATTAAAATAATATTCCTATTAATGGAACTAGATATATTAAGTGGGGAATGAGCAAAAATATAAACAAAATATCAGTTATATTCTTCCTTCAACTTCCCAAACATTTTTGTTTCTATTCTTATCATGCATGGTTTCGTCCCCTCTTCCTATATATAATTCTATCAATAAGAACATTATTTTATTCTGAGGAATTCCTTTTGAGGGACAAAAAAGTTACATAGAATTTTTTTTCATTTTGTCATTCAATTACTCATCATCAGTCTGATATATAGAGTTTATTTATCATATTTCTCTCAATGTTGATTATTCTGGAATAATGTTTTGATTTAATCACTATCAATTTCATCTTGTCTACCCAATTATGTAGCATTGTTTACAAAATTTTGCAAACCACTTTTGACATATTTGATAATTCACAGGACCTCCTTCATAAATTACAAAAATCTTTATTTGTTTTTGAGTCTTATGTTTTTTATGTTTCTTAAAATAAAGACATGTTGGAAGCAGATGACCAAAAATATGCTAATTTTCACAAACAGCTGTTATCAGGTCATCCCATAAGTTCTGTCTGAATTTTGAATAAAGAAAACAAATGACCAAATGTTACATTTAATTACAGATTCAATCAACATTGTATTTTCCCTGATTATCTATGACTTCCTTCCATCTATTAACAACCTTACTAATTCCATTACTGTAAAATTCTTTTGGCTTTGATTCGAAGAACTCACAAATGTCAGTTTTAACCTCTTCCTGTCTTACAAAAGCTGTTTCTTCCAAATGATCCTGTAAGCTACAAAACAAATGGTAGTCTGAAGGAGCAAGATTGGGAGAATAAAGTGGATGAGGAATTTTCTCCCAACCAACTTCTTTGATCTTTTGTGACGGGATTCTTGCTGTGTGGGGTCGTGCATTGTCCTGATGAAACATCACCGCTTTTCAATTCACTAGAGCAGGTCTTTTTTTCCTCAAAGTTTGGTTCAAATGCTCTAATTGCTGACAGTATATTTGAGCATTAATTGTTGCATTAGGTGGTAAGAATTCAAAGTGGATTATTCCTTGGTGATCCCACCAGATTAAAAGAAGAACCTTTTGCCCATGAAGTTCCCTTCTCGGCTGTGGCTGGGGTCCTTCCCCTTTAACAAGCCACTCTCTACGATGCTTAACATGTCGATAAAGATCCATTTTTCATTGCCAGTCACAAGTCTATCCAAAAAAGGTGAAACAAGTTGGCAAGAATGAAGAGAAGAGCAGATGCCAACTCAGGATTTGAGGTTGTTTTCAGACAATTCATGAGGCACCCATTTTCCAAGTTTAGGAACTTTTCCAAGTTGTTGAAGATGACAATGAACAGTTGTATGGTTTGAACTGAGAACCACTGCCAATTCCTCAACTGATAAAGCAGGACTTTCTTCAAGGGCTGCTTCAAGCTTTTCATCAAACTCAACTGGATGTCCAGTTTGATCTTCATCTTCAAGGGTGAAATCTGTACCTCTGAATTTTGCAAACCATCTTCTGCAAGTTCTTTCATTCACATATTCCTCTCCATAAACTGAGTGAATCTTTCTAGCCGCTTCGGCTGCTGAGTTTCCTTTCTTGAACTCATAAAGCATTATGTGCCTTAAATGATTCTTGGGTACTTCCATGTTAGCAGGGTTTTAATCAAACAAAATTTAATTTTATTGTTCTCTGAAATAAAATTTGATCAGTTTAAATGCATCTAAATATAAAAATAATGTTCAGCTCCATTAGACATTATAAAATACTGTTTAAATTTTCGTTCATTTTAAAAAAACATAAAATTCGGACAGAACTTATGGGATGACCTGATAGAATGCTGTGAAAAATGATCTTTTTGAATGAAGTTAGTTAAAACTGAAATTAGTTAAAAAATTTCAATTTAATTCTTTCTTTTAGCAAATCCAATATTAAATTAATATGACTTTCATGTAACTTGATAGAAACAAATAAAAGAGAATTAAAAAGAACTTTGTAATGAAATTGATATTTCTATAAATTTTGAACTTATGAATTTTTATTATCAGAACAAAAAACTAATTATTGAAATTTCATACATTGAATTAGAACATTAGCTTTTTCAAGTGAATTTCAAAGACAATATTTTGGCATTTTTACATATATTTATTTAAAAATATTTTGTGCCATTTTGTCCCATTACATTTTGCCATCTTTGAAACAGCTTCATGATTCCATCCTCCCATTAAGAGGATTTTGTAGGAATCAAAATAAGAGTTAATTTGTATGTAGTGTTGGTTGAGTTAAGTGGTTGTAGTAGGACATCCCAGCCAAGTTGTACTAGATACTTCCAGGTCAGTAAAGAGACGGTGTCTGGCATTGTCGTGATAGAAGACAATACCCTTTTAATTGGCTAATTCCAGATACTTTTTACTGATTGCTGATTTTAAATAGTCCAAATGCAAAGAATACTTGTTTGAATTTTGCAGAAAGACCTTATAATACACAGTGCTCTTCCAAGCTCACAAGATATGCAACATCATATCTTCACTTTCATTTTCTTTGTTTTTCATTCTAATGAGGGGATTTTTCACTCCACACTGTTGTAAACAATCCATTTTTCATCACTTGTGACCATTCTTTTCAATAATGGGTAATTTTTGCTCCATTTGAGTAGAAAATTGCAAATGAAAATGTGGTTCATTAAATTTATGTTATATTCTGAGGCACACAAGCATCATATTCAGGTATCCAGGTGTTTTTGAATGTATTACATAGTTAATATGTGATACGTTGTTATTTTTAGCTATTTTATAATAAGTAATCAATAATAAATAATAACTTAATATTATAAAATAGCGACAAATAATTTGATTTGGGGCCAACAGTTAGTTCTACTCAATAGCCTCTAGAATAATTTGAATCATATCATTACTGTCCACCCAATAATTATCACAATAATACAATAGACCTTACTACCCATAATGCATCACTAAACTAGGATATATAAATAGTCAAGACAAGAGGAGGCATGGTGGAGTAATGGATAGCAGCTCGGATTGAAGAATCAGAGAGGTTAGTTCAAATTCCAGTCGAATCCATTACCTTCATACGTGCTAATATCTTTAGGAAAGGTATGAATCCTATTCTTATCCCAGCAGTTATAGGTAAATTGAGGGACAGACTGGGTTCTATAGCCTTGGATGGCAATTGGTCTATGGCAGAAAGAAATGGCAACCTTCTGTGGGAAAAAATCTGCCTCGTCAGTCATGTATCTTTCGATACATGATTGCCTAAACATGTATCATGCATGGCACATAAGTGACTGACTGACAAGACAAACACAACACACACAGCCTTGTGCTTCTGCTATGTATTTAAGATTCTTGATAAAAGTGAAAGAAGATTGTGCAATTTTTTCAGTTCTGGCCTGGCATCTAGGCTTCAGTCACTTTCCAACCACTGTAATATAGCTTCCTTCTGCCTTTTCTATAAATATTTTCATAGTACTTGCGCTGATGAGCTTTCCTCTTTGTCACTACCACTTTATGAATTTAATTGCAATACTAGATTGGCAGGTAGGTCTCATAATTTCATTGTTGAAACTACTACATGTAAACATAAGTTCTATGCTAACACTCACACTTCTCGCATGTTGAACCCTCTTCTAGCTTCCCGTTTTCCAGTCAACTTTGATCTTTCAAAAATATAAATGCAATGTCAATCATTATCCTTTGTCTTCTTAATTCCTCTTCTTTTATTGTTCTCTTTCCTTAATGTTTTTCTTTTTCTCAGATTCTTTCTCACTCAATAACACCTTTATTGCGTTACTTGGTCTGAAATGATTTAAACAAAAGTGCCACAACTGACAGGAAGTTGTGGAAAACCATGATCATCCACATCCTGAAGAAACATTGTACATAAAAAAAGAATAGGATCTTTTTTTTTAACAAATCAATAAATATACTATTTATCTTTGAAACAAATGTCTCAGATTTTTAGAGATTTTTCAAACTATTTAATTTCCTTTTTTCCAGCTTCCATCAAATTAGCAAATCAAACTGGGTGAGTGAATTTATTTTTGTTTTTTTTTCTTTTACTTTTTTGTTTTATAAATATCTAAAAAAATTTAAGCATGTAAAAATATTTTTTTGTTTTCTTTATGGATTAACGGTACTTGTGGGTTGTCAGTCGCCACTTTTTAAAAATTAATTTTCCAATTTTTTCACAAACACAGATGTATAAAAATATACTATCCCAAAGATTAATTTAGCAGTCTGAAAAAAAGTAAAAACAATTAATTAAAAAACATTTTAAATACCACATCTAACTTTATAGAACATCATCAATACGTAAATTAAAATGTGGCGACAGATAACCCACAAGACACCAGATTAATTTATTATCTTTTAAATAAAACCAAACTTTAACTTCAAAGAAGATATTTAAATCAGCTAAAAAAGCTTATTTCTGAGAATTCATGGTGATATCCATAAAGTAGGCTTAATTAGATAAGGAATGAATCTATTTAAATATATAAAAATGTTAGGTTATACGAAATTCTTAAATATATCCCTGAATTCTTTGCTGATGGTTAACTCATAAAAACACATATTTAATGCAATTTTAATAAAAAAAAAACTTTTACTGTTTAAGGGATCAAATACCACTGGTGATTTTTAAATTAAGCAACCCCTCGCTGACATGGAGAATTAAATTCACATATCATTCCTTCGCACACTGCTTCACCAACATCTGATCTAAGCTAAGATTATTAAGTATCAAAAATAGTAATCCTAATCTTAGTATCTTTTTCTTTTAACATTATCCTTCAGGATTAACTGATGATAATTATTACAGAGTTTCAATCAGCCAGACAAATTGACAGTTAAGCCATCTGGACACAACTGTAAATAGAGAATTTCAAGTTGATCAATTAAGCAGATATGAGAATGGTCGAGGAGGCATTTTATTCTCAGACTTCCCAATTTACTGATCTCCAGCTTCTTCCCTTTGCTTTGACTGAACCAAATATGTTGCACTCTTTATGCTAATGTTCTACCACTAAGTTATATTGATGAGTTCAGTCAAGCAGAGACTGATTTAACAAACCTGGAAATTGAGTTCATAGCCCTGTGATAATAATGCAAATATCAGAGATGAAATTTCTGTGTAAATTATAGATTTGTAAAAAATCTTGGTTCACATATCATAAGACAATATTTAGGTTGGTTTAGTTGGAAGAGATAATTTTGAAGCAGCTCAAAGACAAATGTCAACAGAAAATAAATTTGAATGTTACTAGCATGATTACCCAAACCTGCCAAACAAAAAAAATTCCAGGATTTTTATGATTGCATGCCAATGTCATTTAGATTCGCTTTTACTGGACTGTTATGTAATATATTATCTAAATGGTAGTGTATAATGGGAAATCTCCTCACAGAGGAAGAGGAGATATGAGGTAATAGAAATATGGTTCTACAGAAAAATGCTGAGAATTCATTTTTACTGGAGTTATATCCTATCACCATGGTGGAAGGCAAGTAGATATCAAGTGTTGTATTTGCCTTTGAGTGTACAAATTAAATTTTATCTCTCAAATGTGTTTCTGTCTTTGGACAGAACACAACAAATAAATGAAGGATGATTGGTCCTGAGGGTACCAACCCTGCAGCAGCACATTCTTCATTACACCAAATAGAGAGGGTCGGTGGAATATCGATGACAGCTCAACATTGGTTTTGAGGACTGGGTATTTTTTGGCCTTAACCCATGTGTACACACTTGGGAACCTCACTTTAAACCAGCCCTGTGCCATATCCCACCATTATGGGAGGGAGGAGGGCGAGTAAATAACAAGTAAAATATCTGTGCCCTTTGCATAGGATCAATATATTATTCAGTAGGAATGGATCAATATATATACTGAATACAGTAGAAATTGGCTGAAAGCCACAATTGGGTTCTCCAGATTGTGTGACATGGTGAAAAGTCCTGTTGCCAGATATAGGGTCTTCCACTAGCTACCCTCTTGACCCAGGGCATTACCAACTCCTCAAGGCAGTACAGCATGCCATTTCCAAATTTCTGGCAGAGTGAATTGCAACATGGTGCTTTTTTTATCACATATGGTGTCCAACTGATCCTACTATAACATGCAGTCAACAAAATCAAAAACAAACAATGCCCATGTGTGAAATTAAAAATATAAATTTGCAAGAATTTACCTATCGTACCCTGTAATCCCTTTTGTTTATGAATCTATTCAGATTTTTGAATTCTATGATTTTTAATTCCTCCTTTAAACATAGACAGCAAATCATTCTTCCTTCATTTCTCCTTATCTTTTTTTACTTTATACCATTCAATTAACACTGAAAAAGTAAACATCTATAAACTACTTGCTATTAATATGTGCCTTTTTTACAAGAATGTCTAAAAAGAATAGCTTCACAGAACAAACACTAGACTTGCTTTATGCATAAATTGGCCCTAAGATCATTTACAACATAGTTGGTCTTGTAGTGATCTCGCAATCATGAGAAATAAGAAAAATCTAATTTCCCATGATCCTATAGAAAAAAAGAAACCACCCTACTGGCGGAAATTTAGACTCATTATCTTTTTCACTGGTCACTCACTACATGAGCATGTGGAATTGAGCTGCTCATGGAATGGAGACTGCTGATAAGTCTTTACATAAATCTCACTTTCTCATGCTTAATATTACCTTTTAATGATGGACTTATCACTTGCAAATAATTCATTCATTAAGACAAACACGAAAATCAGAAACATTTACTAACAACCACATTACAAGAACTTTCCTATATCTACCAAATGAGTACAACCAGTTCCTTCTGATAATAAATCCTGCTATACACACACACACACACACACACACATACACACACACACACACATATATATATATATATATATATATATATATATATATATATATATGTATATAACCAAGAGTCTATTATCTAAAGAAGAGTAGAGATTTCAGTGAATATGAATACACATCGTAAATTTCAGTCACATGTGAAACGCAATCATATATCCAAATGGCAACTATTGAAAAACTTTTGTTCCAATCCAATGTAAGCCAGCTACATCATTATTTTCAGATCTGTTAAAATAAAATATTTGATTACAAAACAGAATCTCAACTCAGATTACCAGAAGATCTATGCAGAAATGGATCGTTTTGACTTTCCATCTTTACAATGACAAATATTAACACAGAAAATTATGTTTATATATTAGAATTTTTTCCCCTTACGAGCTCCCATATTTTTTTAAATAATCAAAATCTTTGAAGGAAGCTGTTCTGCTCCTGAATACAATAAGGTCCCAAGAACCTGAAGTTATCACACCACTAATCATAATTAGGTTGAGGCAAATTTTCCAGTATTTTTGACAAACATAAATTCATAGCATCATGACTGATCATCAAAGCCTTTTTTCTGGTTTTCAAGGACCTTACATCACCCTTTAGCCAATTTGCATATTCCATCAAAAGAATAGTTTTACTTTTGATTCAATGAATCAATCAAAGATTTTTTTTTATATCTTGAAATTATCAGAAATGCTGATCAAATAAGTGTTACATCAAGTGGAACAAGTGATATTCTGAGATTAGCAGCTCTGGAAAATATGCAACCTGTGAAAGAAATTCTCATCCATTTGGAACATAAAAGTCAGGTTTTGTCATACAGCAAACTCACTGATCAATTTCACTGACCAGAAAAAAAAAATGCTTTTCTCTTTGACAATCTCATTCAAATGATCTAATCTGCTTACTGTAGCATATGCAAGTAACTTTTGTCTCCAGGCTCCGGTAATTCATAATACAAAATTTCCATTTGCAACATAGAGAAGACCCTTCCTCAACCACCTCATCCACTGGTTCTGGTGTGATGGACAATGAGCAGGCAGCTATCATCATTAGCATAATAATAATATAAAATTTTTCATTGGATAATATAAACATATTGTGTTTATTTTATACTCATCCTTTCCAGTTGTATAATCAGTTTCTTGATGAGATGAAAATCATCAAGGCAGGTGCCATAGTTTTTTCTAATTCAAGCACTTTCAACCCTTGCCAAGATCATCTTCAGGAATAAATTACAAAGGCACTTATTGTAACTGCTATAAAATCTGCATTACGTTGTGATGGTGATTTTTAAAAGAACACAGGAACACACTCTATTACAGTTATTTTGAAATTTTAAATCTATCTGTTATAGTTATGGAATTTTTTGCAAAGCAATTTACCACTGAAGATGATCTTGGAAATGATCAAAAGTACTTGGGTTAGAAAAAACTATTGCATCTTCCTTCATGAATTTCATCTTAATATCAAGAAACTGATTAGAGAACTGGAAAGGATCAGTATAAAAATAGACACAATATATCTATATTATTCAATGAAACATATTTGAATGAAGATATCTGCCAAAATATACAGAAATGCAATGGATAAATTGTCATATAAAGTATGAAAAAATGAAAATAACAATGACATCTAATTTTCACAGATATATTTACCAAAATTACACAAAAATATCTTGAAATACAAAATAGTAAATTTATTTGACAAAATCACTATTGGCTTCAACTACAGCCTCTTTTGTTTAAGATACTTCATAGCTCACATTTAAAAAAAAAAAATACAGTATTCGGTTGATTAACATGAATCTCTGGCTGAAATAAAATCCATTTTTCTGATGATATTGTTATAAACATGCATATAGTAGCATGAAAGAACCAATGAAACAAGTACCACCAGTGAGGTGAAAGGAAATGAAGACAAGAACTGTTAATACAAAATTCTCTGTATTGCTGATATCAAGGTTGAGAGCAGTTGTCTCTGTGTGGGCAAGGGAAGCAATTTGGAAGAAGAGTACAGTTGGCAGGGATTGGAGTTGATGCATTTGTTGGATTGGTTGACCAAGGACATGGGTGGTATCACTAATAACTTGCTAGGTGTCAACAGCTGGTATGTTTGCCACAATTCTGTCACAGTCATTTCTGTGATGATACCCAGAAACATCTTTTTTTCATGTTTTTTTATTCGGTGACAATGTGTATGATTGGCTTTTTTATGTTGTGTTTTATAATTATTTTGATGGAACTTGCTTCATGGGCCATATGTACTTGGAGCCCCTGTGCAGAGAACGACTTTTCTATTAGGTTGGTGCAAAAATAATGGCGTAATAATGTCGTTTTTTTTATGTTAAAAAATACGTCAAAAAACGAAATTATTACATCATTATTTTTGCACCAACCTAATATTTTTGGTCTTGCTTTCTTAGCAACATTTAGAGTGGATCATAAGGAAATCTAATTTGAAGTGAAGTGTATAACAACACTTGTATATTTAAAATTCCCTCAAATTCTCACCCAAATTTAAATCATATCAAAATTATGCAAATTATTTTAATATTCAATTAAATTACAAAACTTCAAAAAGATAAAAAGCAACAAATTTTTATAACTCTATCATTTTACATTAAAAGAAAAACATATAAAGCACTTGTTAAATTCAAGCAACAAGGTTGTCAGAGCAACAGCAGTAAATTTTCTCAGAATTACAAGAATTTTTTGTTATATATGCTTAACTGGTATTCAGGTATTCAGTCTTGTTTACCACATGAGTCACAAAGACTATACTGAGCTTAATATTCAGTAAGCGCTCTGAACTAGTAGACTTGTTCCAAACAAATTTAAGTTTCATAAGGAAGATGTTAACAAGCTAGTCTCACAAATCATTATGAATGTAGAGAAATTGATCCTCACTGGGAAAGCTACCCTGAAATAAACTAAATAAATGTTATGTGTCTTCTCACTAGATTAACTCAACGTTTAGCGCTAGGTAAAAACTGCAGGAACTCATACAAAAGATATTAAAGGAAAGCAAGAAGAAAGGATTATTAATTGTAAGAAGACAGAATCAATGGTTGTCAGAAGACATAAATATAAAATATCTGGAAGAGAAAAAGCCCAAGATTTAAGTGACATATTGGAGATGCCAAAATAAAACAAGTACAACAGTTTAAGTATTTGGGACGTATTTTCGCAGGAAACAGAAGCATGGCTCTAATTTATGTTTTAATAATTTTAATATTTAATAATTTAATCATCTTTAAATAATCTGGGTGAAGAAGATGTGCTTTCCTTGAAAAAAAAGGTAAAAAAGTCTGGATTAACTGTGCCTTTCTTCATGGCCAAGCAGTAATGTGCATTGGATCAACACCAAGCTGCTTGGTGTTAAACTTGGGGTCCACTTTTATATTTACATATGCTCTATCTTTGAAACTGTGCACTTTTACCAATATAGAATACCTTAAAACTATATTTTGATAATACACACACACACACACACACATATTATAATAAAAAGAAGGAAGAGTAAGATATATAATCCAGTGTTCTTATTGATATTTTTATTTTTACAAAACAGTGCTCAATGGAAATTTACAGAGCATAAATATTATAAATTGACTGATTTAAAATATGGTTTCTTCACTACACAAGAATTACCATGTTTCAAAAACCGAAGCTAAAAACTTCAAATTTAATTATATAATTAAATTAAAAGCATTAGTTCTGTTTCATCTTCAAGTGAATTTTGGAATAACTTATTTTAAAATTTACTGAGTTTTAAACGCACATATAAATTCATAATTTCCTGTTTCCAAGGATACAGAGAAATCCAATCATTCAGACAGGGGCGGTAGCATGTTCATTTTTATTAACTATCGTTGTATCAATTATGAGTTACATTCAAAACAGAGGTTAAGTTTAAGGAGGGTAGGGGTGTATTTTTCAACAAATTTTGACATCCATCCAACGCATGTTGTCTGTTTTTTTTAATCAGCGACAAAAAGTTTTTTGGCATTTTTTTCATTAATTTGTACTTATATATTTAAAGATTCTTTCTTGTTTGGGTTTAGAATATGTTATCTTGAACTACAATTTTAAAATATTATTTTTCCTCTTAATTACTTATAGACTATATTTCTTTTTAAAACAAATAAATATAATAGAATTACTTAAATTATTTAAAAATTATTATTACATATCAAATATTAGTATGTATATTACCAGCTCCCATTTTTTTAATACTTTTTATTTTTATTTTATTTTTAAATATTATTTAAGGAAAATTTTTAACAATGACGACAAAGAATAGCTATTTCATTTCTTTGATTCAGTAAATTTTTATTTTTTATAAACTTAGTAATATATAGTATCTCATGTATGCACAAAGAACATGGGTCATTTAATGACCTACATATTCTAGCTTTTCTTATTAATTTCCATTTTACTGTCGGTTTGTTAATGGTTTCCTTTAAGTGTCAGAAATATTTCGATAGGGACGTCTGATTTTGGTATTTATTTATCCTAAATCAAGTTTGATGTTGATTGAACCTCTTTTTGAACTCATGGCTTGTGCAACCTATATAGATTTTTATGTTTTTGGGATTCTCAATAGATGAGTTATTGTATTGGTATAGTAATGATTCCATGTGACATTTATTTTGTAGAGAACAGTTATGAGGAGTTCTACAGTTACATAATTTTTGTTTATCTTCATCTCTTTTTGTTTTTATATTGTCTGAATTTCTTTGGTTTTTGTCTAAGTGTTTATTCAAGATATTAGCATTATGTTTCTTAATAATTTTCTCTAAGTTTTCAGTACAGCTGTAACTTAATTTTAGTGTATTTTTATTGAAAATAGTACTGAGTTTACTTTACTATCTCTAGGAAAGTGCTTAACGATTAATACAAGGAATTTTTGTCCTAATTTATTCTTTACCATTTGGTTGTATGGGGGTGTATACCAAATTATTTTTCTCCTTCTGTTTTTACGATGTTTTCCAATTTCCTTTTCTATATAAGTTAGTTTGGGCTTTTGTAACCACTATCTTTTAGAACTTTATTATAGAAAGTAATATGTTGATAGAAAATCTTCTCATTTGCTGAATTGGTACTTATTCTTTTTTCTATAGATAAAGATATATGATTAATTATAGATGGAGGATGGTTAGATTTAGGGTGTATATATAAAGGATTAGTATTGCTTTTTTTAAGGTATGTATACATTTTTCATTAAATCTAATGTTATATGAAGGAAGTTAACTTTTTTTAAACTAACTGTACACTAATGCAGTTTGATATTGAAAATTATTATCAATATCTAAAGAACTGTTCATGAATGCATTGGACTTTGCTACTCAGTACATGGATATTGCAGAAGAAGAAAAGAGCATTATTATAAATGCGCAAAAAATTGGTACTGATACACAAAGGTGAGCAATGTATAAAGAATTCTTATGGCCACTTTCACATCACAATGGGATCACGAGACTCAGCTGAGTCTTCTGACCGTATAGGTCTGTTTATATTAAAATTTTGAAATTAATATAACTGACATTGGTTTATACAGAGACAATGGACTTATGGTTATAAAGAACTCTACTAACTTTAAAATAGATAAAATAAGAAAGATATTATATAAAGAATTTAAACACTTGAACTTACAAATTATGTATAATTAAATTTGAAGTTTTTAGCTTCGGTTTTCAAAACATAATAATTCCTGTCTAGCAAAGAAACCATATTTTAAATCAGTTAATTTATAATATATATATATATATATATATATATATATATATATATATATATATATCAGTGAACATTGAAATCAACACTCAGAGGCAACAGGCTGTTTTCTTGCTAGACGTAATCATCAGGCCGCCTCTGAGTGTTGATTTCAATGATCACTTTTATACTTATATTTACATATGCTCTATCTCTGATATTGAGCACTTTATACCATAAATATAGCACAACTAAAAACTATATTTCTTCATATTTATATATATATATATATATATATATATATGTGTATATATGTATATATTTGACGGTCAACCCTTCAATATGCCCTTTGTGTAGATTTCTTTGCAGGATTGTTGTCTCATATGAAACATAAACATAAAAACTAAATTGAAAGACATTCATATGACAAAAATGATTGGAGAGTCGATCATCATCGTATATAATTTATTCGAAAATTACAACATAAATGTTATAAAATCGCTACAAAAATATTTTGTTTCAACACTTCTAGTGTCTTATCAAGTGATGGTGTTGAACTGTTTTGAGCACTCTTAAGAATAGTATTTTTTTGGTTATTGGATATATATATATTTATTATATATATATATTTATTTATTAGATCATAATATCAAATCTGTAAATGGTGAGGATAATCCAAATAGACCTTTTTAATATAAAATATTAAAAAGGTAGATCCATGAAGAGAACATAAAAATACAGAGCAATATGATATACATCAAAGGAAAAGCTCAATACATTATTGAAGAGTTCGGTAATAATTTATTTCAGACAATAAATGCCTCATCACACTGAAGTTACAAAAAGGTTTAAATCCTGTAGACAAATTATTAAAAATTATTAAATATTCTTTAATAATTAGGCTGGATGATTTAAACGATTTTGTGACTCCGGTCTGATGAGACAGTTGTCTGTCTCATTTAAATTATTACCAAACTTTTTAATGGTGTATTGAGCTTTTTCTTTGAGATATATATACACACTTTTGCCCATAAATTTAGCATACCTTAAAACTATATTTTTAAAGCACATACATACATACACACACACACACACACACACATATATATAATTTTGTGCCAGTCACAATCTGCTGTTCTCCTGATTACTCTTTTCTCTTCCTTGATTACACTTTTCTCTTCCCACTCATGTCTTTGTTGCTAATTCTTTCACACATCAGTAATCCCTTCTGTCTTAGTGGCTTTTCTGCCTTGCATCGGGTGAAAAAAAAAAATATATGTTTGATAAAAATATAGTTTTAGTTTTAAGGTATGCTATATTTATGGGTTATTTTTATCATACATATATAGTATATTGCTGCTGGGCTCAAATAAGGCAACAAACACTTAGATATAAACATATATAAATATCTTTATTGTTCGAGTTGCATCAAATAGGTACAGTGAGAGAGAGTAGGATTGCACACACACACACACACACACACACACACACAGGAATTGACAGAGACAAATCTTCTGTGAACCTATAGCTAGCCTCCTCTCTCCAGATCAAGAATTGGACAGGTTATATAACATTTGGATATCTATGCAACTTCATGTGGCCACACCCCTTCCAGCATGCTGCCACACAAACAAACATTTTCTTTCTGCTCAGGGCATCTGTGCACCATGTTTCTTCAAGACTCAGGACAAATGTACATCCTGTTTATTTTAGCTACCAGATGCATTTACTGTTTATGCTATCACCAGTTCCGATTTCCACTCACACACTGATATAGCGAAAGTAAGGTCAAATGTCATTCTTCAACCAATATCACCCCCACATTATATATATATATATATATATATATATATATATATAGATAGATAATATTAGTGGTAAATATACATATATATGCAAAATCCACAGGTGCATATACACACATGTATATTTTTTGAATAAAAAATTCCGAGAGGATAGAATCAAGGTAGAACTCAATGTCCAGGACAGAGTAAGGATATAATAAAAAGGCTTAAACACTAATATTCCATGGTCATAATTTATTCCATTGGAATCGTAAATACGATCGAATTCATCAGACCTACAAATTCAAAAAGAAAACAGAAAAAAACATACTCCAGAAATAAAAATAGAATTTAGAGAGAGTGTAATTATGAGAGTGTGGGACGAATGTTAGTTCATAAGAGAGGGGTTTAACAGAGAGGGTTATTTAAAAACTAGGTGTGAGTGGAAGGGGGAAAAATGATTGTTGTCGGATGTCTAATACAATAAAGATACATTTCGTGGTGACATACACACACCATGGCCGATCAAATCTTAAAGAAGGAGGGAGAGGTAAGGAAGGAAGTGGTGGGGAAGAAAGATGGGGCGGGTGAAATTAAAATTGAAAGGGACGCTGTGTAATTGAGAAAATTTGACAAAAATAATATCGACTACAGGTTACAAATCAAATATAAACAATAAATATGACGATTATCTAATCTAGCGAGGACCTATATTTTTATGTTCAAAACGCATGCATATCCACACATACACAATAACTTATACACGTATATACATACACATCGCCGTGTACCTACATACACACATACAATACTCATGTACACATACACATATATCCACATATTCACACAAATACACACATGCATATACATACACACACATACATATACACATATACATATATCTGATTCAATATCTCTGATACTAAGCACTTTCTAATAATTACCGCGCATATGATATACAAATAATTACACCTACATATATACATATACACATACACATATACACATACACACACACCTCCATATATACATATATACATATACACATATATATATATATATATATATATACATATACATACACACATACATACATATATATGTACAGTTCATCTTCATTCTTATCTTTGATAATAAAAATTTTTTCCGCCAAGCACAGATCACACCGATCGCGGAAGTTATTAGGTGTTTTGGCTCTTGATAGGTATCTCCATTTCAAAAGTGGGGTTAACCCCTTATCCACCAGATAAGAATCAAGATGAACTGTTGAATCTTCGTAATGAGATATTTTCTAAATGTAGACATAAGAAAAGATTCAAAACATGAACACCGTTTTGTAACTTTCTGTCACTTATGTCAGTTACATCTTGGTTCAAAACATCGGGCATGACATTTTAACGGAATGACTATTATGTTTATTTTGTTTATCTCTATATAGATCATTGTGTATGTTTTTGTGATGCGCTATGTGTATTTTTTTTTTTTTTACCCCCAAATTGTTGAAATTTTACTTATTTAGTTCTTAAATTCTAATTTATATGTATGTATATGTACGTATTTGTATGTATGTGGGTATATGTGTGTATATATATATATATATATATATATATATATATATATATATATATATATATATAGATATGTGTGTATATGCATGTATGTGTATGTATGTATATATGTATGTACTTGGCTACGTGTATATATAGGTATATATTTAGGGGTGTGTGTATTGGTATATGTATGGATATGTGTGTATATGTATATATTCATGTATACGTATATGGATGTAGGTATATGTAGATGGATATATATGCAGGGATGTGTGTATATGTATATATATATATATATATATATATATATATATATATATATATATATATATATATATATATATGTATATGTGTGTGCGTATGTTTTGGTATATATGTACCCATATATATGTATGTGTATGTATGTATGTGTATATATATGTGTGTATGTGGGTATATATGTGCGTGTATATGTGTATGTATGTATAGCTAGACGGATAGATACAGAGATACATTGTTTTTTTGTTTAATTGTATAGAAATGTAAGGTTTTAGGTATATATGTTTATGCGCATGTTCATATGTACATGTGTGTGTAAATGTGTAAGGAGTGGATGCGTATGGATTTATGTGTGTATATGTAGGTATGTGCGTGTGCATTTTTGTATGTATATATATATATATATATATATATATATATATGTGTGTATATATATCTGGTTTTGTGTGTGTGTGTGTGTGTGTGTGCATGTATATACGTGTATATGTGTGCATGTGTATTTATGTATATGTATGTGGAAAATGTGTGTATATGGTATAGGTGGATATATGTGTATATATGTGTGTGTATGTATATATATGTATATGTATATATGTGTGTGTATGTATATGTATGTGTATGTGTGTATGTATTTATATGTGTATGTGTGTGTACATGTATATGTATGTGTGTATGTATATATATATATATATATGTATATGTATATATATATATATATATGTATGTGTGTGTGTAGTATATATATGTATGTGTGTAGATGTTTGTGTATATGTATGTGTGTGTGTCTATGTATATGTGTATATATGTGTATATGTGTGTATGTGTGTATATGTACATATATATGTATGTATGTGTGCATGTATATGTATATATATATATATATGTGTATATGTATATATGTATATATGGAGGTGTGTGTGTATGTGTATATGTGTATGTGTATATGTATATATGTAGGTGTAATTATTTGTATATCATATGCGCGGTAATTATTAGAAAGTGCTTAGTATCAGAGATATTGAATCAGATATATGTATATGTGTATATGTGTGTGTGTGTATGTATATGTATGTGTGTATTTGTGTGAATATGTGGATATATGTGTATGTGTACATGGGTATTGTATGTGTGTATGTAGGTACACGGCGATGTGTATGTATATACGTGTATAAGTTATTGTGTATGTGTGGATTTGCATGCGTCTTGAACATAAAAATATAGGTCCTCGCTAGATTAGATAATCGTCATATTTATTGTTTATATTTGATTTGTAACCTGTAGTCGATATTATTTTTGTCAAATTTTCTCAATTACACAGCGTCCCTTTCAATTTTAATTTCACCCGCCCCATCTTTCTTCCCCACCACTTCCTTCCTTACCTCTCCCTCCTTCTTTAAGATTTGATCGGCCATGGTGTGTGTATGTCACCACGAAATGTATCTTTATTGTATTAGACATCCAACAACAATCATTTTTCCCCCTTCCACTCACACCTAGTTTTTAAATAACCCTCTCTGTTAAACCCCTCTCTTATGAACTAACATTCGTCCCACACTCTCATAATTACACTCTCTCTAAATTCTATTTTTATTTCCGGAGTATGTTTTTTTCTGTTTTCTTTTTGAATTTGTAGGTCTGATGAATTGGATCGTATTTACGATTCCAATGGAATAAATTATGACCATGGAATATTAGTGTTTAAGCCTTTTTATTATATATATATATATATATATATATATATAGTTTTAAGGTATGCTATATTTATAGGTTAAAGTGCTCAATATCAGTGATAGAGCGTATGTAAATATGAAAGTGGGCATTGAAGTCAATAACCATTGATGACAATTTATTTCATGCTTAAAAAGCTATATATATATATATATATATATATATATATATATATATATATATATATATAATATATATATATATATATAATATATATATATATAATATATATATATATATATATATAATATAATAGATATATATATATATAATATAATATATATATATATATATAATATATATATATATATATATATATATATATATATATAATATATCATATATATATATATATATATATATATATATAATATATATATATATATATATATATATAATATATCATATATATATATATATATATATATATATATATATATATATATATATATATATATATATGATGTACAAGGTCTTCCTGACATGTTATTGACTCTAACAACTTTACAAATCAGAAATTCAATGACCAAACTTCAGAATACTGATTTTTTGGAAAAAGGATATACCCAAGAACTTTTCAGCACCCTCCCATTGACAGCTTATGAGTAAAAAAGTAAAAGCTTGAATAAGAAACTATGGAAGAAAAAAAAAACATAATTGGTTTCACAGAAACTTTGGCTGTCTGTTTAATTTATTACTACCAGCAGATGAGAAAAATTGATACAATAAAAAGCACAGAAAATACTGATAAAACATTTAGACATTTTGAATAGGTTGGTACATGGCCAAAATTGGGGTTGGTTGAGTCTTCCAAGTCAGGATAGCATATTTGTTTGGGATTACAGTACTTTGTCTGCTAGGAGATTTCTCTTAACACCCAACAGGTAGTGTTGTATAAAGTTGTATAAAGGGAAAGAACACAAACCCTCTTTCTCTCTCTTTCGTTTCTTCAAACACAGCATGCCAAAATGATTATACCTGTCACAATTCCCTTCCAGAGAGGCTTTTAGCTGAATATGAACCACATTTTATATAAAATCCACTGCACTATCTCCCATCAAAGTTCTATGCCAGTAGTATCTTCTCTTGCACTTCTCACCTGTGAATCTCTCTCTTCCAGCTCCTTGTTTTCCAGCTAACATTGATCTTCAAAAATTTGAATGCAATGTGAATCATTATCTACTGTCTTCTTGATTCCTCTTCTTTTATTGCTCCTTAATAATGTATCTCTTGTTCTTATTGTTTCACACTCAGTAACCATTGTGCTTTAGTGGCTTTATTACATTCCTTGGAGTGAAATGATAAAGCAAAATAAATAACATCTCCACTACTACCTATCACATAATATATATCTTTTTTTAACGCATGAAAATATCCCAGTTCAACAAATGAGACAATGCTACTACAGTGAGTTTCACTCTGCACAAGGCCTGATGTAGAGTGTTACTGAGTAAGAGGTACAGTTTATGTAAATAGGTGGGAAATATAACAGTTAACCCTAGACTTAAACAGGTTAAGATGAGTAGTGGAAGCAGGCATTTGGAAGCCAATTCCAGAAAGCTGCAGATAATGGGAAGAGGCTGCTTGTGTGGAATTTACATTTCACCAATGTTTTGCTACAATGTGTGTAGCATGGCAGGTCTTAGTCAGGAAGCTTAGAACTGATGCACCTAAGGAATGTAGTTCGTCTGAGGACTTTCCATGGACATTGCAATAGATCAGTGAGAGGCTTACAATGTTTCATCTGTGAGAAAGGACTTGTAAGGTGGAAAATAATTTGTCACCCACAAGGATGCAGAAACACCTTTGAACTCTGTAACAATCTGATGACTTAAAATCATTACAAGTTTTTGAAGAATGAATTTTTCACTTCTTTTCTGAGCCATATTATACCTAGTAATGTACATAAATATATATATATAAAATCCATGTACATATTGAATTCAGGGTATTTTGATTCAAGGTGGAAGTTGGTTGGAGTAAAGAAACAAATTAGACACTGGTTTGGAGAAATAACCAAAGATTTTTTTTCAATTTACAAAACATGAAAATGTCTCTGGTAAGTCATATAGTGTAGCATTCAAATGTAGGGTGTACAAGGTGTGAAATGAGAGCATGAAAAAGAAGCATACTTAAATCAGCTGACTGCTTGTTGGCTATTGCTTTGGGCTTGTCACATTGATAGTGGAGTTCTTTCTATTTCGGTGTTCACAGATCATTTTCAAAGCCAGTTCAGACAGGCAGTCAGCTGTGCTCTCAGATAGCTTCTATGGTTAGCTTATGTGTAAAGTCTCTCTCTGCTCTCTCTGCCCTGTCCAACTTCTCTTATAGCCTAGATAAGTAAAATGCACAAACATAGTTGTAGACATCTATGGCAATCAAGAGTCGCATCAATAATGGCCAGCACTCTGGTATATTTGTCTTTGTTTTAAAATTTGTTTTGAGTAGAGTGTTGCATGTGTGTGACTTAGCAAGACAAAAATTAGAGTGTCGTTAGAGATAAAAGTTTTCTTATAATTGTATAGATTTGGCTTTAATTATCTCAAAATTGTGTTTCTTCGCTACAAGTTAAAACTTTCAATCAAATTTTATTGAAGTTACTTTTAAAAAAATCAAAAATTCCAATTTTCATTAAATATTAACCAAGAAATATCTAATTATTTTACACATGTAACTAAATAGTATCTTCTTCAGGTAACGGTAGATCTCTCCACAACTTCCTATCCTTTTTTCACTCTTCAGAACTTCTTCCTAAGATCATAGTGTAGTATCTTTGTTCTCTGCATTAAATCAAAGTGTCACTGCTTACAACATGTGGCCTGCCTGATGATTTTAGGTGTCCAGCAAGTGTGCAACAAATATTATTCTTTTAATATCCATTAAGAGATTTTGGTATTTTTTGGATACATTTTGCACAAAATAGTAATCTAGTCAAACAAGGAATAATGAAAACAAAGATGGCAACCATATTTACTTAATGGTGATCCCCAATTATCAGGAAATTCATTTCTTATAAAATTGGCATATCACCTTTTGTGCTACTACAGAAGTACCTGGATCACTGTGTCCCACACTTTGCTGATATCAATGCTCAATTATTGGCATACTGATGTAAAATGATGGAGGGATCTAGGTGCCTGTGCAACATAAAGATCAAGGTGCCTGTGTGTACATTGTATGTTATTTCTCTGCTTTGCTATAAATGTCTCAAGATTTCTTATTTTTGTAAAATATTTAAATCTCAAGTGTACAAATCTCATTAATACTAGTAAATGTATTAAATATTAAATCAATTTCTCCTACATTTGTGCAATCAATTCACAAAATATAATAAGCAAATAAATCCATAAATAACATCTGCATATATGATTGTTATTTAGATTGTTACTGTGAAATTCATATTATTAGGTTGCAGCCCAATTTATACAGGGCCAACAAGAATGCAAAATGTAATATTAGTTCTCCTATCTGCCATTTTTTATGTTCTTGGACAGTTGCCAGAAAAAGCTTTCAGAGATGTGTAGTTGCAGGGATTCCAACCCCATGGCAGCACCTCCCTCATTGCACTAAAAAGGGCCTGCTGGTGTATACCAATGACAGTGACTACATTGACTGGGCATTCATACACATATTGGCACCCAACATCAAAAACGTCCTTGTGTCACATCATACGTTTGTGGGGAGGTCAGTAAATACTGATGAAAGAGTAGTATCTGTGCTATCTGGCTCTGAGCAATTATCTCTACCTTCTTTTTCTACCCAGAATAATAGTGTAATATCTGTACATATTGCACTGGATCAAAGTATCACTCACTGGCATTTCTGTTTTGGATCAGACTTTTAAATGGCAATGGTGAAAATAGCTATTTCCATGCAGGAAACATTTGCCATTCATTGACCAAACAGGTTATCTGATGAATACCAAGAGTCAGTTAATGAATTTATCACAACATCTTCACTGAATATTTGCTGTTGCTAAAAAAAAAATTAAAAAAAAAAAAAAAAAACCTATTTCCTATCAGGGCTTTTAATTGGTTCCACTTTTTTATTTTTTTTTATTTTTGAAGGCAATAACATCACAAACTTTCTTAACATCCATCCAGAGAATAATTGCTAGGGAGAAATTAGTAATTCTGCATAACACATGATCTGCTGTAATATTAGGCAGTATCAAAAGTAGTTTGATACTGCCTGACGAGTGGACAAAATGATTACAGAAAGGTTCAACTACAAATCTCCAGAATACAGGTGCTGAACATATCAATCAACTAAATGACAAATTTAGTTTGTATTAATCCTATATATATATATATATATATATATATATATATGAAAATATTTTCAGAGTTAACCTGTAGAAAAAGACAATATTTATTAATGTAAAAGACAATAGGAAAACTGTAATATTAGCTGACGCGTTTCATTCAATGTGGACTTTTTCAAAGCAAAAACAAAATGAGTTTATTAAAACAAAGTAACTAATAATAACAAAATAAAATGTCCTTAGCAACTGGAAGAATTTAGAAAATGCTATTATATTCATATTGTCAACTGAAAATTACATCAAGTACTGTCACGTGTGGAAATATTGTTTTTATTGTTGTGTTGTCCTTCAACACAACAATTTTCTTTTGATTTCTTGATACAGTTGTGCATGTTTGCTTAGGAGAGTAGTAATTCTGTTAGGAAAGGTGAAATGGGGAAAACCCTGGGTGTACATTAATGTTTGGATAATATTCAATGGTGGCACTCTCAAAGATTTTCCTTCTGAGTGAGTTATTTTCTTTTTTTTATGAGTGTAGCATTTTTAAAATCAAAATTGTGGTTGAATTTATTTCTGTGCATGACTAGCACATTAGTTAAGTTGTTTTCTGTGAGGACACTTTTGTGCTCCTAAATGCAATTTTTAAAATTTCTACTTGTTTCTCCAATATCCTCATAAGTGCCGCCACCGAATATTATCCAAATATTAATCTATACACTAGTATAAGGCACATTGACAGCTGAGAGGTTACTCTTTAGGTTGTTTTTATACGTGAGCTATGACTGTCCAACTGTCTTTTGTCTGCTGTCAAGCTGGCTATACATGAGGACCTTAGATATTCCATTGTCCCTTATCCTTGCAATATGAGCTGGCCAGCAATTCCACCAATATTGCATTTTGCAAGAAGATCAGCATCGGACATCTGTGACTATATATATATATATATATATATATATATATATATATATATATATACAGGCACAAATCTTGTTCATCCCATTATGGCAGATTTTATATTTATTTTAAATATATATTTTATTTATATTAAATAATATATCGGCAGTATATCAAGATACTCTATGCCATAAGAATGGTAAAACTTCAAAATAAAAACAATAGTGTAAAATTATTGAGTAATGGAGTGACAATGTTGGAATTTGCAATGTTAAAAATATCAGAGGACAATCAAAAATGACATTGAAATTAGCAAGATAAAAACAATGGCAATGTTTAGCCTATGTGCCTACAAAAAAAAATTCTGGGGAGAGAAAAATGTTCTGAAGAAAGTGTTGACTTACAATTGTAACAGAATTCATGATAGAAGACTAAGAAGGAGGAAAAGAAAAAGCAATAAATAATAGAAAAAGAAAAATATGACTTGTGTATATTTAAATTATATCCAGTCAAAAGCTTACCCTGTCAGCAGGGTCTCAAATATACCAAATGCATACCATACTGAGGAGTAAGAGCCTTGCTAAAAAGAGCTACTTACTAAGTAATGACTTCTTTTATGAGCTGTGTACCTTCAAAACGATCATGGTCCTCCACATCTTCTTGTCCTTTGTAGCTCTTAATAAGTTTTGTCTTTTCATTCTTTCCCCCAAAACCTGTGCTACCATCCATTTGCTCAAGCTCATCATCATGCTGTTTTCCTTTGTCCTTCTTTCCTTCAATCTGTCCTGTGAGTACCAAGTTTTCCAAGCCCTCCTTCCTCATTACGTGCCCCAGAAATTTCAACTGCCTCCTCTTGCTGTTAAGTATAAGTTTCTTTTTGGCTTCTATTTTCTCCAAAACCTTGATACAAATATAAACAACTAATATTTACCTATTCTTGAATAAAGGCAATGTATATCCCGAAATCAATTGTTTTTAGGCTCAAATATAAATAACCAATATTTATCTCTCTCTGAACCAATTTAATACTCATAGACGCAAATATAAATGCCAGTATTTACCTATCTCTGAACTAAGTAAATACTTACAGAAACAAATATAAACAACCAATGTAGATTTGTGTATAAGAATATATCAGATTAACTAGAGTCAAGATCGTAGAGTTATTGTAGACTCTACATACATACATACATACATACATATATGTATATTTAGGGAGTATATCTTCATTTAAGCATGTTTCACTGAATAATATAGACATACTATGTCTATTTACTTTGATAATAATCCTTTCTAGTTCTATTTAGGCAGAAGCTAATATAATTAGCCTATATTATTCAATGAAACATATATATATATATATATATATATATATATATATATATATATATACACGGTGCAGTCAGTAAAATGTTGCCATTTTATATCTTTTTAATTTTGTACATGTGCATTGTTTTTGATTTTGCCAACTGCAGAGTATAGTATGGTCAGTTGGGCACCATCTGTGAGAAAAAGAGCACCATGATGTAATTCACTCTGCCAGAAATTTGGAAACAACATGCTGCACTACTTGGCATTCATATCGACAGCTCCAATACGAACATTTCAGAGTGTTTGTGTATCACTCTGAGGATAGTGCAGAGGATTCAGAAAGAGTTGAATGAGTGTAATGGTGATTACAAAGGTGTTTGGAGTAATTATGAGTGATGGCGATGTTGTGCCTCCATTAATCTTCCCACAGACACTGAGACTCAACATGTAAGTTTACATCAAGTACCTTAAGAAGGTAGTGCTGCCCTAAGAACAAAAGAGTGGCTGCTGGAAGACCCTATATGTCTGGCAACATAAGCAAGAGGACCCAGTTATGGATGGCAGACAATTTCTGTGACCACATCACCCTTTATATCTGGCCACCTAACTCCCCAGACTTCTTGATTATTATGAGTGGGACGCAGTTGAGCAAGAGACCAACAAAACTCCTTATAACACCAAAAATGAACTGAAGGCAAGGATTATGGTAAACAAGGAGACCATCCAGAAGAGTTGCAAGAGTTTCCAAAGTTGTCAAGAGGCCATTATTCTTTTTTCTTTAACGTTTTATTTATGTGTTTAGATCCCATACATACATATATATATATATATATATATATATATATATATATATATATATATATATATACTATGAATAATTACACCTATGTTCCTCAGCACTTGATGGTACCTGGAGTTTTATGAATATAAGCCCAAATCCTATTTCCATTAATTGTTTATACTGAAGATCTGAGAGTGAAACACCAGATGTCAAATTAAATCTTAAGCCAATACAAAATATCTATCATTTATACATGTTTCAACCACTTTATCCAATGTCTACCCTGTTGTTAGTATATTAACTATATACCCTTCAGAGGAGTAAGAACTTTCCCAAAATGGGCAGCTTGCCAAGATTGATGGATTTGATTTTTATAATTTATCAACCTTTTGTAGGTTATTTAAAGCCAGAAAATATTTTTAGATTGAAAGAATTTTTTGTAGATATTAATGATTTACTGATACAAATCCTACTAATTAACCCATAGCTGGGGGGAAGATGAGATGGATTCATACTTTTCCCAAGGGTATCTGCGTGTAAGTGAATATAATTGGAATTAGAACTTGACACTCTGATTTCCAATTCTGAGCTGTTATCCACTACACCAATCACACATCCAAACTCACAGTACCTGGTACTCCCAAGTGGTCACCCATCTAAATACTGATCAAATGCAACACTGCTTAACTTTGGTGATTGTATGAGAACTGGTGCTTCAACATGATATGGCTGTACACCCCTACCAAATAAATACTAACAGACTCAAATATAAATGAACAATATTTGCCAAATCAATGCTTATCAACTCAAGTATAAACAACTAATATTTATTTATTCCCAAATCAAGTAAATATTTATTGATTTCAGTATAATTCAGAAAAGACTGTTTTCGACATTAAATAACCCAACAGGGGTTGACATGCCATAAAATCAATCGATCAAGCCCAACCCAACACAGTCAAAAGCACAACATTCTGTATCAGACATAACAAATATTAAATTATTTATATGAAAATTATTTACTGCTCTTCTTGACTCATAATAAAATCAACCATTTTATTTCCATCACCATCTTTGTTAAGTATGTATATTTATTTTAATTCAATTTTTTTTCTGATAACTTATTTCTCATCACTGACATTTCTTTTGAAATAGAATTTTCTTTTATTGGAAATATATTAGGTTGATGCTAAACTATACAGATTCATATTTTGAATAATGTTAGAAAAATTTTAAAAGTGTCTTTGAAAGTATTTATTACTTGTGTAGTCTGACAAATCTGGTACTCAACTGACACATTTCATCCTCTGAGGGACTTTATCAAGGCAAATGTAAGGATTTTATTTTGTAAAAATGTTATTAGTTTTTCAAAATTTTTAAGTTTAGGAACACTCATAAATATTCATCAGGTTAGCTGAAAAGTCAGGCAAGCTATGGAGGACATGATGTAATTATTCAATGCCTAATAAACAAAAGTGAGTAAGTGATGCTTTTGAATTTTTTTTAACATATTTAGAAGGAAAATTCTCAATAGTGCCACTACAAAATCTTATCAAAATATAAATTTGTTCTGTTTTGTTTTTTTTTCAAATATATCCATTCCTGAAAGAATTACTACTTTTCCGAGCCAAGGTACATGACTACAAAAATGTTAAAAAATTGAAAAAGAAAACAGTTAAATCCATAACATCATTTTATTCAAAATAGTAACACATAAATTCATTCCAAACTAAAACAATTTAAATACTAACTTGCATAAAAAATATGCCTGTTTCTTCACATAAAATAATTTAGGAATTATTTATCTGTATTGTTGCAGAAATCACTTTTGTTGCATTGTGTAGATGTTTCTTAATTCTATATACATCAGATCAAAGGGTTCTTCCCTAAAACTACTGACAAGAATCAGAGAGTAATATTTGCACTCACTGTCTAGGATCAAAATATCAATCCCTGATACTTAGGTTAGTGTAGTATATTTGATCACTGCATAGGATTAATGTGTCACTTCCTGGAATTTCTGCTCAGAACCAGAGTGTAGTATCTGTGTTCACTGCATAGAATCAACATGTCACTCACTGGAACTTGTGACTAGAATGAGAGTTTTAAAGCACATCAAGAATAATTATAAAATCTAGCAAATGACTATACATTGTTAACAATTGATCTAATCAAATAATTTTACTTGGCTCAATTAGCTTCAGCCTATTGTTATCAAGTTAAATGCCTGTCAGACTTTTATATAACTAAGTAATGACTTGTTGATAGCCTTAAATTTTCATACGGATACTGAGCATCTGAGCATCTGAGCATCAATAAAAGCCAGGGTTTTGAAGGCTGATTTTCAAGGCCAGCAAGTAAGCCCAGCTCCATTCAAGAGATTAGCCTGACAAAATCTTCTTTGCTCTGTAATATGACTTTTTTCTGTACCAAGCAAATCTTTGGAAATATCAAGTCAGAGATTGCTGAAAATATACAGATTGTAACACATGTAATCAAAACCTGTAATCGTACTTTTGAAAGATTTAGTGTGTGTGTGTGTGTGTGTGTGTGTGTGTGTGTGTGTGTGTGTGTGTGCGTACGTGGCTACCTGCATGTGTGTGTTGATTAAAAGCTGTTGAAAGTGGTTGTTAATTTTGACATCAAGTAACATCTTCAGTTGTTTTTTTTAAAATTTCACGCCAAGCAATAAAGCCATTAAGATATAAGAAGTTAGTGGGAAAGAATATAAGAAAAAGAAAACATTATTAATGAGTAAGAACAATAAAAGAAGAGGAATCAAAAGACAGAAGATAACAATTGACATTGCATTTAAATTTTTGAAGATTAAAGTTCACTGAAAGAGAGTTCCCCAAGCGAAAAGTGCAAAAGCTGTTAGCATAGAACTTATGTTCCCATCTAACCATTTTGATTGTAAAATAATGTGATCTTGCTGTTAATCTAATCATCATCTTCATGGCTCTCTACAGTTTCCTGTCCTTTCAATCTCTTAATAAATGTTATCTTCTTTTTTACCTTCTCCTAAACCTTGCTCTGCCATCAATTTACTCAAACTCACTAAGTAGTTTATCCATTGTTTTCCTTTCTCCTTCTTGCCTTCAATTTGTCCAGTAGGTATCAAATTTTCCAAGCCTTCTTTCCCCATTGTGTGCCCTTTCTTTTTTCTCTTTTTGATGTTCAGTACATGTTTCCTTTTTGTTTCCATTTTATCTAAAATTTAATTATTGTTAACATGTTCAGTCAATGGTATTCTCAGCATCCTTCTGCAGAACTGCATTTCTGTTATTTTAAGTCTGGGAAAAGATTGTCCAGCATATATTGTCATATAGGAGGGCTAATATTAAATAACTGTTGAGTACTCTTTTCTTTGTTTCTAACAGAATTGTTCTATTTCTTAATATATTGATTAGCTTTTGGAAGGCATCTTTCTCTGTGCCAATGCATCTTTGGATTTCAATGTCACACTTTCATCTATATATCTAATATTGGTAAGATTATAGCTACCAATAATGCATCCTGGTAGGTATTCTAATTATGTCAGAATCACCTCACTGTATAGGTTAAATAAGACTGGTGAGATGAGACATTCTTTTTACACCTTTTTCTATCTTTGTATATTTATTGAACTCATTTTTTATCCATATGCTGATGGTTTACTGTCAGTATAGGTTCTAGTATCCTTCCTAAATATGTCAAGGTTACCTAAAAGTTCTAACAGTTCTTTGGGATCTACTTTATCAAACACTTTTACATAAACACAGGTACAAATCTTACTTCATTTGTATTGCTGTTTCTGATATCATTCTGAGCATAAATATTGCATTCTTTGTTCCAGTGTCTTTAATGAACTTGCACTGTTTTTGTCTTATTTCAGGTCAACGCAAGGAAAGTTGTCTCCCTGAGCCACGCCAGGAAGTTTTTCTCCCCGGAGTCGATCCTCCAGATCTACAAATCAACAATTCGCCCTTGCATGGAGTATTGCTGCCATATATGGTCTGGTGCCCCTTCTGTTTGCCTTGGGGTTCTTGATAGGCTCCAGAGGTGGATATGTAATGTAGTTGGCCCTACCCTGGCGTCTCATCTACAGTCACTTTCTCACAGATGTGCTGTCGCCTCCCTCTGTCTGTTCTACAAATACTTCCATAGAAATTGCTCTGAGGAGCTGCAATCACTGGTTCCCAGACGTCATGAGTTCAAGCGCCATATGAGGCTGGCATCCCACTCTCACCCCTTCACTGTCGAAACTCCTAAATGTAGCTGTCTCTTCTACTCCAATAGTTTCATGTCTCGCCTGTGGAACTCCCTTCCCTATTCCTGTTTCCCTGTGAGCTATAATCTCTAGCTATTCAAGTGTAATGTCAATCGACATCTCCAGTTGCCTTGATCTATCCACTACCCTCATCCTTTCTTCTATCACTCCTATCTGATCTTGCTCTAAATTTTCTGTAACCCCTTGCATCCTAGTGGCTCCCGCCTTGCTTGGAGTGAAATGCTTAAAAAAAAAGAAAAAAAAAAGGTATGATTCTGCTGTATATTCTATTCATTCTAATTCAGATAAGTTTTGTTATGTGGCTCATTAGGCAAATTGTCCAATGGAGTTCACATTTGTTTGCACCCCTAAATTCATAAAGTCTAGGTACCAAAGAGGAAAGCTCATTAGAACTATTACCATGAAAATATTTATAGAAAAGGCACAGGAAAACTACGTTATGTTCATGGGAAAGTGACTAAAGCTGGGGTGTCAAGTCAGGACTAATAACATTGCAGATTCTTGTCTGTGTTTAATCAAGAATTTCTAAATACATACTTGGAGCAGCAGACCAGATGTGACATCAATATTCAATGCAAGGACAAATAGTAGACTTGTAAATGTGTAAGATAGATTCTGACAAGAAAAATTATCTAGCATGACAAAGTGAACCAACATTCTATGTTATAATTATACACAAATGGATAAACAAGGGAAACTACACTTAAACAAGCCAAACTCCAACTACACTTAAAATTTAAAGGAAATATTGACTCAGAGTTGCTGAAAATAGATTATGTTCTACAAATTTCCTTGGCATATGGTTATTTTAGATTGTAAGAATATTGGCACTTTCATATTGTTTTATATATAACAAAATAGCATTTATTTTATTGGTTTATGTTGCTATTTATTTAACCCCCCACACACACCTAAATGGTAAATTTGATACATGGTTAAGTTGAATGTGGGTACTCAGTAAGGATTGAGCTCACAAGCTATGGCTTGCCAGTTGCAGTTGCCAACCATTACACCATGTGAACCACGTCTTTGTCACTGCTTACAAATTCTAAGTTGTATTGGTTATGAGGTAGGTTGATTGCAATAAATATTGATAAAATATTACAAAAGCATTCAAATTGTAAGATAGGCATTTAAAGAAGGAAAATGCCAGACTTTTCTTTTATAATCCTTATATAAAATAAAGGGAATTATTCTGCAGTTAATCAACTTTCAATAACATTTCAAATTTAAAGTCAGTCCTCTTGACTGGGGTTAAGAATACATCAATAGCATTCTCCTGCAGAGAGATACACACAACAACGGGCACATCTGTTTGCTAGACCTATGTATATCTTTTTGACACTTGCGCAAACCAGACCTATGTTTGACCCTGGTGCATACTGGACATATGTCTGCCTTTTGACCCTCATGCAAACCAGACACATGATTGCCTTTTTGACACATATGCAAACCAGACCTATGTTTGACATCCAGTTCGTAATGGACATATGTTTGCCTTTTTGACCCTCAGGCAAACAGGACATGTGCTTACCTTTTTGACCCCATGCAAACCAGACATGTGATTGCCTTTTTGACCTTCGTTCAAACCAAACATGTCTACCATTTTGACCCTCATGCTAGCTGAACTTTTCTCTGCCTTTTTCACACA
Organism: Acanthosepion lycidas; assembly: GCA_963932145.1. Lineage (NCBI taxonomy): Eukaryota > Metazoa > Mollusca > Cephalopoda > Sepiida > Sepiidae > Acanthosepion > Acanthosepion lycidas. The sequence goes on along the minus strand of OZ010574.1, from coordinate 62,785,193 downwards.
TATGCAAACCAAACTTATGTCTAAATTTTTATTGTTTATCAAAATGACAGAATTCAGCCCTAAATAACCTTTGAAAATGTTGATATACTGTAAAACAACATAAAACAACATTTAACTTTACTCATATTCCTACAAATTTCTAATTAGCAGGAGTTTAGTGTGAAAAGATTTTTGAACATACATGCTTACAATTTGGAAAAATTGGCTTTTTTCTAATTAATTAACAAAATGTTCCAGATGGAAAAATAAAATAAAATATAAAAATGAATAATTTTGCATGTAATAAGAATGTGTTTATTTTGTAAAAAGAAAAATTATTTCTATATCTTTAATTTTTTTTTTTTTGGCAAAATTATATAGCATTTAGTAATCTTATTCATTTCTTTTCACTTTTCACTGTTGATATGTGATTTGCTTTTCAGCTTTTGTAACAAGCAATCAAACTTACAAAAATTAGATTATTATTTGGTGAGCTCAAAAACTACCCTATACAAATATTATTACATTGCAAATTGGATTGGAAATTGCATCATTCCCCAAGTAAAAGCATTTTTATGTGACTCAAGTGCCTAATAAATATCCTCCACCAGAATATGTATACATATACATACACATATGTGTGTGTTTGTGTGTGTGTGTGTGTATTCTACAAATAATATTATATGAAAAGAGTACTTAACTTTTAAATATCAATTTTATTCTGACTTTGAAGTTTCTTGGTAAAATTTCCAGTTTTCAGGTGTTATGGTTTTAAACAGTATTTCCAATTTTTTTCAATTTGTTCAGTATCTTTTTCAATCTGCTTTTTTACTCCATTTTGTAACATGCACATTCTGTTTCATGATAGTTTATGAATATCACATACCTAGATTTTAGACAATACTTATATAACATCAAACAACACATCAGAAAGGAATGAAAAATTTAAGAGAATCTTTATCAGCAAATATTCATTGGTCCCAGACCTTTCTAAAACTTATATCAATAAGATATTGCTTTACAAATAGACACACAAATTCTTTTGAATTTTGAATGAGCAACCACCTTGATATAAACAAAAATAAAACCTCCATTAAATTATTTTGTCATAACCACATGCATCCTAATCATAAATAAGATGAAAGTCTGTTAAAAATATAATTTGCCATATATAACTGTTATTGATTCTGACAAATACTTCAGATTTATTGGCAATCTTTAACCTTTGTGCTCTCCACAAAACAGTTTCAAAAGGACAGTTTTTCCCTTGACACTCCTATTATTTTAACTACCTTCACTCCTCAGCAATGTTTATTTTTTTTTTAAATGTTTATTAGAATTGTAATAAAACCTAAACATATGATGGAAGTGAATTTATACATTTTTGTTGTTCTTGGTAACTGACAGCAAAATTAACACTTTATTTATTATAGTATTTACTGGAATGGTTGGCAAAATGCCAGATAATTGCCAATTGATTCGAATTTTATAAAATAGTAAATAATACAGATTTTCTTATAGTTGGTTCACATATTTTAATTATTTAGTAAATGTTTATAAATTTATGAAAAAAAAATAGTTTTTACTTTTATTTCTTTATAAATTCACAAATGAAAGGTATTGCATTAGTTTTAATACCATTGCAGATATAAAATTATTCTTGTCAATAAATAATCTAATAAATAGTGTTTAATATTTTTGTCGTAAATCCTGCAGAAGGTTCATAATTATTGACATATTTTATTCATTACCCAATCACCTCCTTTATTTTGATTAAGATTTTCTCACTTTTTCAGTAGCTCGATTTACTAAGCAACCCCATTTATTCCATTTTCTTATTTTTTTTCTAACTACTTCCCATTTATTATGACCTCCTTTTACTTGGAATTCAAAATTGTTTCCCTAACAAAAATCTTACTATGACATGCCATTTTTTGTTGCATTATGTTAGGTTACAGACAAACATAAATTGGATAATTATAAAAAGTAATGGAATGCAAAAAAAAAAAAAGAACAAGGAAATAATCATAGAAAATTTTTTTTAAAAAAGTGTAAAATGAATAATTGAAAGAATAAGACGTTGAATGTTAATATGATATTAATAAGTTTTATTTCAGCAAAATTCAAAATGGCAAAAGAAAAACTATTGAAACACCAAACAAAATATAAAAATAGAAGCTAACCTCAAAGATGATATTTCAAACCTCATCATGCGTGTGTTTTAAACATTTAACCCTCAGTGCGAATAAAAACAACTGAAAGTAAAGACCTAAAAATATCAACAACAAGGCCTGCAATTGATCAACACTTTCTTATTCTTTCACACAAACTCGACAAAATGCCAAATCAAGAAATGACAAAATAAATTTATGGATTTTCTCAATGTGTGTTTATGTTGTTCAGAAAGGACACATGGGATTATAAAAATAAAAAATAAAAACACAAGAGCAAATAAGAGTGTATCAAAAATATTTTAATTTTTATGTACATGAAAAATCTCTTGAGAGTTCCTATATGCATTTTGAAGCTTATGCATTGACATTGCAGAACAATTATGTTGGGGTGGTTTTTTTTTTGGTTGATTGGTGCATGAAGCAAGTTTAGTGTTTGTTCTCCTGTCAAGACATTTTTATAGATATTTTCATGGCAATTGTTCTGATGAGCTTTCCACTTAGGTACTTCAACTTATGTATTTTCTCTTTTATGATCAGTACTACTGACAAGACCAAATGAGACAACCACTCAAAGTGTAGGTATTAGAGGTGAAAAAAAAGAAATCAAGCTTTCTTCTTCGGTACCTAGACTTTATAAATTTAAATGTAGTAATAGGTCTCATCATTTTACAGAATTGGTTAGATGTAAGCATAAGTTCTATGCTAACAGTTTCTTTTCTTGTACTTCACATTTGTGGAACTCTTTTCCACCTCCATACTTTCCCAATAATTTTGATCTTCAAGAATTCAAATGCAATATCAATTGTTATCTACTGACTTTTTGATCCCTTTTTTATTGTTCTTGCTCCTTAATAAAGTTTTTCTTTTTCTTTCACACTCAGTAACCCCCTTGTGTCTTAGTGGTTTTATTGCCTTCTTTGGGGTAAAATGATTTTAAAAATCTCTCGCAGTATTTTAAGGGAGTGAATTGCTAGCCACTTTCAAGGAGTTTATTTGTATTTACTACTTTAAATAATCTTTCTGGGTTTTATTCCTATTTTATTTTTGTTAGTATTTCACTGACAGTTTTATTAACAGGCAATGAACTTAGAGGTTACATATTCACCCATGTTTGTCTGTTCATCATTTTACAGTTGAAATACCGAGATGTAACCATAACTTATAGAGTCTCTTCCAGTTCTTAATTTCCAATCAACCTTGATCTTCAAAAATGTCAGAATGGGCACACCTGAAGATAATTGTAGAAGGCATGCAAAGCAGTTTCCTCTAGACCAATTTCACACCAATGACAGTCAGGCAAATCCACCCAGCCCCCTCTGAAGACTGTCATTAAGAGATAGCACATTCTAAATTAATTGCCAGGTAAGTGAAAATTTAGGATTGCTGAGGTAATCTGCAACTGGTGCCCAAGACCAGAAAGAGTACAACTTAGTTGCTCACAAACTGAACCACCCACACAAAGGACCCTTCACAATCCCCTACACTAATTCACGATACAATAATCTACAAGGCCCAGAAAAGTAACTGGACAGAAGAATGACCTTTAAGGCTTCCCAACACTAAGAGGAATTATAATTGATTCTAAGGATTACAATGGTGCTCATCCCTAGAAACGGGAGGAGTGATGGTAAGGCTAGTAAAGGCATCCCTAACATTCACCTCCAAGAATGAGTCCTCTGTCAACACATGGCTTAGGAAAACCAACCTCAATGCATTCCAATGGCTCATCAAGTATGGCATCCCCAGCTCTCCATGACACAGATGTTGGGCAACAACAATCTGCAGACTAGATGCTTGTGACCGCCCCAAAAAAGAGAGGACAACAAGCCCTCAAGTGCCTTCTTATGGTTCTTGCAGAGAAGTATAGACAATCGATAAAGGATAAGAGGAAAGATGTTAAGTGGCACATGCCTCAATCATACCCTCTACTGACAAGCACAATCAGATCCACATCTGGACCACCCCTTAAACCTTTGCCTATAGTTTGGACTAATTCTGTTTCAGCCAGAATCCAAGCACGACCCACACTTTAAGAATATTGACATGTCCGCCTGGCCAACTAAAGGACCTCCAGAAGTGCAACCCCCTTCCAAGCACTTAACTATAAACCAGAAGACTTGTCGCAGTTAATCTTGGCCTCTGTCACCTATCGTACCATTCAAGCACCTTCCATACCACCTTAATGTCATTGTGGAAAGACACGAAAATGGATACGCCATCAGCATACATGGACACCCAGGCTCAAGAACCTCCAGGGACAACAAATCCATGTAGGGCCAGACTGAATGCACTGTTGCTTAGCCAGTAAAGGAGGGGCTCCAACACCAAAGCACAAAGTAGGGGTGACAGTGGGCAACCAAGTTGGACCAACCACGGCAGTGCAAAATGTGTGACTGCTTTCCATTTAACTGTACCATAACACTGGAGAAATGATACAGGAGGCTGATCCACTTGCAGAAGTCAGGTTTGAACCTAGCAGCCTGCAGAACAGCAGCCAGGTACAGATGGTCGACCCTATCGAACACCTTGGACAGATCCAATTCATCAGCGTGGCTTGATCATCATCTTTTACACCCTCTAGGATTGTGTGGATCAGATGAAGATTGCTCTGAATTGTTTGTCCCTTTACAGCACAAGTCTGAGTGGGTCCCAACAAACTCTTGGCAACTAACTGAAAACACTCTGTCAAGATCTTGGCCAAAATCTTTAACTCTGTGTTTAGCAGAGTTATGGTCCTATAATCATCTAAATCCCACACACCACCCTTGCCCTTTTTCAACAGCATCATCACATGCCTGGAGATCCGGTTGGGGATGAACCCCAGCCAGAACCAGTCACAACAGCCAAAATCGGAACAAAGATGTGAGACAGCGTCAAGTACAATTCATAGGGCAGACCATCAAGTCCTGAGACTTGCTACTGCTGATCCTCGTCAAGGCCAAATAAACCTTGTCCTCTGTGATCTCACCCTCACAGCTAGTCATTTCAGTCGGCTCAAGTCAAGGAAAGTTGGCCAAATAGCTGCAAAACTCTTCACCACAGAGAGCAGGGACCTTAGTAAATTGGTTCTCAAAATTCCATCGAAACATCTCACATATGTCCTTGGTCAAACTCAGAGTTCACCCCTCCAGGGTATCAACCTCCCAAATGTATCAATCAGAACCATGACAGATTCCTTGTGCAATTCTATGCCCATATTCACAGCTACATTAGACATCTTGTTTAATCTATGTTTAACTAACTGAATTTGGGAGCACTTGCTAGCCTCATGCTACAGAGCCTACCTGGCTAAAATTATCTCTTGCCCCCTCCCCACAGATCAGACTATCCTAAAGTCTTCACCTTTTTAGCTTTATCAAAGGCAAGTCATTGGCTATATTCAGTGGTGAAAAATCTAATGCTATCCTTAAGTCTCTCCTACCACCTATTCCCAATAACAGACCCCCCCACTTCCCACTGCATTAATCTAGTCATCTGTTGCTGGAAATCCTGCCAGTCCAGTAACGACATATTGAACTTCCAGTGTCCAGTCATTCTAGGCCTAGCACCTAATGCTGTTAATGCACAGACAAGTCTATGATCCAAATAGCCTAACCAGTGGAACATGAGACAATCTAGCAAATCTAGATCGCCCCTTCTTACTAACATTCTATCCAAGTAGCTGGTTACCCCACATCCACATCTTCCCTTCTGGGTGATTGATCCGGTATCTATCAATGAGCCCAAACTAGCTAATCAGATCAACCAAACTACGATCACCCAACCCTCTACTAGCTGCCCACCCACCATCTAATTTGGGGTCTAGGATAGCATTCCACTCCTCCATTAAGACTAAGCATGACAAATCCACCATGAATGGGCCCAACCAACAGAAAAAGGGGACACTCTGCATCTGATCATTGGGTGCATAAATTGCAATGATACAAAACAAACTATCGTTCATGGCAATATCAGCTACAATCAACCAGCCCCCTGCATTGATATGGACAAGGTCCACCTTTGTACGCAGGGTATGTTTAACCAGCAAAGAAACACCTCTGGCAAGCTGGTCCCCATATGCTGAATAGACAACAAATTAGTGGTCAGAAGTCAGACTATACCATGGCAGCATTGGAACTCAACAGAAAAGTGGGAGAAATCCCATTGATCAATTTGGGAACCCATCTAGGTGTAATGAAGCATTAACCATTGCATTAACAAATGCCCAGATAGAGAATTTAATGAACAAAATACATTCTCACAAGAACATGAAAAAGGTACTATATAACCCTATCCCAGTTTGTTTATAGCAAACCATATCATAAGTTGTTGCTTGGCTAGCCAATGATTTGTGGTAGTATTTTAGACTGTAGTGCTAGGGGTACACTGTATGTTGAAGCATGATCTAAGTGATACTATGATTCCTTGGATGACAATGATAAAAAGAATGTAATATGCAAACAAAGTAAAAACGTGTTTAAATTCAGAAATAGCAAACATGTTTCTTCTTTACGAATCTCTTGTATTCCAGCTATAATTGGTACAGTTTAAGTCATGATTAACACAGATATTTTGTAGGTAATGAAATGCCATTGCTGCTGTCTAAACAGTCTGTGAAGAAAGCTTAAATGAAATTAAACTAGAAGGATACAACTAAGCCTTTTAGATAATGATCATTTTACATGTAACACAATCTGGCCATTATTTTTTTCCATTGTGTAAATCAAAATATATGCTTGATGAGCTTCAGAGAAATTCTTTTATTAAAGTTACACATTTTTTTGTAACAAAATCTTAAGTGCTGAACAAAAGGCTCTCAAATTGCATTGTCTGTTTACTTACTGAAAACTATGATTAATAAAGAGTGCTTGTTTTTGAACTCCAAATTGCAATCATAAAGGTATCACAGAACTGTCAAGCCTGTAATGAGTACCACAAGCCTCTGCCCTTAACAGTTGTTGGTTTGCCGATGATGACTACTTTTGGTAAATGCATAGCTGTGGATTTGAAGATTAATTATTGCCAGGCATAATCTTAACATAAGACGATAGTGTTGATGGCAGACACAGAAAAGGAAATTGTACAAACTTCTACAGAAGGTAATGAATGAAAAGGAGAAGAAAGGACTAAACATCAATTGCAAGAAGACAGAATACATGGTTATCAGCAAAATGATGAGCCAAAGTGTGAATTGCAAATAGGAGATACTAAATTCAAACATTTTTTTTAAGCATTTCAGAAGGGGCTCCAGATCATATATAGTAGCAATACTCTATGCAAAGGTGAATGGTTGATATATAGACTTGAAGGATCAATTCTGGGGGGGAAAAATTTCCTGGTGTGGCACAAGGAGCCAGCTTTTCTTGTGGTGGACGAAGCAATTGACTCAATGTATTTGTTCCATCTCGGGTCAGTAGACAACGTGAGACCGAGCAGCCACAGAGAGGTGCTCTCGGGAAGTTGAGCGTCAGACATTCTAATGGTGGGCAGGGAAGGATCTCTGTGGTGATTAATAGAGAGCAGTTTTGTTTTGGAGGCATTTGAGTTAACCACCCAATTACTGCCCCAGTTCACAACGGATTGGAGGTCCTTTTTGAGACAAATGGCCAGGTTAGTTTTGTCAGTGAGGCTAGATTTGTTTTTGAGGCAGAAGTAAATTGTAATGTCGTCCACATAGATGCCTACTTGGGAATCAATGGCATCAGGAAGATCATTGATGAAGATAAGGAACAGAGTATGGGCTAGCATGGAGTCTTGGGGAACATCTGCGTTCGTGGAATAGGAGCTGGAGGAGAATCTGTTGAGAACGACCTTCAATTCACAGTTAGACAGAAATGATTGTATTAAGTCAAACAATTGACCTGTAATACCATAACCCTGGAGCTTGCAAAGAAGGCCAGCATGCCAAACCGTATCAAATGCTTTGGCGATGTCTAGGGCCACGGCACGAGTTTCACTGTTATTCTGAAGAGCTTGGCAGACAATTTCAGTGATGGCCGTAAGCACATCAGCTGTAGATCGGGCAAAGTGGAAGCCATATTGCCTGTCTGAGAGCAGATTATGGGATGTAAGGTGGTTAACCACTTTGGCGTTGATTAAAGCTTCGAAGAATTTGCTGAAGAGGGGGAGGAGACTGATAGGACAGTAATTAGAAGGGTTAGAGGAGTTGCTGGAGTTCTTAAAGACAGGAACAATCGATGAGGACTTCCAGCAGTTTGGAAAACAACATTCCCTGAGGCAGTAGTTGTATAATTTGGAGAGGGCAGGCACCAGTATAAGCACACATTTCTTCAAGACAATGGCTGGTATCCCATCTCTACTACTAGCCTTGTGGGGTCTAAATTAGAGATAATACCCAATACCAATGACGGGGTTATGTGCAAGTCACTCAATAGGGCCTCAGTTCTAAGAGGGAAGTCAGGTATAGGTATGCGGGAAGAATCGAGTGTTGAACAGGGAGCATAAAGACAACATCCCAGGGGACATCACGGAGGAAATCACGGAATAAGTCAGTTCATTGGTAGCAGAACAAGGTTCTAGAGGTAGGAGGTTCTTTGCAGGGGGTGGAGATGTTGATCGACACTACAGTGTGATCGAAGCTACTGAGAGGGCAGAGCTGCAAGGTGCTACAAGACTCGGAGATGGAAGTAAAACACAGATCCAGAAGAGAGGCCTTACCATCCCGGTTGTAGGCAAAACATGTGGGGAAGTCAACTATCTGCATGAGGGATTGAGAGCCTGAAAAATTAAGTATTTGAATGTCTGCAAGGTCAGTAGTAGCATTCTTAAGCTACTTGGTATGATGGGCGTTAAAATCGCCAAACACTAATATGTGAGCAAACATATGGAGAGAGAGAGAGCATTGTCTATGCTGTCAGAAATGCTATCGATTATTCCACAGTGTGTGGAAATTTAAACATCTGGGAAGTGTTTTAATTGAGGACGGAAAGTGTGACACTGAAATATGGAGCTATATTGGAATGGCCAAGAAAGCATTCCAAAAGCTAATTAAAGTACTATGAAATAGAAAAATTTCACTTCAACAAGAAAAAGAGTGCTGAACAGTTATGTGATATCTGTCCTCCTGTTATAGCAGTGAGTGCTGGACAATCTCTTCAAAGATGTAGAAGGGACTTGAGGCAACAGAAATGTGGTACTACAAAAGAATGTTGAGGATACCATGGACTGAACATGAGAGCAATGGCAAAGTTTGGGAGAATATGGAAATGAAAATGAAATTAATACTTAATATCAGGAACAGATAATTGAGATTTCTGGAGCACATAATGAGGAAAGAGGGCTTACAAAATCTGATACTCACAGGACAGACAGAGGGTAAGATGAACAGAGAAAAGCAATGTATAACATACTTGGTAAATGGATGACAGAACCAGGCTTAAGAGAAATAACAGGAAGACAAAATTTATTAAGAACTACAAGTAAGAGGACGCTGTGGGGAGCCATATCACCTACGTCCTGAGGGGACATAGCACATAAAGAAGATGAATGTACCTGGTTATTCTTCATTCCAACTGTTTTCTTTTTTTTATTTTTGGAAAGGATACAAGGATTCCTGAATCTTGGTTGAAAAACTACCTGCTTCTGATGGTAATACTTCATTTTGGATTATTCAAGACAATCTCAATGCTCTACACAGTTCTAAACAGGGATTTGTTTCAAGTGAGTCTACTGAAAAGCTTTGTCACTTTGTGGCAATCTCCATTAATGTTATGTTAATTTTTTTACCGGTGACAAAGTCTACAAGAGAAGAACATGGGACATATGGAGTTGGGACAGCAGTTGCTCTCAGTTAGGATGGACAGGTATTAGCCAAACACAGAGATATGTCAGAGTACATCCAATGTAGGCTGATTTTAGAAAGACCAATCCAAGCAAATGCTACTAAAATAGATCAAGCTGCACCAACTTCAGTCACTAAAAGGTCATAACGTATGCCTGAGATTTGATTAAAGAAGATAGTGAAAGTAACAATAGAGAAGAAAACCAAAAATACAGAGAATAAAAAGTTTCAGATTCAAAAACTGTAATTTTCGTTGGTTGTTTGATTTTGTTTAATGGCATATCAACACCACTGTGGGTTATTTAATACCAAAATCTAAATATTTTGTATACAATTTTATGGCTTCACCTAAATATTTTTTTAAGGTAATCTTATGCCTTCAACTACAGATATTTTGTACATAATTTTATACTTTCAGTAAATATGATTTTTTTTAGATATATATTAGGTTGGTGCAAAAATAATGACGTAATAATGTCGTTTTTTGACCTTAAAAAATACGTCAAAAAACGATATTATTACGTCATTATTTTTGCACCAACCTAATATTTTGAAGATGATAAAATATATTGCTGATAATTGTTTTCATAAAATGTATTACTGGTATTTTTACTATAAAATTTTATTTTAATACTTTTTTGCATTGTATTGATTGTAATTTTGCTATAAAAATGTATTGTTGGTAATTTTAAAAAAATGTATTGCTGGTATTTTTATTACAAAGATATATTTTTATATTTTCCTAGTGTTTTGATTATTGTTTGGGGTTCACTATTTGTCCATAGTTGGGTTCCTAACAGCTGCTACCACCCAGAGTCAGGGTGGACCTGGAGACAGCAGCAGTTAAGAGGTGGTTCCATGCTCCTCAAAACCTCTGCTCTCCCAACCAAAGGACTTGCTGCTGGATGTAGTTTATCATTATACCCAGGACTAAAAATTGTAAGCAAAGGAAGACCACCAAAGACAATACAGCTTGTACTTGGATTAAAAATAGTACTTTGAAAAAGAATACAGAGGTTCAGTATAAATTGCAAAAAGAAATGGATTGGGATACAGTAAAATTGATTTCTAAATATGGCAAATGTTTAAGTAAATAAGCAGTTGAGCAGAATACTGAAAATGAAGCTCAGGAAGACAGAAAAGTGACTAATTTTGACTAATGTTGAGGAATTGAGAGAATTTAATGAGGATATTGACTTAATTCCAGAATCATTTCAATCAGATGATACTATTAGGTTGGTGCAAAAACAATGACGTAATAATGTCGTTTTTTGACGTTAAAAAATACGTCAAAAAACGACATTATTACGTCATTATTTTTGAACCAACCTAATATTACAGAAGCTCAAATAAAAATATTCAAAACTGAAGAACTGCAAGACACTCTTTAGGCCAAACTTAAAGAATTAGGGATTTGAAAGAAAAATAATGTTTATGATGAAGTTGAAGATAATGAACAATATTGCATGTATGTAATTGGTTGGTTATAACACCAGAAATCATTAATGGAAAGTTGTAAACAAGCTTGGCTGTCTGTTCTAGGATTTGAGGAGACCAGTGTATTTAGGACAGACCCCGGTGTATGCAGGGAAAGTTTATGAATTGCTTTGTGCTTTATTGCCTCAAATTCATGGGTTCTTCATTTGATTAAAAAATAGCATTCCTACAAGGAAGAGCTGTTGATAGAAACATTTATCCTCGTCCACCACGTGAATGTAAAACTAATAAAATTTGGAAAGTTAAAATGATTGTCTATGGATTAGTAGATGCACCTAGAGTCTGGTTTCTACAACTCAAAGAATGGATGATCAAATTTGGTGTAAGGATAAGTACATACATTCCAGGTTATTTCTTTTGGCATTCTACAGATGGTCAAGTGGCCAGTCTGATATGTTTTGTTGATGATAAAGTATGGGATGGAACTAAAGATTTTGAATTGTGTCATAGAAAATATTTTGTTTCTTCCTTTTTTTCTATTTTGAATAATTTCACTTCAAGCAAGGCAATAATGCCACTAAGATGCAAGGGGGTTACAGGGAATGAAAGCGAATGAGAAGACTTTAGTGAGGAAAAGACAATAAAGGAGCAGGGATCAGGAAGACAGAAGATGGTGATTAACATTGCCTTTAAATTCTTGAAGATTGTAGTTATCAGGGAAGCAAGAAATATGGAGAGAGTTCTACAAGTGGGAATTGCAAGAAAAACTTAGATATGGTGGTTGCATCTTGCTAGTTCAACAGCAAAACAGTGACTATGAGTTGTCACTCTAGTAACACACTTAAATTCATGTAGTCAAGGGACTAAGGAGAAAGGCTCATCAGAACAATTTCCATGAAAACATTTGTAGAAAAGAGAAAGGGAAGCTGCATCATGCCAGTGAGAAAGTGACTGAAGTTGGGATAGCAGATCAGGATTGATTAAATTACAGACCCTTCCTTGAATTTTGTTAAGAATCTAAAAATATTCAGCAGGATCACCAGATCATATATAGCAACAGTAGATTTATAAATGTGCAAGATGGATCCTGATGAGAAAAATATTCTAGCACAACACAGTGAACAAACTTTCCTTGCAGTAAATATAGCAAATGATTCAATATAGTTGCTCCTCTTCATGTCAGTGGAAAATGTGAGCTCAAGAAGACAGAGTGTTGCTCTCCTGGAGTTTAGTATCAGCCATGATGATGGCAGGCAGAAAAGATTCTTAGTGGTGATTAAATGAAAACTGTTTGTTTTGGAGACATTAAAATTTATAAGTCATTTCTTGCCCCAGTTAACCACTGATTGGATTTCCTTTTCAAGAGTAGTTGCCAGGTTTACTTTGTTGGATCTGTTGAACTGCTACTAAGACAATAGTAAATAGTTATTATCTGCATAAATACCTATTTGGGAACTGATGACATCAGGAAATCATTGATGTAGATTAGAAACATTGTAACTTCAAGGATAGGGCCTTAGGGAAACTCCACATTAGTATGTAATGATCTAGAAACATGCCAGTTCAACATGATCTTCATTACACAATTTAAGAACACCTTGAGCCACAACCCAAGCTTCACCATTCTTATCTAAAGCTTGTTAGATGAATTCAGTGATGGCCATTAACTCATCAGCGGTATTTGGAGAAACATTGTGAAGTAAGATGCCTAACTAATTTGGTTTTAATTAGAGCATCAAGTACTTTGCCAAAAGAAGGTAAAAGACTAATACGGTGATAAGGAGTACATGTATGGATGTTATGGCTATTAGTGCTGGGCTGATTCTTTCACCTAAACATCCAAAACTTGTTGAATTTCCTTCGTTTCTGAAATAAACAGACAAAGAAAAGACGAAAGGATACGAAGACACTAGAGGCACAGTTTAGGACACTGATTTTATTTCCTTCTTTTGGATTCCAACAACCTCTAGTTGGGGAATTTCCTTCCTGAACAGTTGGCACATGTTTTCACCAGTGAAAGGTCCAACAGAGAAAGAGACAGATTCTTCTAGTTTATTTTTGGCGCCAGGATATCTCTCTTTTTTTTGCACATGCGTAAATTGTCTTTCCTGTCAGAGGACTCCTCGGAGATTTTAATGTTTATTTTATTTTGTGCTTTTATTTTATCTTGTATTTTTATTTTATTCCCACACATGTGACATAAGTTGCGTAAATTTATCCACATTCAAGTATATAGGCATTAAACTTAATCAGAGACCTGATTTATACAAATGTATCAATCAGGAAAATTACATAAAAAAAATTAAGCTTATTAGCACGGATAGACATTGGCAACTTCAAAAAGATGAATGTAGTCTACATTGAAAAGAAACCTAAACTGATGTGCCCTGTTGGACAACTGAATTTGATTGCTGGGATGACACACCCTGACATAGGTTTTGCTGTTTACCAGTTAAACTCAGCAATCATAAAGGCTAAAGGTAGCTATCTAAATAAAGCAAATAAGATGTTAAGGCATGTGAAAAACACACCTCATGCCATCCAATTTACAAGACTTATAAATCTCAAAGATGTAAAGATTGTAACATTTACTGAAGCAAATTATTCTAATCTTCCAGATTTGTTACTGATGAAAAAAAAAAATGACTGCCTGCTGATGCAGAAATCTGCAAAGATCAAGAGAGTGGTCAAATCCATGTCATTAGTTTATCATTTGTTGAAGGGTGTGACATGTCATTGCTTATGGCTAAAATAATTGCAGAAATTGTCTACATTGACAGGAATCCCATCTTAACTGTTCACTGTAAAGTAGATAACAAAAGTTTGTGTGAACTAATACAGACAATAAATAGAATTAATGATATCGACCAATGAATGGAAATGTCATTTGTTCAAGAAAGGATTTAAAAAGAGGAAGTAACACTCTCATTTATACAGAATAGTGAACAGCTGGCAGACGTACAGTGAACAGTTGGCAGACACACTAATAAAGGATGACTCATTGAGTACAAATCTTTTGAAATTGCTTCAAGAAGCATGCATAGAAAAAAATGGCTAGGAGAATTAAATCCATTGCCATGCTCAGTTGTTTAATTTGTTGATCTATATTTGCTTAATTAACAAAGAAAGAGGGAGATCATTAGAATGAGTGGAGTTACTCACCCTGATATAAAGATACTATAAATGAGATTACCATGAGGGAATGAGACAAGATGTTGTCGAATAGAAAACATAGATGAAGACAGGAAGGTGTTGCAAGATTAATTAACATAAACATCAGAGGTGCACAGAAAAATAAATCAAGCTTTCTTCTTTGGTATCTATGACTTCTTTGGTATCTATAACTTCTTTGGTATCTATGACTTCTTTGGTATCTATGACTTTTCAAATTTAAGTGCTGTATTAGATTGGTGGCAAGGTTTCATCATTTTAAAATTGAAAGATGTTACTCTAAGTTCTATCCTAACAGTTTCTTCTCTCACACTGATTGCCTGTGGAACTCTCTTCCAGCTTCTTGATTTCCAGCCAAATAATAATAAAACTCTTGTGGGAACACACCAATGGGGGGCCATTTTGAATCATCCATCTGAACCCAAAATTAACAAATAATTCCACAGAACTTAAAAGAAAATTATTATTTTTTTTTTTTTAAATAAACACTTTTTTTTTTTCTTTTTTTACAAAATTAAAATATGAAAAACATACAAAATTGTGTATTTTAGTCCTTACAGAATTAAATTTTCAGTAATTGACTGTATTTGACAGATATTTAACATCAAAATTATCTTCTGTATATATAGTTGCATACCATGTGATTTTTGAAGACCTAATTTTGAAGATAATTTGACTAAAACAACTGTATAAATTTTGGTCAACAGAGTAGCCAGGACCAGCAATACATATACTAATTTTTTATCTTGGGTATGATGCGACTCCCTTAAAAATTAGCTTCAAAAGTAAGTCTTCAAAAGTTGCATGATACACAAGTATATCTATAGGGTATATAGATTTTTAATGGCAAAAAGGCATAAATATCTTTTAAAAAATAATAAATGATGAAAGCAAATCCTTGAATAAACAAGTTTAGTTCATATTATAAAAACATGGAGGAATGGTCAGCAACTTCAATTAGTAAGTTATAGCATATGTATTCAATCCTCATTAAGTGCCCTATAATTCTACCCGACATTCAGCTTGGCCTTGTGTTAACTCAATTTAATAATTACAGGAAGCAAACATAAATAAGCTTCATTTTCAGTTGTGACCACAACCCCACACTTTTTCCCAGAACGCTATACTGCAAACAGTTCACAGGGCCACCTTGTCACTTCTAACTTTGTCCCTTTGATGTTTCTATGACACTTTTCTTTCAACTGGCTTGTCAAAAGTGCTAGCTATATACCAGTTTGCAAGCAAATATTGAAATTTAAATTTTCTCAAACTACACATGGTAATGAAAATGGCAGTATTAGCTGTTTTCTTATAAGGAAACATTCGGCATTCATTGACCAAATGATCAGTACTACTCTCAGTTGAAATTTATAGAATATTTTCATTAAAATGTTTTTTCCAGGAAAATTGGTCTTTAAAGTCAACTGCTTTTGTTCTTACCAAAATTGATGGGGGCTTCATTATTTAAGAATTTTCACTTTGATTTACATGTGCTATCCATTTTAGTTGTTGCTGCTGCTGGATTCTTCAAATGACATGGTTACCGTTATTTGGTATAATTCTGTCTTTGCAATTCTGTAGTGCAGTGTCTCTCAACCCTTTTTTACTCCGAGGTGCACTGGTTTAGAATAACTAAAACTCTAAGATGCACTTTAACTTTTAATAAGGAAAAAATTAGCCATGAAATTTGAAAGTAGGAAATTTTCATTTAGCAATCTCAAAGATTAGCAGCACAGTTTTCATTTAAAGGGATTTATGTAGACTTGAATATTTTGTTTTTTTAAAAATTACTGATTTAAATACTTCATAAAGACAAAAAAGGGAAGGATTATCAACTCCTTAAAGATTAAAGAATTTAGCATCCAATTCAAAATATCAAATGATAAAGACTTTACTTAAACATGTGCTTGGATTCTGTAACTTATTAAAAATAAAATTATTTTAAATATAAAAATAAATAGAAAATTCAGTGATGCTCAACTTTATATAAATGTTTTCTTAATAATATTTAATAATATAATAATAATAATATTTAAATTAGTTCATATTATTTATAAAGAGTTCCTTAAAGAATTAATTGAAATGTTTAAGTTTTATTGTTGCTATTATTCACTTTGATATCTCTCTGCTCACCACTGCTCAGAGTTCACATAAAACTATGAATGTTCTTCCAAATAAAATTTTAAAAACTCTTACAATCTTTCTTCTAACACTCACATTTCAGAAACACATGTTCTGGTTAGGAATATGCCGAAAGATCTCATTTCAATTCTTCTGCTGCTAAACTGAAAATAAGTGTATATTTAGCAATGGACCCATCCTTCATGCATTTTAGAAATATCATTAACTTTCAAGGTAAGAAAATATTCACTTTACCATCAAAGCACAGCATTATACAGTTTCCTAAATCATTATGATATAAGGGTTATGGACTTATGATTTCCTGGTAGCTACAATTATATAGAATTGGAAAATGCATTATAATCTTATATACGGTATACCAACTGTTTAGTTGTAAACAGTTTGTCCCACACATTTCATTTATTCAGTGATAGACATTTCAGAGTTGCCTTATTTCAAAGACAAAAATAACTTGATTTGTCTAAAATGAAAAAGAATCTATCTCCCTCCCCCCCTCTCTCTCTCTCTCTATCAGTTAAGGTTAGGTTTTGGTTTGTAATTTCTGTCTGTTGATACTGGCTTCCTTAAATAAAAACGTGTCATCACAGTCTAGTTTTTTTACACTACAATACAATTGGCATTTTTATTTTTTTTAAATTTATTTTCTTATTTTATAAGATACTTTGGGATTTTCTTAAAGAGGCTTTCAAATATGACTAAGTCATATTTTTCATATTTATACTTTTATTTATAAAGATCAAAATACTTTATTTATTGTATTTACTAATAAACTATATACAATATTGTAAAATTAAAATATTAGAATTTAATGACACATTTTCAAACTTTCTTATTTTAGATCAAATAATATATATATATAATTATGCTAATTTTTTTTGTAATTAATTATTTTGTAAAGAAAATATAAAACAGTATATACAAAAAACTGTTATTTCATTTCTTTGATTTAATAAATCTTTATTTTTCAGAAAATTAATAATATATAACTTCATGTAAGCACAAAGGACATGGTCATTTAAAGATCTACATGTTTCCATATTTTTATCAGTTTCCATTTTACTGTGGATGTTTTATTTGTTTCTTTTAAATGCCAAAAATATTTGGATAGGGATGTTTGGTTGTGATACTTAATATTATTGACAGAAGTCAGATGTTGGTCCTATCCTAATTTAAATTCATTTTTAGTGCTTCCAATATAAAATTTTTCAATATTAGTATTCTCAATAGCTGCAGAATAAATGAGTTATCATGGTATGTTGCACTTACATATTGTCTTCTTCATTACCTTTTATAATGTCATAGAATTACTATTTCATTTTCAAAGGTTCTTTATATTAAATGTCAAATTAAGAACAAACTTTATAATTCCCATAGAGCAATATTATTTCATAATTTCCATCAGGAGGTACAAATAATTTGGGAATGTACCAATTTTTAGAAAAATTTATAATATAATAGATGAAAAATTCTAAAAATTTCACAAATCATTCAAAACTAAACATCAAATCAACTATTTATGATAAATTTAGTAAGAACATGTTTGCATTTCCTTAAATGCTTGCATTTCCTCAGAAAATATGCAAATATTCAGTGGGGTCCACGAATGTCAGTGTATGTGCATGTATATGTTTGTGTGTATATATATATATATATATATATAGGATTAATGCAAATAAAATTTATCACTGAGCTGATAGTTATATTCAGCACCACAAACTCTGCAGTTTCATAGACAAAATTTTTTGTAATTGTTTGGGCCATTCATTAGGAAGTTTGCAGCAGCTTTTCTCATTTTTTGTTATTTTCATGCTAAGCTTGATGTAATTAATTTATGCACTAACTGGTATGCTACTGCTATTGAGTTTAAGTTGATTTTTTTCTTTATGTGTGTGTCATGGTGAATTCTCCTTTCCATCATTTTCTTCACATGTATGTATGTATTAGGTTGGTGCAAAAATAATGTCGTTTTCTCACATATGTTACTATGTGAGAAAACGACATTATTTTTGCAACAACCTAATATATAGGTGTGTATATATATATAAGCAAAAATTCAAAAGACAAAATCTCAGAACTGATATCAAGTTTTGCCGATACACCGTTCATCAGAGTAGGATAATGAGTTTTATCTACAAAACTTGAAGCTTGTCCTAAGATAAGTATTTTGAACTTTTCTTTATCTTGAAAAACTGTTCCCTGTTCATTTTCTTGTACACTTTCTGTAAAAAATTTGTTTGCTTTTAAATATATGAAATTTTAGTAATTTACACGTTTTGTTATATAGCACAATATATATATATATACACACACACACATATACAATGTTAGGAAAATTAAAAATTAATGACAAAGTGGAAAATCTTTTTACATGTAATTCATTTTGTCCTTTAGGAATTCCTCAGATGAAATTGAGATTTTCATTAATGTAATTACACACTGAAAGGAGAAATTACTCTGAAAGTTTAATTTTCTATATTTTAATATACATTTAAAATATATGTTTAGGCAATTTAATTTAGTTTCTTTTTCTTTATATTTTTATCAATTTTGTTATTAAGTATCCCACATTGTGATAATAGAAGATCTGTCAAGGAAGTTGAAATGTCATAAGAATCTGGACACCTATTTATTGTAGATGATCTAGAGATTAAGACAGTTTCGATACACATTTGTCTTATTAAATTGCTTTCTCTTAAGTAGCATTTTTTAAAATCAAAATTATGGTCAGATTCATTAAGGTGAGCAACTAATCCATTGTTTTGTCAAAGATACCTTTTGTGTTCATATAATGTTTTATTTAAATTCCTTAAAGTTTCTCTTATGCATTTCTTGTGACAATCATTATAAAAGAGTAAATTTCTCCTTCAAATTTTAGCCTATTTTGTTTCATATTAATTCTTTTATTGTTTTAGAAGTAGTTGAAACAACTTTTATATTAAGCTTAGATAAATTCTTTTCAACTGTAGTTGCAATAAAGCTGGTTGGTATAATATATTTTGATTCGTTGGGTTTATCAGAATAGTCTACTCTTTTATTTTGAAATATTTTACAAGCTTTTTATTTCACATTGAATATGGAGCTTAAAAGTATTTTCAATGTATTTTTCCTCTTCTAATTCTGAGTACTTTTAAATAGAATCCAATAATCATTCTGATTTTTTTTCTCTTGTATAATTCAATCTACAGAAATTTGTAATTAAAAAGTGATGAATTTATTATTTTTTTAAAATCACTTTTACTTTCTATGTTATTTGTCTAGGTTAAATTCAATCATTAAACCATTTTTTGTTCTTTTTTATATTATTATTCTCAACCATCTTGTATTATTGTATACTTGAGATTAATAGAAATACAACTTTACTTAACCCATATATTTTTGGTATCCCACACCAATGATACCAATTAATTTCTTCAAGGGCTAGATTTAATTCCTTTTCCCTTGTTTGCCCCACAAAATCAGAATTTAGCTCCACTTTTTCTCATTATTTTTTTAAATTCTCCAATTTTTATTTTTATGTTTTTTTTTATTGATAAATGATTGCAAATTTTGGGATCCAATATTTGGTAAAATCATATGGATTCACAATCAATAGTTTGAATAAATTCTCTGCACATGTACAGATATCTTTTAGCCAAAGGTTGTCAGCTGCATCAGATTTCTGCTTTTAAGATGACCATAAAGAAATCACGATATTCAATAGAAAAAAAAATGGAGGTCACCACTTTGATTTCTAGGTAGGAAAAAAAAGGTAATATTTTTTATACTTTTTTGTTAGTTTACCTGACAGATAAGATTTTCTAAACAGAGTTATATAATACACCAATGGGAGTCTTATTTGTGGTTTCTCTTCAAAATTCAATAGAATAACATTTGGTTTATTTTTTCCAATAAATTTTGTTCGATGAGAAACGGTGTTCTAGAGCAGAGTAATATAAACCAAAGGCCAAACAAACTAAGGAGCCAGAGAAATTCTTACTGAAATATATTTGTACCCAGAAATCATTCTATGAAAAAACACAGAGGAAAAAGAGGACATCAAGAAAAGTGAGAGTAATGCAAAAAAAGATGGTATCCTGCCTGAATTGAATTACATTGACCCTGCCTATTGGACTTAGGATTTCAATCATAATTTGCGTGAGCTTATAGTCCAACACAGACTATAGAAGATAGTATCACATGACTTTCCGAAAGACTTAAAGGAAATGTTTTCAGATACACTATACTGTCGAATATTGAAGTATATCATCAATGGTTGATATATTCAACATCAAAAACTATGGATTCTGTTTTTGCTGTAAGTTGTTCATTAAGAAAGATATGATGTATCTGCACAAAAAACTTTGGAGTAATTGTTTCTTCACATGAAAGGAATACTGACTGGGGTATAACTAAATACTGGCACATCTCCTCTGTAGCATGTTTTTTATACTAATCTCCCTTGAATTTCTTTTGATAACCTCCCTTGGTTGTCACTTTCCTGATGTAAAATATAGCCAACTTGTTAGTTTATTAATACTTTCTAAAGGTCTTATGTCTTCCTGTCATCACTTTACTGACCATTTAAAAAAACTATCATAAACTTGAATTGTGCTAAAAGAAAAACAATTCATATTTTTAACCAGCTGAAAATTAGGCAAGAGTATTGATTTATTGAGTGTTTTTTATGGCTTATCAACTCTTTGTGGGTTATTTAAAGACAAAACTTTTTGAATTGCAAGAATATTTTGTTTTGTTTTTTTGCAAGTCTACTAGGAAATTTGGTTCACTGTGTTGAGCTAGAATCTATCTTACACATTTATAAGTCTTTCATTCATCCATGCAATGAATATTGCTGTCACATCTAGTCTGGTTCTTCTGCTATCTATTTAGAGATTCTTGATAAAATCCAATGAAGAATCTGTAATGTTATCAGTTCTGATTTGGCATCTTGGCTTCAGCCACTTTCTTATTTCCATGGATGAGCTTTCCTCTTTGGTACCTCAACTTTACAAATTTAAGCATAGTATTACATTGGCAGCTAGGTTTCATCATCTTATAGTTGAAATTGCTGGATGTAACAGTAAGTTCTCAGCTAACAGTTTCTTCTTTTGAACTTTTCACTCATGAAACTCTTTCAACTTCTTCCTTTCCAGTCAACTTTGACATTCAAAAATTTAAATGCAATATTAATCATTATATTCTGTCTTAATTCCTTTTCTTTTATTGTTCTCTCTCCTTAGTAATGATTTTCTTTCTTTTTTTTCATAATCTTTCAAACAGTAACCACTTACATCTTAGAGATTTTATTGCCTTACTTGAAGTGAAAGGATTTAAAAAAATTTTGAATATTGCATTAAGTATTTTTTTTTTTTGAGAATAACACTGATTTTTTTTTCAGGTACAAGTCCTACTATTTAATCTGTAGCAAGAAGATGGATTCATACCTTTCTCAAGGGTATTTAAATACATATTAGGCAAGAGAAACAATATTGGTGAAAATTTTTTCAATGTTTAATTGTTTTAGAGTTTGGCATGCAAAATTGTTAATTATATAGCACAAATGAAAAGTTGTACAGGTAAGAAATGGATAATATAAAAAGTTTATAGAATAGCTAGTCATTTTTATTCTACTGTGTATGAACAAAATCATATCTCTCTCCAATATCCAAGAGCTCATTTCATTGACCACCTGGAATCATTTGAGCATCTTTCAGGATGGAAATTCATAGGAGTAAACTAGTAGATCTATGATCTAACTCTAAGGACTGCTTTTTCTATAAAAACACACTTTTGTTCTTCACCATTTTTTTAAACATGACTCAGGTGCAAAATAGTCTCGCTAATAACATTTATATGAACTCTTACAAGCATAGAAGTGAAGAGATGAGCACTGATCATTTAGGTAGTTCATGCCACATCCTAAACAAATTTACAAATAGAAAACAGCAATTTCTGTTTCTCAAGGACAGTGTACAGATGAATCAGGATCAGTGTAGAATTTGTGCACACTGCCTTGAATCAGTGTCATTCCTCAGCCCTCTATCAAGGATCGCTATAGTATCTGAGCACACTGCCTTGAATCAAAGTGTCACTCATCAGTCTAGGATCAGTGTAATATCTAGGCACACTGTCTTGAATTAAACTGTTGTTTTGTGGCTCTTTGCCCAGCTGAGTATCTATGCACACTGCCTAACTTATTACTTACAATTTTATCATGCTGTTCAAGCAGCAGACTTCTGGGCTAAGAGGTATGGCATTTAGATGCTTATTGTCAGGTCAGGCATTCAAATGAGGACAGGACTTGTTAAATATTTATATCTTTTTGCTTTACAGTGACAGAAAGAAGTTAGGGATAGAAAAATATTGAGAAAAAGTGAACCTATTCTTTCTTATACATGATTATGCTGAATAGCTCTATTCCATTCTTAACATTTTCATTCATTCCTGAATTTCAGCAAACAAAGATGAAGTGCTGAAAACTTTTTCAAAGAAATTTTGACTCAAAAACCACAAAATTCAATTCAGTTTTTTTCCCTACAACTGGAAATATTTAGATTATTCATATAGAAAAGAGCTAAAACTGAGGAGGTTAGTAATGAAGTAATGTATAACTTGGGTTATAACAAAAAAGCTGGAATATTGTCTATAAATATGAGCTTCAAATGTAATTAAAGGTAAAATATATCCTGACAATTGTCTAATTCCCCTTTACTACCAACAGAATCTGCACTCATAGGTAACAAACTGGAAAGGTTTTTCTGTGACGTGTGTTTCAAACCATCAGGATTTCATTGGTCTGGGCTTTGTTGACACTGACACATCTACATGTGCACAAAACAAAAGATGCAAGTAGTTTCAAAATTTTTGAAACAATATTTTTTTCCTTCAATCTAGCCAAATTCATCTGTATTCTTTTTCTTTTTGCATTCCGTTGTGATAGTGATTTTTAAAAATACATGTGAATGCATTCTGTAATTTTTTTAAAGTTTTTAATTCATCCAGTATAGCTATAGAACGAAGCTGACCAGAAACTGGTAAAAATGTAAAATGCCATTAAATGTTATATGCATTTTAATACATTGTTGCAATATTCATAATAAATTTTGTTGAGTGTTGGTTGGTTGATTTGGGCATGTTTTGAAAAATCAAGGTTCGCGCCAGAGTCTGCAAACCTGCTCAAAAGCATATAAGCAGGAGAAACCACAGAATAAGAGAAAATGACTGCTGGAGAAAGCAGCCATGCATAACATGTGAAGTAGTTCATTTTCTAATGATATTTTCTGCCCTTCTTAGGGCCAAGAAAAACACAGTAGATGGATGCTGACCTATTTCTAAGAGGACTGCTACTACTACTACTACTACTACTAGCAAGGTCCAACTCCAAAACTACCCACTACAGAGCTGAAACGAACATTTCTCCAGACTGCTACCAATATCCACCTTATAAATTAACATTTTGTGACACCGAATATCAAAGGACTCACTCTAAATCAAATAAATAAAAATATTTATTTTATACCCTTCAGTCGGTTCATTTTTATTTGTGAAGTTCTGATAAAATAATCAGAAAAAACCTGCTGGCACTCTTATGGCAGACTTGAAGAAACTGGTTCTGGCTACACATTCTTTTGGAAAGGCAAAGATTAAGGGGAGAGAAGAATCCAAGAAGTTGGTTTTGCTATTAAAACCTACATCATACAAGACCATCATGTAACATCAACTGTCATCAATGAATGGTTTACAATTCTTTAGTTGCCACTTCCTAGAGAGAATTACATCACACTCTCATTTCTGCTTATGCTCCAACTCTTGATGCTGATGAAGAAGCAAAGATTCAGTTTTAACAACAACTAAGTAACATCATTGTCAACATACCTACAAAGGACAAACTCTTATTACTAAGGGATTTCAATGCAAGTGTAGGAAAGGATCATTGCCCATGGGAAAATGTCATCAGAAAAGAAGGCTTTGGGAATTGCAATTCCAATCATCATCTGCTATTAGGTGTATGCATGAAAGACATTTTATTCATCACGAATACACAGTTCAAACTTCTTGCTTCAAGATGAAATGGATACATCTCTGATCCAAAAACTGATATCTGATACAGATCATTGCCTTGTCACCATATACATGAGAATCACTGAAAACAATAATACAACATCAACCACAATTTTGTAGAAAATATGATATCTCAAAACTCCAGAACCCTGACACTGCAACCATTTTTGAAGCCAAATTGTGAGGAAATTTGTTCTAATCCAGTCAACAACCAATCTGTTAATGAAGAATGGAGAACTATCCATGATATAGCCACAGAAACAGGAAATACTGTCATCAGCTTCGCCAAGAACAAGAATCAAGACTGTTTTTATGAAAACAATATTGAAATCAACAACCTGATTGAGGTAAAAAAGAATGCTTGTCTGATTCATGAACAAGATAGAAGATCCAGTCTTAAAAAGAAGCATTTCCAGATGCTAAAACAAGAGTGTCAAACAAAACTAAGAGAACTGTGGAACATTTGTTGGCAATAAAATGCAGTACCACTTCAGGGCGATGCAGATACATATCTTCTCAGATATTTCTATGCTAGAACGAAACAACTATTTTGGCCAGTATGAACATCCACTGGATCCCTTCTAACAACTGATAATAGAAACACCCTGACCAATCCACAAGACATACTCTTAAGCTGGAAGGAACAATATTCCATACTCCTAAATAGAAACTCGACCAGAGATGAGGACTTCTTGAGAAATGTTCCAAATCCTCCTCCTAAGCTATGGATAAACATAAGGCCTACTTTTCAAGAATTCAAGCAAGTTGTGATGCAAATGAAATCAAGGAAATCCCCAAACCCAGATAATATAACTTTCAAACTGGTCAAACATGGAGGCTTACTTCTGCAAAATCACATTTTCACCCTCATTCTGAAGATGTGGGATTCCCAACAAGTTCCAAAAAGAACTAAAAGATGCAGTAATTATAATGACCTTCAAAATACGTGACTGAAAAGCCTGTGGGAACTATACAGGAATATTATTACTCTCCCTCACTGGAAAAATCTTTGACAGCATTCTTCTAAATTAGCTCCAGATCATTGCTGCAAAGATCCTTCCAGAATCTCAATGAAGATTCCATGCCTCTCATGGGACAATCAACATGATTTTCTCTGCATCGCAATTCTAAGAGAAAAGCAGTGAACAACAAAAACCTATTTCCTTGTTTCTGTGACTTAAAAAAGGCTTTTGAAAGTATCCCAAGATCTGCAATGTGGACATTTCTTCATTGTTTTGCATGACCCAACCACTTTATCGCTTTGGTTTCAAGCAATGCATAATGATATGTCTGGATATGTATTCCTCTAAAACATGCTTTCAGAAGCATTTCTAATCACATGGGGACTAAAACAATGACGTGTCTTGGCACCTATGTTATTCTCCATGTATCTGGCTGCAATACTTCATAAACTTCATCCTGACAATCCAAGATGTGACATCAGATATTGATATGATCAAGGAGTTTTCAACCTTAGTAGACGTTGATCTAAATCCCTAACATACATGCAACAAATCTCAACTTCAGTATGCTGACAACAACACTGCCCTCTGTCATTTAAAGAAAAACTCCAACAGTCTGTGAAGATGGTAAGATATATAGTTTTAAGTTATGCTATATTTTAAGGGTTAAAGAGCTCAGTATCAGGGATAGAGCATATGTAAATATAAAAGTGGACATTGAAGCCAACACCCAGAAGCAACAGTTTGTTTCATGCTAAATGTAATCATCAGGCCAAAGATGGATTACCTGATGATTGTGTTTAGCATGAAAGACTGTCACCTCTGGGTGTTGACTTCAGAGTCCACTTATATATATATATATATATATATATATATATATATATATATATATATATATATATCTGTGTGTATGTGTGTTAATCAGTAGTTACCATTTCCATAGCATAGGACAAATACAAAGAAATTTTTTTCTCAAGGAAAACTTTTGTGATGTTCCTGAAAATTAAAATTTTAAACACTTAAAATTGTAAATCACATTATTTCTCTTTATTATTAAAATATGTAAATTACAATTCATTCTGTTCTTAGATAGTAAAGATTAATTACAGAATTTCAACAGGTTCATCTGGTTCTCTTCAATTCAATAACTTCCAATTCTAATTACAAAATCTTTTTCCTAAATTACACTTTATCTTAAGATATGTTAATGTATTCTTCCTGAGCTTTATGGACTGCACAACAAAAATGTTACTTTTTTCATATCTTTATCTCCCCCGCATCCAACCAAAAACCTCTTCAATCAAGTTTCCTATTAACAAAATATTCCAAATGTATTTTCACATATCAAATATTTAAAACAAATCTTGGAGATTAAATGCTTAATTTTCATTGCTATTCAGGGTTGTAAAATGTACATAAACGGTATAAAATCTCAATCATAAAATAATGAATTTATATTTTAATTAAAAATCAATCAATTCAAATTAAAATTTTCATTGGCTTTCACTTAATGACTGACAAAAGTGATTGTCAACATTTTGTCAACAATTTCAAACATGGAGGCAATGATAATGTTTGATAAATGTTTATGTTAGTTGTGCTTTCAACCACAAGGCAGCCTTACAAATACATCTGCTTTAATTTATTTTCAGGAGTTAGCAGCAAAGGAAAACAAAAAAAAATGCAAGATCAGACAAAAGGAAAATAGTCATAGTCAGAAACTGGCCTAGGAGAAGTGGAGTTCTTGCTAGCTGAATGGAAGATCTGATTTGTTAGTTTGTTGTGAGAAAGTACAGAAATAGCAGTGAAAATGTCCAAAGTGTCACTTACCTACCAAGTGAACCCATGAATGGAAAAACCACTATAAGACTATGCTGATTTCTAGTGTTCTGAACTTAAGGAGAGATGATGCTTTTTTTCAAAGCACCAAATATTTAATAGATTTTAAGTTTAACTGAAGAAATGTAACTATTGCTTAAAAGTAATATAATAATTTAATATAATTCACAAAGATTCTTTTTTTTTTTTTTTAACAATTTCACCCCCAAGCAAGATTGTCGGTAATATGCAGGTGGTTACAGGAACTAAAAGTGAGAGAAAAGACTGAGTATAGGGAGGAATGAGGAAAGGAAAAAAGATGAATGGGATTCAAGAATACAGAAGATGGTGATTGAGGTTGCATTTTAATTTTTGAAGATTGTAGTTATCAGGAATGCAAGTAAACAAAAAGGTTTTGCACAGGTGGGAAGTGTGAGAAAAGAAACTGTTGGAGTACAACTGGCAGTTGCATTTAGCTATTTCATCAGTAAATGAGTGGGACCTCGATGCAAAATTTAGTGGCATACTTAAATTCATGCAGTCAGTACACCAGGGAAAAAATCTCATCACAGCAGTTGCCATGAAAAATATTTGTAGAAAAGACAGAGGGAAGCCACATCATGTTGGTGAGAAAATGACTGAAGTTAAGATGCCAAGCCAGGATCAATTACATCACAGATCCTTCTTTGGATTTTGTCAACAACCTTGAGATGAATAGCGGGACCACCAGACGAAATATGGCAGAAGTATTCAATGCAGAGACGAATGTTTATTGCTAGAATAAATGATTATGAGTGGAATAAACAAACTATAAACTGATTCATTCAATCTACCGTGATGTCTCAATAACAAAATGATAACAGGACATGTCACAGAGGAAGTTTAAGTTATGCCTTTAATAAAAGATGATAACATTAATTCAACATCGGTAGAAAAAGCCAGGATTTAAATTACCCCAAAAATCACAATTATTTGTATGCAGCCATCTCTTTTCATCAGAAATTCTTTTGATAATTTTTCAATTAAAACCTTTCTGTTTGTTGTGCCATATGTGACTCAGATGATACCAAAATAGACTTTGCACTCAGTGGCCATCAGAGAAGACATGTGTATCAGCAGATTGACCTGAGAGCTGAATTCCTTGCTGCTAAGTGCAGATCTGCACTATGACTAGATCTCAGTGTCTATCCTTGAAATGTATGCACATGGTTGACCTAGCTGTGTCTAGAATGTGCACATGTGGGACAAACCAGGTGACATAACCAAGAAATAAGAAAGAAAGTCTTATACATAATAACGGGCATGTGAAATCCATGTTTGGAGAAAAACCCAAAGCCAGATACCTACTTATTAACAATCCAAAGTTTGTTTTTTTTCCTTTTTTTAATCATTTCACGTGTAAATAATTGAATAATTGATTAGTCACTGAATTAAGAATTATTACATATGAGAGATTTAGTTTCACTAGTTGTAACCCATGAAAATTTCATGATTTTAATATTCTGATGAATCTTAATTCTTAAGTTAATGACTGAATAAGCTGATGGCGACTTCTACAACAATAAAATATCCATAGAAATTCCCCTATCATGTTGTGAAATATTTGATCTTAACAATTCTAACAAAATATCGCAATAGCAATCATAATAGAATCATGCTGGTCATTATTTTAAAAAGTGGGTACAAATGAAAAGATATGAAATTGACAACATTTTCCATTTCACTGAAACAAACATTAAACACTTCTATCTTCCCTTCTTTCTTTCCTTCATTTTCTCACTGAAACTAAGTAGCTTTTCCCCTCTTTCCCAGCAATCAAAATGGAATAGTCCTTTATATAAGGTATTGGCAGGGCATAATAGTCATGCTAACTAATGAAGAAGGGGACAAGCACATTTATAATTGGATGTTCTTATTGATAGAGTTGATAACATTATAGTCGCAATTAAAATAATAATGCAACAATTCATGGAATGAATGGAAATTTCAAGCAGAATTTAAGTATTTTTTTTCCCAAGTAATTTTTTTAGTTGTTTACAACGACTGATTTTTCATCAAACTAATTTTCTTATTTCTGAAGTTATCATTAACAATTTCCAGTTCCAGACAAAAATACATTTACACACTGCAGGGCTTTTAGACACAGTGGCATATATATATATATATATCATGCTCATATATGTTGATTTATAAAAACGTCCAAAACCTATTCAGAATGCGTCATGCCATAGCTAAGTAACAGGCTATAAATATTTCAGACATGGTGGCATGATAAACTGTATCATACAATCTCAAGAAAGTATATCACCTCAAAATACCAACCATTTCAAAATTCTTTAAAATGTATGCACACTTAAAACAGAAATATACTTTTTGCTTTGGTTAAGTGATACTAATGCATGTCCTAATATTTACTCAACCTCAGGGGTTATCAGC
Source organism: Acanthosepion lycidas (assembly GCA_963932145.1). Classification (NCBI taxonomy): domain Eukaryota; kingdom Metazoa; phylum Mollusca; class Cephalopoda; order Sepiida; family Sepiidae; genus Acanthosepion; species Acanthosepion lycidas. The sequence goes on along the minus strand of OZ010574.1, from coordinate 62,755,254 downwards.
AAAATAAGGTTTCATATATTATGTATTTACTCAACATGCATGAAACTATATATATTGTGATCCCTAAAGTGTTAATTTCTAATTGCTGATTTCCTTTTTTATTTCAGAGTGACAAGTGTATCCCAGAATGGCTCAATGCCTGACACGGCATGGGTATGCTCAGCTAGCATCCTGTTACAAAGTATGGCAGTCCATGGTACAAATACAAAGATATTAATGCAGTGTTCATTGTGCTCATGCTTTTGTAGATGCCAAAACCATCAGAAATTGTCATTCCATGCTGATGGCATCTGTGATAGATACCCACAGAAGTGGTTGTCCTTCAATATCCAGATTGGAAGAAAATATGAAAAAACTTAGAGGAAATATTCTCTACTGTAGTTCTTCGTTATATGGATCAAAATATGAGGGTAAGTCAAAACATTATCCACACTTTCAGCATTACATATCTTTAGGTTTGTCACATTGCCTTCTGCTCATGTGTGCTTATACTTGGTACTATTGCAGCCACGTGATCAAAGTTTGAGCATGATCGTGCCAGCAAACCAATCACATTACCATAATAGTACCAAATATAAGCATGCATGCACAGAAGGCAGTGTGACAAACCTAAAGATATGCTATGGTGAAAGTGTGGATAATTTTTGAATTACCTTTGTAAAACAGGGTTCATAATATCAACCAATAATTAACAAAGTTATTAATCATTTTAAATAGGGAGTTTCTTTCTACACACACACTGCAGAAGATAAATTTACATAGCAGATAATGTTAAACTGAAATATGTTCAAGGAAGATAAGAAAACCAAGAAGATAAGGGAAATAAAAGAGAGTGAAGTTTCTAGTTTGTTTTTAAATGCAAGTACATATATTGACTATAATGGGGCACATTCATATGTGTTCATAATTATAATAGAGCACATTTCATGCACATTTACAAAAAAATTCATAACTATCAATTACATTAATTTTTTGTCTTAGGAATTCACCCCTGAAGATGATCTTGGATGAGATTTAAAGTACTTGAAGGAAAATAAGAGAAATGAATAACTATGGTGTCTTCCTTAATCAGTTTAATAACAACATTAAGAAATTGATCCATGAATTTGAAAGGTTTAAAATAAAAACAAATAGACATAATATGTTCAGATTATTCATGCTTGAATGAAGATATGCTGCATATATATATATATATATATATATATATTATCCAGATAACTCATAAACTATATACTGATTAAGAAAAAAACTTTATTAAACAAATCTGAAATCACTTTCAAAAATCTTTATCAAAAAATGGAATAAAAATATAAATTAAAAAGATGTGCAAAAGTAAACCAACCTTTACATTTACATTCTGCATTTTTGTTCTACCTCGTTTGCCAGAGCAAATAATTTTTTATGCACATGTGAAAATCAAAATGACACATGTTCATTTTTTTGGTAAACTGCGAATACTACAATCATGCAAAAGTGTACAGTTAAAGACTAAACTTAAAAAAAAAATATGTCAAGATCAAAAGAACTTCCTGAAGCTTTAAAAAATTGCATAATTGAAGCCTATAATGATGGAAAAGGCTACAAAAAGCTATCACTATGATTTGGAATGCACATCTCCACCAGGCGACAAATTATTTATAAACGGAAGGCCTTTGGTATGATGACACTGCAATCAAGAATTGGCTGTCTGCCAAAAACAACTGCAAGAGCAAGTAAAGATCTAGTTCAACAAGCACAGACAAATCCTGCTGTGACCTCTGCAGTTCTCCAACACTCCCTGGCCAATGTCATAATCAATGTGCATGCGTCTATAGTGCGACAAAATCTGAACAATGCCCGTCTTCATGGCAGAATGCCTAGAAAAAAGGCCACTGCCTTCAAGAAAACATAAACAAGACCAGGTCAACTATGCTAAAGCTCATATTAATAAGCTAGAAATGTTCTGGCAAAGAGTTTTATGGTCAAATGAGACCAAACTAGGGTTTTTTGGGAGGAATGATAGGCAGTGTATCTGGTGAGCACCTAACACATTTTTGAAGAGAAGAATTTGGTACAACAGTTAAACATGGCAGCAACAGCATTATGATTTGGAGGTGCATCTGGAACAGGCAAAATAGTAAGCATTGACGGCACAATGGATTATGGAAGATACCAAGAAATTCTGAACGAAAGTGTCTTAACCTTGGTTTGAAAGTTGGGTATAAGTCAGAACTGGTTCTTTCAACACGACAATGATCTAAAGCATCAAAGAAAATCCACAAAAGAATGGGTTTTAAAAAAATAATAATAATAATAAAAATAAGAAGAAATTTCAAATCTTTGAATGGTCTAGTTAAAGTTCTGATCTAAACCCAATTGAAAATCTGTGGTTCAAGTTAATGAAAGCAGTACATGCAAGAAACCCAGGTAATATTGAGCAATTGTGGGAGTTTGCCAAGAAGAATGGTCAGAAATTGATGCTCACTACAGCCAGAAACGTTTTAAAAATTATAGAAAAAGACTGGTTGACTCAAAAGGAGGAGTCACCAAGTAATAAATGCAAGGTTTCACTTAGTTTTGCATATTTTCATTTTTAATTAATATTTTTATTCTAGCTTCATAAAATTTTTCAAAAGTGTAATGCATTTAATAAAGCTTTTTCTTAATGAATATAAATTGTTGATTATCTGGAAAAATATTTTTTTTATATTATCTTAGGGTTTTACTGACTTTTGCGCAGCACTGTATATATCTCCATATCTTTCTTTACTATCATATATATATATATATATATATATATACATATATACATACATAAACACACTAGCAGGGATACCTGGCATTGCTCAGAAGATCTCTGAATAAAAATTTATTAATGACAATTTATTTATATTTCTAATCATCTTATGGAAAATAAATTTTTATTCAATCTTTAAAAAATAAACTACATTGTTTTTGGGTCCGTTACAAAATAACTAAATTAGGAAAATACCACACTACCAATACGATGCTCCCCATATTTTTTATTCAAAAAGACACCTTAATTTAAATAAAATATATATAAATTTGTAAACCAAATATTCAACATGACTAATGTTGATCATAACTCATATCTGTCTGTCCTAATTTTTATTTAACTAATTTTTTTTTTCAAATACAAATATAACTTGAAATGTAAACATAATCGATTTTCAAAACTAAATTCTCAATGTATCTTGCTTCTACTCTTTTTATAAATAGTTAATAATTAAATTCATTTATGGAGAAATGTTTGCTTTTTCAGTGTAATGTTTAAAAGTAAAACTTTATTTACTTAAAAAAAATTTAAATTCCCCTTCCAAAATTAATAGTAAATGATTATTTTTCAAAGTAAGACTCACTATAGTTTTTGCTTGAAAAAATGATTAAATTAAATACATTTAAATATATCTTAATTTAAGTTTATTTATTTTTTTATTAATAATAATCCCCTCCAAAATAAATAGTAGATAATTATTTTTTGAAGAAGTAAGGCTCACTATAGTTTTTGCGTTAAAAAATGATTAAATTAAGTGTTCGAATATATCTTAATTTAAGTTTATTGACTTATTTAGATGTTTTAACTGGACACACAGACTCAAATATTTGAATAAATAAATATTAAACTCATTGTCAAATAATTGTATTCTTCTAAATTTACTTTCTTGTTTTAATATACATTTTTTAAAGTTATTCTTTTATTTACTATAGATATGAAAATAAATTCAAGAGAATAGAAATTTTAAAAATACATACATGTATAGCATTTCAAAAGTATCTGCAGAATTAAAAAGTAAAAACAAACAGTAATCATTATAAGGAATAAGAATTACTATCGTTCATTTTTACTTTTTAATTCTGAGAAATTTGAATACATTCTAATGCATTTTAATTTTAAAATATCTTTGTAAATACAAATCATATGATATTTTTTTTTACAAAAAGCTGGTTTGGGTGATAATGAGTCTGTATATATATTTACTTTGTCATTAATTTCTGTAGATTTTTAGTTTTAGCTGGGCACACGTGCACACATACAAACAACTGCCCTTATATATATATATATATATATATATATATATATATATATATATTCATATATATTCATAGTGTGATGGATAAATTTTCATATAAATCATGCAAAAATGAAAGTAACACTGACATTTCATTTAAACAGATATATTTACAAAAATTACACAAAATTATCTTGAAATTTGCTTCAGCCATGGCCTTCAGGTGATTTCAAAATCTCCAGCATTTTTTCTGGACTGTCTTCTTGTTTATGTAGATGAATGCTGCCATAATCCTTGCCTTCAGTTCATCTTTGGTGTTACAAGCAGTTTTGTTGGTCTCCCACTCAACTGTGTCCAACACATAATAATCAATGGGGTTGCAGTCTGAGGAGTTAGAGGACCCAGATGTAAAGGGTGATGTGGTTGCAGAAATTGTCTGACAGCCATGACTGGGTTCTCCTGTTTGTGTGGCATGGTGCAGAGCCCTGTTGCCAGACACAGGGTCTTCCAGCAGCCACCCTCTTGACCCAGATCAACACTAGCTCCTCAAAACACTTATGTAAACCTCTGTGTTGAGTCTGAGGTCCTGTGGGAAAATGAATGATGACAAAGTGGTAATCCCAAGTGATCACTCCAAACACCATGATGTTGACTGGCTATATTATCCAACTCTTTCTGAATTCTCTGCACTGTCCTCCGATTGACACCCAAAACACTCTGAAATGTTTGTATTGGAGATTCCAGTGCAAATTCCAAGTAGTAAAGCATAACATTTCCAAATTTCTGACAGAGTGAATTGCATCAGGGTGCTCATTTTTCAGAGACAGTGCCCAACTGACCCTACTATAATGTGGAGTCAGCAAAATCAAAAACAGACAATGCACATATTAAAGATATATAATGGCGACAATTTACCTATCGCACCCTGTGTGTGTGTGTATATATATATATATATATATATATATATATATATATCGGTTCGTGTAAATAAAACAGTGCTCAATACAAAATGAGAGCTATTAAGTATATGGGGTATTATGTGTATTTATTTATATGTATATAGGAGATGAGAACAAATCGAATATAAATTCAAATGTTCATAACATTCATTTAAAATAGGTCCCCATACAATCCAATAGTAGAGCAATATTCTTTATTATAGGGTATTACATTCAAACATGTATAAACAGTGCTACATAAATGCACTCATGTTTTGATAGGTATTAACACATCTCATCAGGTGTCAATAAATGCCTGATTTTTACAGTTATTGGGATTTAATTACATACAACCTCTTTTCCCAGAAAAGAAAAGACAGAAAAAAAAGCAAGAAAGAAAGATATAAGATAAAATCTCTTTTCCAGAGAAAAGGAAGAAGAGAAAAAGGAAAAATATAGAGAAAATAGATATAGGGAATGTAAAGTAGCAAAACTTGTTATGTTTATAATTGGTTCAACCAATCAAAATGGCCTATGTTAAGTAAGAGGTCATGAAACAGATTTAAAATTGCATTGAATACAGGCGTTATATTTGAAACAAAATCTTTGCTTCAATGTTAACATCAAATGGCTGAGGAAGAAAATGTAATTTAACAATACTTTATATTAGATAAATAATATGGCTATTTAACAAATAGATGAAGGAAAAGGAAAGAATCCTATGTCCTACTTAAAGACCATAAGCCTGTGATCAAGACCAAACTTCCTACAAGCATTATAAATCCCACCAGATCAGAGATTGGAAGGATAAGCAAAGTTATCCTTGAATGTGTTAATAAACAAATTAGAACTCACCTTGGACTTATTCCATGTGTGGGTACCACTAAAATTACTAACTGGTTTAGAAGCATCAACAACAAAAACAGTTGCATTGTTATCCAGTTCAATATTACTGATTTCTACCTTTCAATATCCAAGAGCTTCTTTACACTGGCTTTAGAATTTGCCAAAGTTTATTTCAATATCTCTAGTGAAGAGATAAGTATTATAATGAACTGTAGGAGATCTGTCCTCATCCACAATAAAGAACAGTAGGTAAAATATTCTGATAACTTTGACATTTCTATGGGATCATTGGATTCCGCAGAGTCTTCTGATCTAGTTGGTTTATATATTTTGTATATCCTTACTGCTTATGAGAAGATCTCTCTAGATAGTATAGGGCCATACAAAGATGATGGTCTTATGGTTGTAAAAAACTCTACGAAAATTAAAATTGATAAACTAAGAAAAATGATTCATAGAGAATTTAAAAGTTTAGATCTTGAGATTAAAATAAGTATTAATATCAAACAAGTTGATTTTCTTGATGTAACATTGGATCTAGTCTATAACAATTTTCAGCCTTATATGAAAAACAATGTCAACCCAATCTCTATCCACTCTAATTCCAATCACCCACCGTCTGTAATCCAACAAATTCCTTCCTCTGTAGAACATAGAATTAGCAAACACTCATCAGACAAAGATGAGTTTGAGAAACATAGCAGTGTGTACAATAAAGTTCTTAGGAATAGTGGGTATAAGTACACTGAAATTCACTTTAGAGAATATGATGGTCAGTCAGTTATGTGCCATGCGTGATACATACTTAGGTGATTTTGTTTCTTTCGATACATGACTGACAAGGCAGATTTTTTCCCACAGTAGGTTGCTATTTCTTTCTGCAGTAGACCAGTAACCATCCAAGGTTACAGAACCCAGTCTGTCCTGCTATTTACTCATAGCTGGGAGGAGAAGAAGAGGATTCATACCTTTTCCAAGTGTGTTAGCATGTAAGTGAATGTAATGGATTCAACTGGAATTCAAACTCAGCCCTCCAGTTCCTCAATCTGAGCCGCTATCCATTGCTCCATTGTATGTAATTCTAAGAAAAGAAATAGGAAAATGATCTGGTACACACCTCCATTTAATCAATTAGTTAGTATGAAGTTAGGCCATAAGTTTCTCAAATTAATTGACAAACATTTTCCTCTTAGTAAAATTTTTAATAAGAATACATTAAAACTTAGTTATATTTGCACCAATAATCTTGAGAAAACTATAAATTTTCACAACAATAAAACACTAAAAAAATTTAATAATTTTAACTAAAATGTAAGCACTAATACAAATATTGTTAAGGACAATGTAATTGTAGGAATCCTAACCAATGCCTAATGTCTAACAAATGCTTAACTGAATCCTTTGTGTATCTGTGTTCTCTCTCTACAGTAGAAAATTCAATGATTGAAAAGTTTTATATTGGCAGTACCAAGAATGCTTTCAAAAACCAGTGGTATTAGCACTTATCCTCTTTTACTGATGTTACTTATACAAACGATACGTCACTTTCAAAATATTTTTGGAAGAAGAAAATAAAACCCCTAAAGTTAAATGGAAATTTTTAAAACTGGTAAGGACATGTAGATCCTTATATGAACCTTGTTTTCTATGTTTACAGGAGAAAATGCAGATAATCAGATTTTAAATAGGGAGGATTTATTAAATTAAAGATTTGAATTAATAATCAATTGTAAACACATTTTACCTTTAACCTTGCAATTTTGCTAGACTTTGAAATTTAACAATTGCTTCTTCTTATATGCTGAATAACCTTGTTGCAAACATATAAAGTTTATCTTTAATTAGACTTTTTCGATGTAGTATAGTTTGTATGTTAGTCTTCTGGTAATATTTAGTCTAGAGGTATATACATTTGGTTGATGTTTTAACATTTTCTATTGATTTGTTTTATTAATACTTTATATAAAACTCTTTAGTTAACAGTTGCATCCTATTGAGTATATATTTTATTATTTTATATGATCTATATGTTAAATGTTTTGTTTACTCCATTTATTTAAATATTTTGTTTGATCTTTAAGTTTTCATTATTTCGTTAAATATTTGTTTCTTTTTCTCCATTTGTTTCTTAAACAGCCATATTATTTATCTACTATAAATTGTTAAATTATGTTTTTTCCTCATAGGAAATGTCAACCATTTGATGTTAACATTGTAATGAAGATTTTGTTTCAAATATAACATCTGTATTCATTGCAAATTTAAATCTCTGTTTCATAACCTCTTACTTAACATAGGCCATTTTGATTGGTTGAACCAATTATAAACATAACAAGTTTTGCTACTTTACATTCCCTATATCTATTTTCTCTATATTTTTCCTTTTTCTCTTCTTCCTTTTCTCTGGAAAAGAGATTATATCTTGTGTCTTTCTTTCTTGCACCTTTTCTTTTTTTCACAGGGAAAAAGGTTGTATGTAATTAAATCCTGATAATTGTAATAAGCAGTCATTTACTAAAACCTAAATATATATATATATATATAAGGAGGCATGGTGGAGTAATGTATAGTGGCTTGGATTGAGGAATCGGAGAGCCGAGTTCAAATTCCAGTCGAATCCATTACATTCACTTACATGCTAATACCCTTGGGAAAGGTATGAATCCTCTTCTTCTCCCTCCAGCTATGGATAAAATAGCAGGACAGCCTGGGTTCTATAGCCTTGGATGGCAACTGGTCTAGGAGACGGACAACTCTGAATTCAAAACCTGTGGAGGGTCGTTTGGGAACCTTGTGACATTCGGTGCACCAGGTCTCTGTATTCGTCCCTCCAAAAAGTGTGGATGGTCCTGCACGAGGCCTTCACCACTATAATCAAATCTCATGTGCCGGTGTCGGGTTGTCGGTTTCCTGGAAACTGATCTGCTTGACCCTCATACGTCGAATCTCGACAGGAGAGTCGATCATATATCCAGGTAAGATGAGAATGAATAGTGTACAATTCCAACATTTGTAACATTTAATTTGAAAGAGGACTCAATACAAAGTAAAGCAATATTATCTATTCTAGGATATTACACCGAAAACAGGCCAAAGTTGCTACACAATTGCAGTCGTGTTTTGATGCATATCAATGCATCTCATCAAAACATGACTGCAGTTGTGTAGTGATTTTGACATGTTTTCAGTGTAATATCTTAATATATATATATATATATAGATAGATAGATATGAGTGTGAATATAAACCAAATAATGAGATATTAACAACTGAGCAAATAAATATTTATTTAATATAAGGTGTAAACAAAATAGTGCTCAATGTAGTTAAACAGAGCTAAGTAGTATATATTAATAAATATACATATACCTACATTTGTAGTGCAACTCAAAGTTTCATATTTTTCCTAAGTCGTCAGGCATGATCTGGTGAATGAAATGCTTATTACAGTACTGTAATAAGTGTTTCATTCACCAGTTCATATAATTCCAAGGTTTGAATAAGCAGCTCTAAATAGAGTCTGCCCAAAACTAGCCTTCTGGCAAAAAAGTGCTCCATGCCATAAAAATGACAGAGCATTTGAATATTAATTAATATATTAATTCAATAACGAGGTAGGCAACGACTGGCCACTACTTTAAATTTCATGTGCTTACACACTCCAGGCAGCCAGTAACTTGCAGTAATAAGATGATTACTTTATATACAACCAGACGAGTACAATTTGACAAGCAAACCAAACTCACACAGTGGGGAGAGTAGATCATCCAGCCAAGATCTAAAATGGCAAAAACAAAAAAAAAATTCAACCTGGAAAGGTTTGCCAGTATAGCAACAAGCGTTTAATAACAAGAGGAACTGGTGTCATGGTACAGGAGCTAAAGCATTAAGCCAAAAAAGTGCTCAACAGGACACTATATATATATATATATATATATATAGAGAGAGAGAGAGAGAGAGAGAGAGAGAGAGAGAGAGAGAGAGAGAGAGAGAGAGATGTGAGCGTTAACTCTCTACAAAACCTTCTGTAGAACTACAGTTATGCTGTTTCAAGTCTTCTCTTCATCTTGTCCACCATTTCCTATTAATTTTTTTTAGAATTCTTCTCTATGGTTTCCTCACCTATCAAAATCTGCCTTATGACTTTTCTTCTGTGACTATTTTAACAACTATTCTATTTTTTCAATTAATTTCACCAGTTACATTTAAATGAAAATAAATCATTTTAAAGTCAAGCAATGTTGTGCCTCGTCAGTACCTACAGCTTTGACTGCTTGAGAATACTAGGTGGTGTGATATATAGCAGCTCAAAATTGTTAATCAGAGAGCCAAGTTCTAATTCCAGTTGGGTTTGTTATATTCTCTTTTGCACAAATACCCTTCAGAAAGGTATGCATCCACCTCTTCTCTCCTCAGCTATAGGTTAATTAGTAAAACTTATATCACTAAAGCCATTATTATCCAAAAAAAATGGATACAAAATATTTAAGTTTCAACATTAAATAACCCATATAGATTGCTGCTACACAAAAAGAGACAATATTTTCAAATCAGTTATTAGCTGTGTTAATTAATTTTAAACTAAAATTGACCTAAAGTTTTACAAAAAAAAAGACAAATAAAGTCATCTCAGATTAATTAATACGCAAAATTTTACAGAAATTTTATTTTATTAATTATTAAAAACATGCAACAGAAAGTATTTAATATAAATGCATGTGACAGAAACTAAGCTGAATGAACTTTGTCAATTTCCTTCAAGCAGAAATCCAGTAACTATGGAAAAATATTCATCAGTGAGTAAATCTTGAATAATGGAAAAGTAAACCTAATTCTTGACATTGGACAATTTAGATCTTTGTCAGAAACTTACCTGGTCACTTTCTAGTTAACAGGTGTGGCAAATATAACCTACTTACAAATTCATAGCTTGTGATTTCTGTTTTTTAAACTCATATTGTACTTTTAAATTTCACTTTTAAGAACAATGAAACAGACTTTTTGTAAGAAATATAAGTACACAGCCTAGGAGTCACTCAAGGTAGAGGCTTACAGAGTAAGAGGCACAAATTATGCAGGTATGTGGAGAAGATAATGGTTAAACTTAAACAGGTTAAAATTATAGTGATCGGGAAAGCATCCTATTAGGAGTCAGTTCCACAAAGCAGCAGTTCACAGGAAGAAACTGTTCAAGTAGAACTTACCTCTCACTGTTGGAATAGAAAAAGAGTGAGGGTGGGTCACTACAATGTGCCTAGCATGGTGGGTCTTAACCATGAAAGTTAGAACTGGTGAAACTAAGGAATGTACTTTGAGCACTTTCTTTGGAAATAGTGATAGAGTTTCTTTTATGAGATTGACTCATGTGTGGACATGTCAGATTTGTCAACTCTGAGAACAATGCCAAGAGACACCTGGTTTTGAACGCTTTATCCCTGTCACCTGGTTCATAACTAATCTTCTCTCAGTTAACAATTAAAATGAATCTGCTCTCTTTTAATCGTCTTTGAGAACCATTTTTGCCTTCTATCAGGATGGCTAATGCTAACCTCCAGGAGAGTTACTAATTGCACCTTCCCTGACATTAAGTGGAAAGATTATATTAAATCAATTGCTAGCTTTGCTGCTATGAAAATTGGTTCACTGTGTCATTTTTCTCACCAGAATCTTGTTTTACATATTTATAAGTCTACAATTTATCCTTGCTTTGAATATTGCAGCTACATCTGGTCTGGTGCTCCTGCTATATATTTAGAGATTCTTGATAAAATCCAAACAAGAATCTGCAATGTTATTGGTCTGGAACCTCACCTTCATTCATTTTTCCACTGCTGTAACATAGCTTTTCTATAAATACTTTCATGGTAATTGTTCTGTTGAACTTTTTTCTATGGCATCTAAACTTTATCAATTTAAGCACAAAACTAGCTTGACAGAAAGCTCTCATTTTACAGTTGAAATGGCTAGATGTAACCATAAGTTCTATGTTATTAGTTTCTTCTCTCATGCTTCTTGCTTGTGGAACTCTCCTCCAGCTTCTTGCTTCCCAGTTGACCTTGATCTTCAAAAATTTCTATGCAAAGTTACTCATTATCTTTTATCTTCTTAATTCATGTTTTTATTATTCTCTCTCCGTAATAGTTTTTTTCCCTCATATTCTCTAACACACGAGTAACCTTTTGCATCTTAGAGGCTTTATTGCCTTGCATGGGCTGAAATGATAAAAAAAGAAAGAAAGCATTGGTTTTGCACTGAGTGTCAGTTTTTACAAGATTCTCCCTGTAAATGAATATTAAATTGTCAAGTTACTCGATGAATTAAAAGAGTTACAAAACAAAATCTATTTCCAATTCAGACCACATTTTCACCATTTCAGGCCACAATGCTACAATTCAGTTAAATTATTACAAAGAAAACATTTTCACTAACAAATCTACCTAACATGGATTTGTTTACAGATGAAATATTGGCTTGAAATGAGTTAATGTTGGTTCAAAATGTCTACATTGAACATAATTGCTGTACATTCAAAGAATGTACAGTAATTAGTCAGCATCTTAGAATTTTTTTAAAATCCTTTTGCTTCTTCATATTTTAGGCAAAAATTGTTTTTTTTTCTGAAATTAGAAATCTAAATTTCCAGGTTTTAAGATTTTTAGGTTGACAGGTCTGGTATGTATGTGTTTTTAAGAGAGATGCAAAAGACCCGTACCATGAATGGAAATTTTAAAATAAAATGTTTGAATAACTTCCATCCATCAGGTATAAGAATGATGTACATTATCTGAAACAGGAATTTTATTTCAATTATTTGATGTTTGTTGCACTCATTTTATTGAATTATGGTTTGAGAACATTTCTGTGATGCATTAATAAACACAAAGTTAATTGTAACTATTTTTAGAGACCAATTACATTTTACTAAAGCATAGTGCATATGGCTACTAGCATTCAGAGTTAGTCATGCCTTACAAAGAGACAGTGCTGCTTTCAGTTGAAATTTATAAAATCTTTCTTTTAAAAGATATTTCAGGAAGATAGGTTTTCCAAATCCAGTAGCTATTATCAATCTTTCTAGTAGTGACGAGGGCTTCCTTCCTAACTTTTTGTTTGAAGTAGTGCGGAATATTAACATCTTGATTATGTCATTATTTTCTCTTTGAGTTACATGTGATATCTATTTTAGTTGTTGCTGCTGTTGGTAGTCCTCAAAGGATGTGGTTTCTGTTATTTGATATAGTTTGTTAATCTATAGCTCCAGTTCATAATGTTTAAAGAAGTATGGTCTCCACCATGTTTCACAGGCTTCACTTGCTCAAAGCAATTTTTTACCATTGATCTTAGAAAGTGGTTGTATACAGCTGACAGTTTAGATATTTCTGAACAGGTTTGGCAGCATGCATGGCATACATATGAAAGGCTCGATATGACAAGGCTATTTCAGAATATCATTCAAGTTTTCAGGTTGATGTTTTGGGTTGTAGCAATTTGTGGTGTTGGGCAGACTATCTCTGGCACTGCCTATCTTATATTCAATTTCCTTTTCTCCTATGCTAAATTTGTTATAATTGATCCCATATACCAAGATATTTGAACTGTTTAGCATTTACTAATTTTACATCCTGAATTTTGATGATGGATTCAGGGTCAGTGCCATGACTGCTTTTATTTTAATTACATGTGTTGCTATAGAGATAAGCACAGAGTACATTTTGGCTTGTCATTCACTGTTACTCAGTTACCAGCATGACACAGCATTAACATAACAGTTTCAGTAGGAAATCAACCAAGCTTTCTTACGGGTCATTCATAGCTAGAAATTGAAAGTGTTTCCTCAGGATCTAACTCCTCATTTAATTAAAAGGTGGTTAGAGACATGTCCTGATGCTTACAGCAAAATGCAGATGGAATTGAGTTATTCCTTGGCACACCTATCATATATATAAAATGCACCATATATAAAAACACCATCCCTACTTTTAAAAAAATTATGATGGATTGACAGAATACTTTCCAATGATCGTTAGCTTATTCAGATTATTAAATACTCTTGGGGGTTGCAAATCTGTAATTATAGCAAACGAAATACGATCCAGATTAAGTGAATTTTATTTATCTATTTTTAAAAAGATTGATTCCAATAACGACATTATATTCAGTTTCAAAAAAATAAACAGATATGGAAAAGTGTTCGATCATAGGAAATTTGATTCTGTTTGAGATTGATAAAATTATCCCTCCTAATTTACCATTTGCTGATAATGTGTTTGGAATGAAACTGGAACCAATATGCTAAATCTGAATGGTGGAAAATATTGATAATGTAAAATCAATTCATTTAACTGCTCACCTCTGCCCTACCCAATTTCCAATTAATTTTGAAAGTAAAGTATCCAATGATTTACTTCTTTTTCCTTGTTTACAGATTAGAAATATATATTTTTTTTACTTTTTAGAATTTTAGAAGATTAAAGAAACTATTAGTGGGAAGAAGGCATTATTGAAAAAATAAAACAAAGAAATGAGATTTATACTTTCCCCCTTAAAACTTTTAGTACTCTTGACTTTTGGCAATCAACCAGAAATTCTAAATTCTGACAGCAGTGCATATACACTAAAGGCAAAATATTTGGATCCACCCTGCTTTTTGTAAATTATGACTTGACTATGCAATCTCCTGACCACTCTCCAGTGGGAGAGTGGTCAGGAGAGAGTGGTGGGATGAATTGGATAGGAAAGTTTGAAGAGAGTATCCAAAGAGTGAGAGTGAACTTTTTCAGTGCTTGAAGAATTCTTGGGAAAATCTGCCATGTACTTTTTTCCAACGCTATTGGAAAAAATGCCAAGAATTTGTAAAGCCATAATTAACACAGGTGTTGGTTTTATTGACAAAATCAATATGATGATGTTGTATAATTTATTTTATAGTTAAGTGTTTTATTTTTTTATCAAAATAAAAGCAAATATACTGTGGTTACTGAAACTTTATTTTTTACTTGAAAAAAAAAAATCACATTTTAAGATGTTTTTTTTTTTTTTTTTTAAATACATGGTGGCCCCAAACTTTATGCCAGTAGTGTAATTTGTCAGATTTTGGTCTGAATTCAGAAATAATGTAGGAATGGGAAAGTTCACTCCCTGTCTCATCTTAAATTTGTTTAAGAAAGAAGAAGAAGAAATTGTTGCGACCATTATCTTCACTTATACTTTTTGTTGCATTTTTAACCATTATAGAATATAAATCTGTATAGCAGCAAATCTAGGGCTGAAATATAGTCAAGGAAGTCAGGAAAACAAAGATAAGGGAAATAAAAGAGAGTGAAGTTAAGTTTCTAGGTTGTTTTTAAATGGAAGTTCAGTGGTGATTAAATTGCAGTAAGGTCTCAATATAAGATAAAACCAACTTTGGTACAAAAACACCAAATGGGAAAATCATTTGCAGCAACAAATTAGATGAGAATATTTTCCATTTCTTTATAGAAAGTGCTATCTCAGGTAAATCATTTTGTTTCTTTATTTTAATATGTCACACGGTGTAACGTCTTATATTGAGCTTGAATTTTTATCATCAGATGTTTCAATAATTTTGTGAGGGCATTAATTCTGTTCTTTTTTTTTAATATTTAAAATATTGGTTCAAATGTTGAATATTTTGTTTACTGTAGATTGTTTGATTTTTATAGACACTACTTTTAATGTTTATAATCGTTTTTGCAGGTTAATTTTGAAATTAATGAGGCCATGTAAGTAAAATATCTGCTGAATCACTTTTTCTTTTTTAATTTCAGATTAGAAATACATTTTTTTTTACTTCTTAGAATTTTAGAAGAATAAAGAAACTGTGGCAAAAAGGCAACAACCATTATTGAAAAAATAAAACAAAGAAATGAGATTTATATTAGCCACTTGAAACACTTATTAATTTCAGTAAGCAACCAAAATACCAATTCAGATTATCTGATTTTGATCTGAATTCAGAAATAGACTTGTGGGGATTGGATAGTTCACTCCAAATAGTGGTATCCCAAATTTCCAGGAACCGATTCTATAAAGGCAGGTAACCTTTAGGAACCTATTCTGTTTGTTTTATTTTCATTCTGAGAATGGAAACAAATCACTTTACAGTATAAAAAAGAATTAGACCATTTTGATAATTTAACAGAAAAAATTTATTTATTAAAATATTTCCAGATTGAAATTCTGTTCTTATCATATTTCTGTTCAGACATATGACAGTCTTTGATTCTAATGTCATCAGGTGTGTTATGGTTTCTTAGCCACATTCGAAATGAATCACCACAGTCCCAAAGATCCAATGGAAGACCTATCAAATTTATGACTTGAAGATTTGCCACATTTTTAACTTCAAGAATATTTCTTTTCTCAGAATAAATTATGTTCATAACAAAATACCCTCTCTTAGCCTCCACAGAACTTACAGCAATGGTATAAATTATATTTTTAGCTATTATATATCAGCTATAAATATATAAGATTATTTCCGGATAATCCAACAACTGGTTCACTAATCTTTTATAATTTTAAGAATCCGTTCACATGAACCAGTAGGATGCCACCCCTGTTCACTTCCTACTGCATCACAAGTTAGTTTACCTGTCATAGGAAAGATAGAAGTTGTTGTGACTATTATCTTTGCTCATGCTTTTTTGGTGCATTTTGATAAAGGTCTAAAAAGGCCTTTATCAAAATGCACAAAAAATGAAACCAAGAACTTTCAAATTGTTACTGATGAGAACTATCAAGACAAGTCCCTGCCAATTTTCAGGGATGGCCCATGCCTTGAGCACCTATTGGGGTTGGATATCAGTTGAGGAAGAACTTTGACCTCACTTTCACTGCATCAGAGAGTGAGCAAAAATTAGAATGGGTGATAGAATAAACAGGAAAATACATCCAGTGGCTGAAATGAACAGGACACATGAGTGCCCTGAGCCTTGAATAAACACAGATGTCCTGAGCATAAGAAAATGCATGCTGGAGTGGATGCATACTGGAAAAGACACAGCCACACAAAGTTGCATCGGCACATGGTCGGAAGAGGTGTGGTCACAAGAAGTTGTGTAGGTGACATATTGGAAGAAGGTGTAGCCACGTGAAATTGTATGGGTATCCAAATGTTATGAAACCAGTCCAATTCTTGGCCTGGCAGAGAGGCTGGTTAGAGTTTCACTGAAGATTTATCTCCAATTCCTGTATGCACATCCTAACCATTTGCCTCTAACCAATTGCCACAACTTGAACAATAAAGATATTAATTTATATTTTTACAATGTTCATTGCCTTCTTAGAGTCCAGCAGCAATATACAACATTGGGACAAGCTCAAACCAAACCTCACGAAACTTGTAAAAATGATCCAGTGCTAAATATACTGGGAAAATGGCCAGTTCCCAGTAAATACCTGACTCCTCTTGCTGTCCTCTAGTTTTACAAGAGCCAGATCAGGCCAAAAATTAAGTATTGCTGCCAAATATAGGCAGGAGCTGCCCAGTCTCCACTTTCCAGTCTCGTTAGAGTTCAAAAGAGTCCCCCACATCCTTATGGATGATGATTTATTTTCCACTCTACAACACCTTTCCCACAGATGAAACATTGCAAGCCTCTAGCTACTCTATTGCTATTTTCATGGAAAGTATTCTAGTAAACTCCTTTGCTTAATTCCTCCAATTCTAAGCTTCATGGCTAAGATCCTCCATGCCATGTACATTGTAGTGAACCACCATCATTCTATTCATATTCCATTGGTGAGATATAAGTTCTACTTAAGCAGCTTCTTCCCACAAACTGCTGCTTTGCAGAACCAACTCCCAAGAGTGTGCTTCCCTGATAACTACAATTTTAACCTGTTTAAGTCTAAGTTTAACTGTTATCTGCCCCACGTATCTGAATAATTTGTGTCTCTTACTTTGTAACCCTCTACCATGAATGGCTCTTGGGCCTTGTACAGAGTGAACATCATTGTAAAAAAAATTTAAAAGGAACATTTTTTAATACTTACAATCAGAATGAGTTCTGGGTACATAATCAAGGAAGAGGGTTTTGAGAACTTAATGCTCACAAGAGATATTGTGGGACAAAGGAAAACATTGAGTGAGTTAACTTGGCAAGATTTTGTGGGTGAAAGCAGAGCTATGACAATGAGGAATAGTAAAGAGGAATTTAAAGAGGAAGTTGTGGAGAGTCATGATCTCCCATATCGTGAAGGGTCACAGCATCTAAAAAGCATTAATGGATAGTAGAGTTGGGACAAAGAGGGATGGTAAACAGTCAAACATTGCTTAGAGCTACTAGGGACATAAATTTCTGGAGAGCCATGATCGCCCATGTCCTGAAAGTCCTCAGCACATAAAAGACAATAAAAGCCATGTGTAGTGTTTCTAATAACTATGAATGTTGACATAATTTGAGTATGTTACAAGCAAATCTGTTGCTGAAGTGTTTTTCAGTCAGGACTAGAGAATCTTTAAGTTGTGGAGATATGTAAGAATCTTCACATGAGAAGCAAATGATTTTCAGGTTTGAGGATGGGTCTAGTGACAATCAATATTTTATTTTCTTCCTAGCAAAGGACTTTTATCAGGATCTGCATTTGAATAATCTATGCATTACCTCCAAAGGAAATTTTGTTAAATGCTTGAACTTCAATATTTTTCTCTTGTGCAATATGCGGCAAACACATGTCAGTGCAGACACAAAAGAAGTCCATGGATCAGATGTGGACGTGTCTGCCAAAGCCAGTTACATCTGGGTTTTCCCTGTTAGTAGCAATATGGCTTGGCATGTTCAGAGATAGTAACTTGTCTAGATCTGGGTTTCTGTCTAGTTTCTCCTGTTAATAAAAGTGATGGGAAAACCAGCAGTCAGCAGTGGACAGTTGGCAAGACTTGGTGTCTTGTGAAGTCAGTCCTATGGTCATTTTATTCTTGAAGTTGCTGTGCCTCCTAAAGCAGTGTCATTTTGTTACTTTCTGTCTCTTTCCTTTCTCTGCCTATTCCCCCTGTAGCGGTTGAGAGAGCAACCGGTTAGGTGTTTCCCCCAACCTCAATACACCCTTGCTGTTTTTTACAACATAATATTCTTGCTTATAAATTAAACAAAAGAAAAACAATTTTATGTTGGAAAATATTACATGCAGGAAGATTATAAAAAGTAGAGCACCACAGAATAAAAAGTGAGGGGGCTAAATCAGAATTTATTGTTAAGTTATAAATATTCCTAAATTTATATCTTTTATCAGATCCTCTTATAGAATTAATTTTTTTTTTTTAGATATCCAACTGTAAAATTTATTTTGTTTTTATTTTAAATAATTTATAAAAAATTTATTGGCTATTTCCTTGTAATTATTTTTTGGAATGAGGCCTATAGACATTTTTTAAACTTTTATAAAAGTTGTAGAAGCTAATATTTCAGAAAAAAAGATAAAGTTTATTCATTTATTTTGAAAATTAATAGCAATAGTGATTTTTGAAAAATACAGATCAGCTTGTGGTGATAGAAAAATAAATAAAAATTTCAGCATCTTTAAAAAAAGAAGGACTTATAATAAAAATCACCAGGCAAACAAATCCATAGTTCAACCAACCAATCAGAAAGCTTTTACAATCAGAATGTAAGAATTTCTGCCTAACTTACCACCTAGAATTGATTCTCTGCTGAGTGATATGCATATAACCCCTTGCATGGTCCCTGCTAGCATCTCTAACCTTAATCTCCACAAAGCATGTGGACCCAATGGCATCCCTGTGATTAAGGTATCCCTGTATTAAGAAGCGTGCTCTCGAACTAACTCCTGTTCTCTTTAAACAGTATAATAAATGCTTTCTGCTTGCTGGAAGTCATCATCTGTTGTTCCAGTTTTTAGGAAACCTGATGAGCCGTCTGACTCATCCAACTATCAGCCTTCTGCCTCTTTTTGGGAAAATTTTAGAGGCCCTAATCAATGCTGAATTGGTTTGTCAACATATTACAAGGCCTTTTATAACACAAGCAATACAGCTTGTATTTTTCCAACTGCTGATGTACTAACAATAATTGTGGAAAAAGTCTATCATGCTCTAGATAAAAATGGCAAAGCCCAGCCTGTAGTGTTAGACATCTCGAAAGCCTTTGACAGGGTCTGACATTCAGGCCTTCTCCACAAGCTGAAAAGCTATGGTATCTCTGAGCACGTTTTTGAGCTAATCCAATCATTCCTATCAAATCGTGAAATGGAAGATGTCCTGCACAGTTAGTCATCTATATTCTTTCATACTAACACGGGTGTCCCGCAGGGCTCCATCTTTGGTCATACACTGTTTTTAATCTTCATTAATGACCTTTGCGATGACATCAGCACTCAACTTGCTATCTATGCTGCTGATACAACCATTTACTCCAACCATTTACCTCAAGATGCCATTAACTGGAGCAAAAGATAGGTTATTAATTTTAACGCCAACAAAACTAAACTTCTCTCCATTAATCACTTGAGTGACCCCTCTCTGCCATCCATCAGCACGGCTAATGCTATCCTTCAAGAAAATGACTCATTGCACTTTCTCAGGCTAATATTCTCAGCTGACATAAGGCAGAAAGACAATACTGAATCCATCACTAGATCAGCTGCTAAGAAAGTCAGTTCACTGTGTCAGCTGAGACTATTGTTCTCTACGGAATTTATCTTGCATATCTATGTCTACTATTCATTCATGCTTAGAATATTGCTGCCATATATGATTCAGTGCCCCAGCTATTTATCTGGAATTTAAGCACAATGCTACACTGGTAGTGAGATCTCATCAATTTATAGTTGAGTGAGCTAGATATAACCATAACTAACATTTTCTTATCTTGCACTTCTAGCTTGTGCAACTTCCTCCAGGCTCTATGCTTTCCAACCAACTTTAATCTGCAAAAATTTAAATGCAATGTCAATCGCTATCTACTTTCCTCCTGACTGCTATTTTCTCTTTCTCCTCATTACTAATGTCTCTGTTCCTAATTTGTCCACACCCTGTAACCCTTTGTGAAAAAAAGAAGAGAAATAAACCAGATCAAAATTTCTAAAAATAGTTTGACCAACCAATCAGAAAGCTTCACAATCGAGATATAAGGGTGCAAATCAATGTGAAATAAGCAGCCCTTTACAAAGTAGATCTATAGATGTATAAAATAAACAGATGGAAAATCAAACAAAAATGAGTTGATAAATTAATTTGTCCATTCTCTAATGTTGCAGTCATCATAAAATATCCAGAGATACCCAGAGGAGAAATGCTACATTTGCACAACTAGCTTACATTCCTTGCTATATTGGAAACAAACCTACTTTCCTTCTCCACATGGTCAAGCAGCGGCTATTATATATACATATGTATACATATGTAGCGACGGGGTTACCAATATTGTAGCGGGTTGTCACCATTATGTAAGGGTATGTACTACATATATATAACTTTGGCTAGGAAAAGCGGGATTAAGGACAATGCGTGGACGCAATGCAATTTATATTTGTTGTAAATAGCACATAGTGTAAAATACAAAACAGAATGTAATGATTTCAAAACATAACAATTGAATTTATTAGTGTTTAGTTTGGTGTACAAGCATATAAGCTGAGGGTGTGATAGAGTTATGTCTCTTAGATTTGGAAATATTTGTACTTGAGCTCATAAAGAAGAGGTAATTATTAAACTGTAGTTTAGAAGAACAAAGTTCCTTTAGCATGTTAGGAAATGTGAGTTGTAAACCTTGGTAAGAGTTCAGAAGAGATTTTAGAGTTCATACTTGCATGAATGTTGGTAATGGTCTTTAACGTCTGACCGCATGGTTAAGACGGGAGTTCTTGGAGATTACATCTTGGCAGCAAGGAGAAGATGGATGAAAAGAAACACGAGGGAGCCTATTTGTGCTTTGTTTATATATGGCTGTGTATCACGTGAGAGGCTCAGATCGAAAATACGGGAAATTTCATTCTTTGCGTGCAGGATATCTGATTGGTCAGAACTGACCAATCAGCAAGCTAGTTTTGAGGAGATCAACTAATGAATGCTTGTAGCATGATTTCTATATACTGTGCATATGTAATGGTGGTAATTTCCACAGGGGAAGAGTGCATTTTCCAATGGTGTGTAACCAGCAAATGTGGAATCTTCCACACATAAATACATATCTACTTCAACCCAGATTCTTTCTCTATTTCTCAATCTCTTTTTATACACTAGGACTTTTACACTTCAACTCTTGAAACTTCAACTTTCACCTTATCCTTCTGTATTGTTGTGTTATATAAAGATTTATTAGTAAATTTGCAGATAATGCCCCAGTGACCAATTTTTAAAAAACGCATTATTTCTGGTGTAAAAAAGCTTGATTATTACAAAAATAACAATAAGAATTGAGAAAACTCTACCGTTTTAGGAGATATTCCCAATATTAGTTGGGTTCCAGGTACAACTTAGCCGCGTCAGTCAGGGCGCTCGGTACGGTGATGGATTGACTTCACGGAACAGAAATATAGCGGGTGGCCAAGCTGTATCCAGGACCCAATGAATTAAGATTGGAAATACCTCCTAAAAAGGTAGCCTTTGCTCAATTTTTATTAATATTAATATTTTTGTAATAGTCAGGCTTTTTTTTTACAACAGGAATAATGATTTTTTAAAATTTATCACAAGGACATTATCTGTGCGTTCCAGTGGGTAAACTTTCGCGCAGTAATGGAGGGCAGACTGTACGCGGGACCAAAATAAGATTGGTAATTTCTTTCTTCTACCTAAACGGTAGAGTTTCCTCAATTTTTATTGCTATTTTTGTAATAATCAGGCTTTTTTACACCAAGAATAATACATTTTTTTTTTAATTGGTCACTTGGGCATTGTCTGCAAATTTACCAAACACAAGAAAGGATAAAGGTGGAAAAAGTTATCTGCAAATTTACCTATTTATTTTTTTGTATAAACTCTGTGCATTTTCCTATCGTTTCAAAAGGCGAAAATACACCGAAATCAACTAATCCCTCCTATCCTCTCAATAACATAGATTGAAGCTGAGAAGACTTTCCGCATTTTTTGACCCTAGTACCGTGGATGTATATTGTTGAATTATTTTTTCGTGTAGCTATTCAAAATTTCTTTAAGTTGCGGTCTTTTTGGCATCCAGAGAAATTAATATTTATTCACAAAAAAAAAAAAAAATATTATTTTTGATAATTTTTCTTCCTTTTAAGGGAATATTTAGGTACCGCCCTTCCTGTAACCTTTCTTTAACCCTCTATATCTCTGGGTATTTTTCCCAACATTTCTGTTGACGCGAAGCATTTTTACTACATCAGATCCATTAACTAAATTACCACTTCTTAATTAACACAATTTTTATCTAATTGATATCATCAATTAACAGTAGATGAAAAAAAAGTTATAAAATAATCGAATCAAACACTTCCATGAGATCGCTACAAAAGAGCATAAAAAACGTCCTTAAACTTGACGAAAACAAATTTTTATCGTCAAAGTCTTTTTGTTTTACTATTATTAAGTCTAAAGAGGAAAGAACGATGCAATTTTTAATTATTTTTTTAAAATTTTTCTGTCTTTTTTAGAACATTCTCTAACTTTTCATTAAAAAACCTTTTCATCAGCGAAAGTCCTAGTAAATAATATAGCAAATTTTAGCCCATTTGTTTTTTTCTTAAAGAGACATACATTTTGAAAATCTTGCAAAAATAAAAATAATTGTCGGATTTTAATGAAACTTTCAAAAACTATTCACAAATGATGGAAATTATTATGAATATGTTTTTTTTTGTTTGTTTTTTTCTTTCTTTTAAGTCATGGTAATTTTTTTTTATATTTATTTAATTACCATCTCCCATAACTAATTTTATGAAAACTAGAAATTCAAACAAAAAAAGTGTACAATTGAGTGATTATAAAATAAAAAAGCACAAGGTTTTTTTTTTTTAGTTGAACCTCCTCTACCTTAAAAATAAAATCAGCTCAGAATTGTAACATGCAAAAAAAACTAAAAAGTAACAAAAAACTCAATAAAACAAAGATTATCATTTAATTTAAAAAGCTTTTAGTGTAACCCGGATATAAGAGAAACCCGGATATAAGAGAGATTTTATCTGGTCCCAAATTAGAGCCATACTTACCTAAACAAAATAGACCAAACCCGGACATAAGAGAAACCCGGAGATAAGAGACTTCTTCTCCGGTCCCGACAACTCTCTTATATCCGGGTTACACGCATTTTTTACCAAGCAAGAAGAACGCAGAAAAACACTTCAACAACAGAAAAATATAAACTTAGAGTCGGATTCCGGGATAAGCATAAGGTTTCTTTATAATTCACATTTTTGTGGATAGGATACACTCTTGCTTTTTTCTTTTTTTCCCCCAACTACTGTGGAACCTCAGTTCACGAATTTAATTCGTTCCTGAAGGCCGTTCGTAACCCGAAACTATTTTTCAGTAGGAATCAATGTAGATAAAGAATGTCACAGTACAATAAAAATTGAAAAAGAAAAGCACGCCACAACACACGAATGTATACAAAACGGCAGTCGATACAGAAATTATTCCGTTCAGATTAACTCGGTTCGGCAATTTTGTTCGATAACCGAGGTATTTTCATCTCGAATTTTCTGTTCGAAAACCGATTTGTTCGATATTTGAGACGTTCGAGAACCGAGGTTGCACTGTATTATTACCCACGGTCAAACTCAAAAATAATGTTTGTAAAACTTTTAATTTTTTTTAGTTAAATTTTCTTTATAAAAATAAATAAATAAAAACAATGTTTTCTTACTTACAGTTTTTGCCTGGAGTTTATTTTCGGCAGAAATATGTCCTGTTTCATTCAATGTGCTGTCAAAAATCTCTTAAAAACACAACCAATTTTTGTTTATCGATCCGATTAGAGAGGAAAGTGAAATTTTCAAAAACTATATTAGATTTTTACAACCTCTCCTAAGTCGTTCTTTTACCTTTGAAAAAAAAAGTTTCACTTAAAAAAAAATAAAGTTTTAAACCTGGGAATTAAAATTATTTATCCAACTGTTTCATTGAAAAATGTTAGGAAATTTGGAATTGTCACGCAAAAAAACAAATAAGGAAACTCCTAGTCCTAAATAATTTATTTTTTTTTTATTTATTTATTTATTCTGGCCTATTTACACCAAAAAAGAGAAATAAACTGGTTTTTCTTTTCTTTTATTTTTTGGCTATAGTTTTTTCATAGAGTGAAACAGAAAACGAAAGAAGTTCAAAAAATTGTTCACCGAATAATAATAATAGTTGTTTGTACTCTTAGGGGAATTTCACAAAGTTGTTAAAAAAATATTTCGTTTTTATTTCGCTACTGAATGCATTCGAGCAAATATTGACAAAAAAAATCAGATCGTATCGAAGAAGTTAAATTAAGTAAGAGGTAATTACATAGTGAGTGAGTAAGTAATAACAGTTCGCAGACGACATCGGTACAAAATACCTGTCGGCAAGTTCCGGTAGTTTACGTAACTTTCAAAGCCTGACGATGAAAGTGAAAGAAAAAAATAGATTCTTTTTTTCTCTTTTCCCTTTCTTTTTTTGATTTACCTGTTTAGCTCAGCCTGATACACTGTCACAAAGAACAACAGGGGAGAAAGAAGACTTACAGTGTAACCTGGATATAAAAGACCCGGATATAAGAGAAATCCGGATATAAGAGACTTCTTCTCCGGTCCCGACAACTCTCTTATATCAGGGTTACACTGTACTTATTTTCCAAAGTTGATGGGGCCGGTTTAGAGAAAAATAAAAATCAATCCTGATCATTATTACGTGGGCCTAAACAATTAAGAAGTATTAGTGATAATGTTAATTAGATCCATTCACTATGATTGATTCAAGTGATGAATTGATTCACTTAAAAAAATGGTTTCTAAAGCCTTGAGGTGATGTTCTTTTTCACTACTTCTACCTATATGGTGGTTTTCCTAACTCAGTAAAATTTACCAGACCATAGATGGGAAATCCTATCCTAAGTCACAACAGGCAATTAGTTTTCTGAACTTTTGAGGTAGGGTGTAATTTCCCTCTTCCTCTGTCGATTGCCATTGTTTGACAGAAGTAATAGATTGTTGCTTCTTGTGTTCAGTTATTCCTCCATCTACTAAGGTCTTATTGCTTTACTCTCTCTTAGCATTGTCCATTGGGGGATTTTGCTAAAGTACAAAGACATGCTTTAAGAAATGAGGAAGGGTCACTCTGATTTTCCACCTTAAAGGTGAGGTTTAAGTATAATTAGCCTTTGGTTTGTTTTGTTTTTTCATTTTTTAAAGTAAATTTCACCCTGATAGAAAGGTAGGTTACATTAGGAGGCAATTTTGGCAGATAGAAGGGTAAGATAATGGTTAGCCCTAGCCTTGAACATGTTCAGATTGTAGTGATCAGGGAAACATCTTTTTGGGAGTTGGTTCCACAAGGCAGTGGTTAGCAGAAAGAAGCTGTTTGAGTGGAACTTACTTCTCACTGATGGAATGCAGAGGGAATATGGTTGGTTTGCTGTTATGTAAGTGGCAGAGCATGTCCTTTATAAATAAAAATTATCATATATTATTATGATGGTCCATGGGAGAGGTTCCTTCCTTGCAAGATTGAGAACGCAAAAACAGCTCTTTTCAGGGCCACCCAACATTCAAATCGTTAACGCACCATTTGGGGATGTTTCTTACTTGCACCCAATTGTTGTTACTAATATTGATTTTTTGGGTGGGTTGACTTTAAACTTAAACTTCTCTAATTGAACAGTAAAAATTCCCAGTAATGAAACACCTGGCTGAAGATGAGTTATACTGCTAGTTTTCTATAAAACATAATATTATGCAATTATGATTGACTTTTATATGAAAGTATCATTTTTTTTATGAGTCAACCCTTTTAGTATATAGGCAATAATGACTCTCCACACATTACTCTCCTTTGTAGCTTTTAAAAGTGTTTATTTTTTTCTATCTTTTCCATTCCCTCATCTGCCATCCTTTTGCACAAGCTTATTAGGTAGATTATTCAGTTTCCCTCTGCCTTGTTGTCATCAATAGTCCTGTGAGTGTCAAATTCTCGAAGCCCTCTTTCCCTATTTTGCATCCCAGAAATTTCACCTCTCTCTTTCTTATTGTATTTATAATTATCCTTTTTGTCCGTTCTTTAAAAATCCCTTGTTGCTCACATGTTGTGTCCATAGTATTTTCAGTATCCATCTTCAGAACCACATCTTTATTGCTTCAAGTCATTGTTCTTCATTCAGTAATTATCCAGCATTCACTTTAATTTTAATTTATATTTCATTTCTACATCTCAAGATAGTTCAGTCCCATTTGTCTCTAACTGTCTTTCCTCGATCATGAGTTACTCCACTAAAACACATTTCCATCATTATTATTATTTTAAGAAATTCAACTTAAGAAATATTAATTCGTTATTTTTTATTTGAAAATTCATTTTCAAAGGATTTCAGTGTCATGCGCAAAAAATTTCTTTATGGCATGAGCACATTCAAAAGCAATCTCATCGAAAGTGGCAAACGTGTATCAGTACAGATGCAAAAGAAGACATGTTTGTCAATACTAATTACATCTGTTTTTTTTTTTCCCATTAGCAGCAAGACAGTTTGGCATGTCTAGCTAGATATGGGCTTCTCTGCAACTGGTCAAAATCTGAGTCTTTGTAAAATGCCTTATACCAATAAAAGCTGGGGGAAAACAACAGTCAGCAGTTGGCAAGACATAGTGCCTTGTGAAGTTGGTCCCATGGGCATTGTGTTCCCCAATTTGCTGTGGTGTGTTATTTTTTGTTACTCCCTATTTCTTTCCCCTCTCCTCCTATTATCCCTGTAGTTGTTGGGAGAGCAATCAGTTAGGTGTTTCCACCCAAATCTCAACAGATTCTTTGCTTACATTACAACATCATAATCATTATTTACATTCAGAGTAATGTCCTGACCTTTTATGTTACTATCACAACATTTCAGCTTTCTTCAGGTGTTTATCGATATGAGTAACCTTCAGGAAATTTTTAAATTAACCCTCTATTTAATCTATGGTGATAGACTGTTCTCATTCTGCTGTCTGTGTTTAGGGATTTCTTATTCTTATTCTTATTTAGTATTTGCTCAGTTACTATTTACCTTTTTTTTCACTGAGTCAAAGTCTTTACTTCCCAGCCCAGGGTGCTAGTTCTCATTTGATCACTGAAGTTAAGCAGTGTCGAACTTGGCTAGTATTAGATGAGGGAACCACTTTAAAACACTGTGTACTGTAGTCAACCTTCTACAATGCAAAATATGTTTCAGCTTTAAATAACCCACAAAGGGTTGATAAACTATGAAAAATCAAACCAATGAAACAACAATCCAGATGCTGGAATTGAACACATTTACTATATCATCAAATTCATGAACCAACGCTTTACTGCTACTCTTAAAAAATAATATGAAATATCCCTAGACATGAATAGTGGAACAAGAACAATATATCCCTATAGATTAAATAAAGGCTTCATTTTGAAGTTCCTTGGATTTTATTTGGCTCAAGCAGCACTTAAAGTAGACCATAGGTCATAACAGCTGGAATGATGAGGATGTGGGGGTCACTCACATCATAGCAGCAGAAATAGCCTCGTGTTCACAGGAAGTAAAAACATACTTCACAGGAACAAACATACACAGAGATAACAGTGAAGGCATGCTAAATTGTACATTAATATCATACAATTTATTTTTTTTTTTGTATGTGTGTACTGGTGTCTGTATTTTTGATTAGAAATGTTTCAAGGTTGCATGTGATAAAAGGAAGAAGTTACTTTGTATTATCACAAGCAATATCCTAGAGAGAGAAGTTGGGACACATGTTGATTGTCCCAAGATTTTTAGCGAAGAGGTTGAATTCAATGTCTTTTGGCAGGATGTCTGTATTTTCGGCAGGAACAGTTTCTGTTGCATACTGGGAGAATTTTTATTATTTTTCTTTTTTTATCTAATTTATTTTATACAAATTTTTAATGATATTGTTTTATTTTATTTTAATTATAATTTTCATTATTATTATTTTTTTTATTTATTTATGATAATAATGTCCCTACAAGGACATTAGCCTAAATGTAATAATTTCTTAGTAGTATATTCATGTTTACTTAGTATAAGATGATATATGAAGTGAGTTTAATTCTTTCTTTAACTATGGAGACCAGCTCACTACCAGTATGACTAAGAAATCATTTTAATGTCCTTATTACCTGTCTTGCATTGTTACTCAGTGTAGACAGCAGTGGATCTACTATGAAACTAATGAAGCTTAATTTTCAGGACCCCTAATCTCAGACGGTCCCTTGAAGCAACTTTTATCAATAAATGAATTTTTCAACGAAATCGCTAGTTTCTTTTTTTTTTTAAGTGTTTAAGGCTATTTTAGTGATAGACTCATAAGTTGATCGGTTGAAGTATCTAATAATGGTCTTATGCTTTAACTTCTATTTCAAATCGCCTCAAAATTTTCCTGTAAATCTTTCCTGCACACAGAAAATGTGTATTTATGCTAGTACATATATGTATATATTTATTATTTATGATTTCCTATAAAGGACATTTTTAAATTTGATCAAATATTTTTTTAGATCTGATATTACACAAAATCTTTCCTGTGCACAGAAAACCTGGTGTCATAAAAGTAAGATGTAATATTCAAAAAGAAAATATAAACAGAACGGACAAAAATGAAAATGTAACAAAAAATGTTTAAAAATAATTATAAATAAAATAAAATAAAGCATCTTGTTAAGATGATTAACAAACTATTTGTAATCTAATTATTGCCTGAAAGATAATGAAATTTCAGTTTTCAGTGCTTTTTCTAATTAGCAAACTTTTACCATTGAACTGAGAAATGGTTTTCCTGGAGACTTTGAAAAGCCACAAAAACAGGTAATATTTGAATCTATTATATATTCCACAGATATCTTCTACTGAGATGAAACTCTTTGTTTAAATATAATAGTCAGTCTAATATCATTGTTGGGCAGTCAACATGAAGCGACTTCATAAAATAATAAAATATCTCTGCTGATATTTTTAAAATGAAGAATTATTAAATGTATCTCTTCCAATATTTTTCAATACTTAGAGAAGAGCATGATTGGAGAAAAGAAGAAGAAAAAACAGTCTTTAACCACAAAAGTCTTTAGCTGTCCTTTCTGAAAAAATATTCAGAATCTACTGATTTTTCAGCCCTTAAGAAACATGAGGGTAGTTGCATATGTAAACTACTAATGTCCCACCCTGGAGAAATGAACAAAATGACAAGAGAGTTCCATAATATTTATACCAAACTATTTGATTAATTGCTCTTAGTAGATAATTAACTAACGAAAAATTTCAAGATGAGGGACACCCCATCATGTTACTTACATTTCAGTTACATTCTATTTACACTGGTTACATTTTGTTTCATTAATTACCAGTACAAACATTTTTCTCAAGACAAATGATATTTATACAAAGACTTGGATTTTTTATATTTTTATACTTGTCTACAATTTTTAAACATAAGTTGAAGAATACGGATATATTGTCAAATATTCTTAAACATTGTTAAACAGTGTCTTTTCTTTTTCTTCTTCTTTTCCTTTTCTTAAATTGCACTCATTGCTATGTATTATTATTATTTTTATTATTATTTCCTTTGATTTCTGTTGTATACTCATTTACTTCCAGGTTCCAACCAGAGACCAAACGTCAGAAATGGCATCATGACATTTTCTACTGAACATTTTTGTAAAAAAATTAAAAACAAAAAATTTAAATAAACAATGTAAGATTGCACACATTATACATAGATAAAGCCTTTCATAAGGCATGAGCTGTACTTGTGAGAACCATTTCTTTATATTTCTATAAGGTATGGGCAACCAGAGATCTCTCCAATGAGTCTATTATTATTATTATTAATATTATTATTATTCATTGATTTGTTCAGACTAAAGAAAAGAGTACTAAACTGTTACATGATATCAGTCCCCTCCATTATGGCAATGAGTGCTGGACAATCTCCTCAAAGATGAAGAAGAGATTTGATGCAACAGAAATGTGGTTCTACAAAAGGATACTGAGAATACCGTGGACTGAATCTGTGAGCAACGACAAAGTTTTATTATTATTATTGTCATCATCATCATTATATTTCAATTTTTGTTATGGTCACATGACCTATCAAGTCTGCAGGAACACCTAAGGTAGGTAATAGTGTGTTGTTATGGCTACATTTCATGATTTCTTTTTCTAACTCCCATAACATCACTAGTGTTACATGAACAAAGTTCTTAGTGTGTGGGCTGTAATTATCAAGACAATTTTTTGTATTTCTCCTAAGCTGGGATTTCTAGAGATTTTTTCAATGTGTTGTTGTGTTTCTTTTTTATCATTTCAAGC
This sequence comes from Acanthosepion lycidas, assembly GCA_963932145.1. Classification (NCBI taxonomy): domain Eukaryota; kingdom Metazoa; phylum Mollusca; class Cephalopoda; order Sepiida; family Sepiidae; genus Acanthosepion; species Acanthosepion lycidas. Next base: position 62,723,997 of record OZ010574.1, on the reverse strand, counting down.
ACACCTACTATGACTGGTACTATTTTTATTTTCAAATTTCACCTTTTTTTTTTTCATATTTTTCTTTCCAGGCCTTTATACTTTGATAGTTTTTGAAATTCCTTGGTTGTTGGACAAGCCATGTCAATTAGTAGGCAAGTTTTTTATTTTTATTTTTTATACTTATGTCTGGCCTATTTGCTTCAATCTTCCTGTCTGTAAAGATGGTTTAATCACATAGAATTGTGATGGCTTCTATTTCTGTAACCAGTGTTGGGTGATGTTCCTAGCAGTGTTTCATAACATCTTTTCCAAAGTGTTTGCATATTGTCCAGTGTAAGTATTGCCCAACTCTAATGTGACAATTTTTATATTCCTTTGGCACAAGTACAGAACATTCTGAGATTAGATGGTCTATGATTTCCTGATATTTGTCACAGAACCTGCATTTTGGATCCACACTATTATTATTATTATTATTATTATATTTCAAAAGTATCAGAATGATTAAAAAAGCATTTAATTATATATATATATATATATATGCATAATAAGTTGTATGGATATGAGTTTGAGACCCTAGGTTTCATGCTTTTGTGATCATCAAACATACATACATACATATATATATATATATATATATATATATATATATATATATATATGTATGTATGTATGTTTGATGGACACATCTACAGAAAATCTGATGTAGTTGTAGTAGTAGTAGTAAAAAATATAATTATGTATCAAAAGTATTTTCACTTTTAACAAACCTTTACAAAATGCTCACTAAATGCTCACAACTAAAAACACTATTATATATTGTATATGTAAGGATGTATTGTAATAAAGTACAAGACCTTTACTCCCAAACTTATTTCATGGAAATATCTAAAGACAATCTATTGTTGATATTAGTAGTCCTACCAGAATGCATTATTGGCAGCCATAATCTTAACAACATAAGATATGCAAATGACACAGAGTTGATAACAGACATGGAAAGAAATCTACAAAAACTCAAAAAAAAGCAAGAAGAAAGGACTAAATATCAACTGCAAGAAAACAGAATGCATGGTTGTTAGCAAAAGGGTGAGCCTGAAATATAAATTACAAATCGGCCATACCAAAATCAAACAAGTACAAAATTTAAATGTTTGAGAAGTGTTTTAACAGCCAAAGATGCATTCCAAAAGCAAAGCAGAGTATTAAGAAACAGAAAACCTTTTCTAGAAACTAAGAAAAGAGTGCTGAACTGTTATATGACATCTGTCCTCCTGAAGATGAAGAAGAGCCTTGAAGCAACAGAAATATGGCTTACAGAAGAATGCTGAGGATACAAAAGACCGAATATGAGAGCAACAAGGAACTTTTAGAGAAAAAAGAAAAAAAAGGAAACTTATACTTAACATCAGGAAGAGATGGTTGCAATTTCTATGTCACATAATGTGGAAAGAGTGTTTGGGAAATGTGACACTCACAGGATAGATTGAAGACAAGAGGGACAGAAGTAAACAACGCATAAACTACATAGTGAGTTTGAGTAAATGTATGGTGGAACAAGGTTTAGGAGAAATAACAAAAAGACAAAGTTTATTAAGAGTTACAAAGAACAGGAAGTTATGGAGAGCCATGATTGTCTACATCATGAAGAGACACATCACATAAAGAAAATAATATCATGATATCTTTTCATTTATTAAGCCCTTTAGTTTTCTTCAGGTGTCTGTTACAGCTGGCAACTGTCTGGAAATTTTGAATGAAACCCTTTATTCAATTCAGAATAGAATTTTCTTATTTTGCTGTCCAGTGCCAAAGGATATCATGTATCAGTTAATTTTATCTAGTTAATTTGTCTTTTGTAATATCACTCGTCTCTTCCCTTGAACCAGAGTAGAACCAGACAATTTGGAGAGGCAGATAAGTATATTAGGTTTAAGGCTACAAGATTCCACCACCAAATTTTCCTATATGGATAAAAGTGTTGGTTAAATGAATTTAGTTAACTGACAGACATGAGCATTACAAAATAGTGACATACTGTGGAAACAAAGAGCAGTATCACTAAAGACAAATTAACTAGACAGAATTAACTGATACGTGACATCCTTTAGTATGGACCGTGAACAATTTACTCCGATGAAAGCTGGAAGAGACACGTGACATATTGAATCCATTAAATAATTTGATATGCACTAGAAATGTCTGTTGAAGCAATTTTCATATTTACATTGATGGTCTCAAGTTCTATCTGACTGAATTCTGATCTTCTTGATATTCTTTAGTAATCGACTGTTTTTTTTGTTTTGGGGATTATTATTGTTTTTAAATCTTAAATCTATCTTCCAGGTACACACTGCATACAACTGGGAGCCAGCAACTTGTCTTAACTTATAACTTGGTTCTATTTTGCTTGATCAAGGCATTTACCTGTCTTCAAGCTGGATCAAACAATTGTCTCTCTTTATAATAGATTGTGTACTTTTTTATTTGTACTGATCATTTTTTCTGGTCATACATTCTTATCATCTTTTGCAGCCATACTGATTGTTTTTTGTTTTTTTGAAATATTTTCAGACCATTTTTTTATCATACTTTCAGATCATTTTTTCTGATCATATCTCTAGATTATTTTTTCTGGCAACAATTTCAGACGATTTTTTTCTGATCATATTTTCTGATCATACTTTCGACCATGTTTTTTTATCATACTTTCAGACCATTTTTTTCTGATCATATTTTCAAATCATTTTTTTCTGATCATAATTTTTCTTATACCTTCAGATCATTTTTCTGGCAATAATTTCGGACCATTTTTCTTATCATACTTTCAGACTATTTTTTTCTGATCATACTTTCTGATAATTTTTCCTGATAATACTCTCAGCTCATTTTTCTTGGCAATACTCTCAGAACATTTCATTTTTTTTACAAATTGAAATTCTTATTTCTATTTGCTGGAATCTCCAAGAGACGTTATTATTGCTATTCATTGATTAATTCCCAAAAGTTTCTTAATCTTTGCTGTCTTATGCCTATGTTCTGACTGCTGCATCATCCAGTTTTCTCATATTCTGATTTTATTACTCTAAAGAATTATACATGGAATGTAATAAAAAGCAAAATAATAAATAACTAATGCTAATCAAAAAATGGTGAAATTGTTTAATCCCCAAAACAAAGTTTTAACACTTGTAAATTGCACACACATATCAGTTTGAACCTGGACATGACTTTTGGATCTTTGCCAGAATTTGCTATAAAAACACACAGACAGAATGAGACAGCTCCATACCAGATCTAGAGTAAACTAGAAATAGGCAATGATAGATAAAATACTGGGGGAAAAAAAACAGACAAGAAGCCAATTAGACAGATGGGTAATAGAAAATGTATCAGAAAATGAGTAAATTCCAAACAAGGAAGAACAGTGAGACAGATTGAGTTGATACAGCAAGTATCCAAAACAATGTAGCATACTTCTTTTTGAAAATACAAGTAAACTGTTATTTATATATATATATATATATATATATATATATATATATAAAAGTGAACATTGCAATTAACACTTAGAGGTGATAGGCTGTTTCATGATAGATACAATCGTCAGGCTACGAGTGCTGTTTTTTTTCTCGGCTATTTATATATACAGGTAGGTGGTGCATTGTGGGTAGTCTATTTTGGCGGTTATTTTGCCGGAAGTCGTTTATTTATTTATTTGGGTTAAATTATTTTGCTTGTTTTTATTTATTTTTATTTTTTATTTTTATTTTTTATTTTTATTTCTTATCTTATATATTTATTTTTATTTTAATCGGTGTTTTATTAACGTAGTAAAAATTTGTTTGTATCACTTATTTAATAGTTTTGTTTAGGTTCGGGAAGATAATTAAAGCTATTTATTCAATTTTGGGGTTGATTGCTGCAGTTTATTCTAACTATTATTTTGGTGGGAGCAGTTTTTAATTTGTTTATTACTTCATTTATTTATTTGGATTGATTATCTTTACTTGTTTTTTTAACCATTAATATATCGGGATAGGTTTGTTAGTTTGTTCATTTATTTATTTGGATTAATTTATTTTACTTGTTTTTTATTATTTATTTATTATACTGTATATTTTTATTTACTCTTTTCGGTTTTTGATTTTTAAGTAATGTACTATTTTTTATCGTTATATAACAATTATAGCTATGTTTTTCGTCTGATTTTTGTTTTGATTCTCAGCAACACTGACATACTCACCACAGAACACAAAAAAGGCCAACAGGAAAAGAAATATCATATCTAAACTAAATAAATAAATAAATAAACAAATAAATGACTTCCTGCAAAATAACCACCAAAATAGATGACCCACAATGCACCATTGACCAGTATATATAAATAACCGAGAAAAAAAAACAGCACTTGTGGCCTGAAGATTGCGTCTAGCACAAAACAGCCTGTCACCTCTAGATGTTATCTTTAATGTTCACTTTTATATTTACACATGCTCTATTGCTGATATTGAGCACTTTATCCCATAAATATAGCACACCTTAAGAGTATATTTCTTCATATATATATGTGTGTGTGTGTGCATATATATGTATGTGTGTATGCATATATGTATGTATATATGTGTATATGTTTATATGTGTGTGTGTATATGTATGTGTCTATATATGGTTGTATGTATGTATATATATATATATATATATGTAAGTGTGTATGTATGTATATATGTGTGCATATATGTGTGTATGTATATATATATATATATATGTGTGTGTATGTGAAAATGTGTGTATGTATGTATATATATGTGTGCATATGTGTGTATGTAAATATGTATATGTGTAAATGTATGTATATATATATATATATATATATATATATGTGTGTATGTCTATATGTATGTATGTATATGTGTGTATGTTTATATATGAGTGTATATGTATGTATATATATATATATATATATATATATATATATATATATATATATATGTATGTGTATATATATGTGTGTGCATGTATAAATATATATGTGTGTGTGTATATATATATGTGTGTGTGTATGTATATATGTGTGTGTGTATGTATGTATATATATATGTGTGTGTGTGTGTGGATACAGGGTAACAATAAAAGTAACTCCCTTTTTTATGTATGAGTGGTCAGCCTGAAGTCCTGACTTTAACACCCTGTGACTTTTTTTCTTTGGGGTTGGTTAAAGGAGCAAGTCTACTATAGCAAACCAAGACTTTGGAAGAATTTGAAGGCTGAATTCAACATCATAGTTATATTATAACCTGAACACAAAACCTTTTCAACCTACTGACCACATACTACTGGCTCACCCTGTATATATGTATATGTAGGCAGCATATCTTAATTTAAACATGTTTCATTGAATAATATAGACATATTATGTCTATTTATTTTTATACTTGCCCTTTCCAGTTATCTAATCAGTTTCTTGATGTTAAGTTGAAATTCAAGAAAGGTGTCATAGTTTTTGTTAACCCAAGTACTTTCGATCTCCTCCAAGATCATCCTCAGCACATTCATGCCTGTTTTCAAAAATCACCATCATAACGATCACAGTTACAATAAATTTGTCTTTGCAATACATGCCTGAGGATGATCTTGAAGGAGATTGAATATACTTGGGTGTACTATTTATTTTCCAGAAATTTTTAAATAGTGTTTATTATTTTTGCTGTCAGTTCTCAAGAACAAAAAAAAATGTATAAATTCACTTCCATTATATCTTTAGGTTTTATTACAATTCTAATCAACATTTTTTAAAACAATAAACATTGCTGAGGAGTGAAGGTAGTTAAAATAATAGCAGTGTCAATGGAAAAGCTGTCGTTTTGAAACAGCATTTTTTTGGAGCACAAAGGTTAAAGATTGCCAATAAATCTGAAGTATTTGTCAGAATCAATAACAGTTATATATGGCAAATTATATTTTTAACAGACTTTCACCTTATTTATAATTAGGATCCATGTGGTTATGACAAAATAATTTAATGGAGGTTTTATTTTTGTTTATATCAAGGTGGTTGCTAATTCAAAAGAATTTGTGTGTCTATTTGTAAAGCAATATCTTATTGATATAAGTTTTAGAAAGGTCTGGGACCAATGAATACTTGCTAATAAAGATTCTCTTAAATTTTTCATTCCTTTCTGAAGTGTTGTTTGATGTTATATAAGTATTGTCTAAAATCTAGGTATGTGATATTCATAAACTAACAAAAAACACAATGCCTGAAAAGCATTTCTATTAATCCACAGACACTCTGAAAATGGCTTATGAAGACGAAAAACACTCAGAATTTGGACAGTATGAATACACGCAAAATCCTGATATCAAATAATATATCAGAAAGAAAGAAAAAGGAACTTTTGTTAATCTTTAATAAAGTGTTTGTATATACAGGTTTTTATGTGTTTATGTATGTATGTATTTATGTATGTATGTATGTATGTATATATGTACGTATGTGTGTGTATGTGTGTATGTATATATATATATATATATATATATATATATATATATATATATATATATATATACATATATATATATATTTTTAGATGTTTGTATGTGTATATATATGTGTGTGTATTTATGTATGTGTGTATATACATATGTATACATGTGTGTGTATATGTGTGTGTGTATATATATATGTGTATATATATATATATATATGTCTGTGTTTGTACATGTATATATATATGCGTGTATGTGTATATAGATGTATATATATATTGTGTATTTAGGCAGCAATCCTTCATTTATATATGTTTCATTTAAGATGACAGACAAGGTACTGCAATTAAGATTTTATTTAATTTTTCTTGTGTTTGAACAAGTTTTTTTCCTTTCTAGACACAGAGTGTTGTAAAAACTCTCCAAATATCCTGTAATTCCGAGCGCTTTCAGCTATACTTTTAGCCATTATCAAGTATGATTTTGTTTCTGTCTTCAGAAAATAAACCATCTCTATAACTCAAAAAACCATACACACAATCCATACACTCAATTAAAAAGCAAAAATAAAATCATCCTTGATAATGGTTAAAAGTATAGTCAAAAGCACTCAGAATTACATGATATTTGGAGAGTTTCTACACACTCTGTGTCCAGAAAAGAAAACACTTGTTTGAACACAAGAAAAATTAAGTACATATATATGTGTGTGTGTTTTAGGGTGATCTGGTACAACGTAACTGACTCGCTCATGAGCTCCAAAGTCCTTTCAAGGCTGTAGTTCAATGCAACTTAAAGACTTGGTATTTATTTTGAAGACTGGGAAACTGTTGTTGGAGATAGATTTAGATGGTGAATGTTGATTTGGGAATGCTGCAAAAATTTTGAGCAGAAGATAATTGAGCATTCTAACCAAAAGCATACCATTCGGAATGGAGATATAGAATCCATCTGTGAGTCATTAGGACACCAATACACTTACAGTATTTGTATTCCTTCAGTGGCTGGTTTAGCCAGTGGTCACACCAGGAAGGTCAGATGCAAACTACTGTGAATGCAACCCTACCAGAAAACTTGTACGATACTTGTGCGATTTTGTGACAATTTTTGTAAGTCTATTATGGAACTCATACATCACATAATTGTACACAGGGACAGGCAAGTTTCCAACATGGGTAACACAGACAGACGTTACATTTGCCACGTTTGTAAGTGTTGTGGCGTCCTCCCTCTAAAGAGTCTATGTTGGACTCTTCCACCTACTACAAGTTTAGTAGGAGAGAAGGCCTTGGGGGAACAGTCGAAGAGATTGAATGCTGAGTCAACCGACACACACTCACTAGTCGTGTAATACTCTTTTGTTGTACTTACTGTTTAATATATGATATACCTGTATCACTTGTTTTGTTATTTCTTTAACCATTTACTTGGTCACAACATCTTTGTTGGTTGATCCAGCATTCAATCTATTTGACTGTTCCTCCAAGGCCTTCTCTTCTACTAACCTTATAGTAGGTGGAAGAGTCCAGCAGATATTCTTTAGTGGGAGGACACCACAACATTAAGAGAGGTTGTTAAAGTGAAGCTGGCCTTAGAAATCACTTAGGGGTGCATACCAGAGTGTTAGCTTGGGTATAAATGATGAAAATGATAAACTTCTGAATGAAAAATACAAAAGTAAAGCCACTAAGTGAAGAGAATATTTTTCTGCAAAGAAGTGACAATCATCATGTGTGTATATATATATATATATATATATATATATATATATATATATATATATATATATATATGAATAATCTAGACTTATGCCTATTTATTTTTATTTTAATCCTCTCAAATACACAGATCAGTTTCTTAATGTTGGTATTCAATTCATTAAGGAAGGTGCCAAATTTTTTCATTTCTTTTATTTTCCCAAGTACTTTCAGTTTCATCAAAGATCATTTTCAGAAGTGAATTCCTAAGACAAAAAATTAATGTAATTGATAGTTGTGAATTTTTTTGTAAGTGCAACTCATAAAAACAAAACCAGAAATTTGGGACCTGCTCAAAGCTGAAGTAATAAAAAATAGGCATGACAAAAGAAAATAATTTGTCCGAGCTCCTAACAAAACAATTAAAAATTGCTGCCCAGGAGCTATGTAACCATACTCATATAATTTTTAAAAAAAGACAGATAAAACTAATATTTTTGTTGTATTAAATAAATCTGATTATAATTCAAAATTATAACAAATACACGACAATTGCACCAAATTTTAAAAAGTCAACAAAAATCCTATTAACCAATTGAAATTTAAAATCAACAAATTGATCACAACCAACAACACAGAACAAGACAATTTAAAATTTCCCCCCAAAAAATTGGTGACTACAAACCAGGATACATGTATGGAACTAAAAAAATACATAAATCTAACTTTCCTCTCCATCCTATTCTATCCCAAATCCCCACTCCAGTTTATCAATTAATGAAAATCATTAACCAACTCATTACACCATACATACCTAGCAAATATAGTATTAAATCAACTCACAAACTAATCCAAATCTTAAAAAAACGCAAAAACCTAATAATGAAACCATAGCCTCACTTGATGTTGAAAGTTTATTTACTAATGTCCCAGCTAGAGAAAAGATTGATATAATTATAAAGAATATTTACAATGATCCATCTCTCCCTCCATTAAAAATTAAACCTAACATATTATGGAAACTTGTACCACTGAGGTTCCCTTCTATGACCATCAAACTAATATATACATAAAATGTAATGGCATTTCCATGAGTTCAGTTCTGAGACCAACATTTAGTAACTTCTAGATGGCTAACTTTGAAAATAAGATATTTAATACCACTAACAAACCCTCCATCTGCCTAAGATATGTAGATGATATTCTCATCTTAGTTAAAAGCATAGATGAAATACATGAACTACAAAAAACTTTCAAAAACCTCCATTCTTAAGTTCGCACATGAACTTAACAATAACAATACAATTCCTTTTCTTGATATATTGATAGACACCAATAATAATGTATTTACTACCTCCCAATATAAACAAAAAATAAGTAGCATAAACATGTACACTTTCAACCATAAAAGTGAATGTAATTACTATTAGAAAACAGCAATTATACAAAATTTAATAAACTGTGCAAAAGTTAACTCTTCCACAGAAAAAAATTTCTACACAGAATTAAAAAAACATTAACAAATTCTCATTAATAATGATTTTCCTAATTACATTGTTGATGAAGAAATTAAATGAGCTATTAGAAATATTAACATAAATCAAAAAGAACATAATACTTCCTCAAATAACCTTAAACATATCAAGTTACTATACCACAATCAAAAACGCTCTAACTACAAGCAAGATGAAAAACTTCTAAAAAACTCATGAGTACAAATATATCCCCCTCTAATCCCAGTAAAAAAAATAAAACTAATTATATACTATACTAAATTTAATACAAAACTAAACTTAATCATTCACAATAACTCTTCTCTATCAACTAATGTTTTGCAAAAAACCAACATTCTATATCAATTTAAATGTCCTTTCAGAGATTGTATCTCTGATAAACGGATAAATATATATATTGGTTTTCGTGACAACATTATTGAAGATACTTACATTATATTTGTCAGATTCAAGCTCTATTGTACAACATTTAAAAGAACATTCATGATTTAGAGAAATATTAATTGAAAATACAAGTATACTCCACCGTAAAAATAAAAACAAAAACTTCAAAATCTATATAAAAAATTAAACTAGCACTAAATAAAATTAATTAATGAGTATAATGATAATTTTTAAATGTCTATGAAAGCAATGTTTCTGGATGCTCAAATTGTAAAAAATTTAAAAAAAAAGTTTTTTTTAATATTTTAAAAGAATTGCAGGTTGAGTATTTTTAGAATATAACAATAAAAAATTTAAACTGAGAAACTTTCCTTACATATCCTTAATGTAAATTGACTAGAACAGAGCACATTTCATGCACATTTACAAAAATATTCATAACTATTTTTGTCTTAGGAATTCACCCCTGAAGATGAACTTGGATGAGATTGAAAGTACTTGGTAAAATAAAAGAAATAACCAACACTACGGTGTCTTTTTTACTGAGTTTTGTAACAAGACTAAAAAACTGATTGGTGAATCTGATAGGATTAAAATAAAAATAAATAAACATAATTCGTCTAGATTATTCAAACAATATATATATATATATATATATATATTTGTGTATTTAGGCAGAAAATTTTCTTTTAGGCATTTCTGACTGAATAAATTACAAACATTATGTCTGCTTATTTTTATCATAATCTTTCATATTCACAAATATTTTTCTGTATATTGCAATCAAATGAGGAAAGAAATGCACTGCATCAGTGAAAATCACTTTTATTTCCTAAGTACTTATCATCATCAAGGGTGCAAAAAAATATATATATATATATGTGTGTGTGTTTGTTTGCTTGTGTGTGTGTGCATATATATATATATATATATATATATATATATGATACAGATTTGATTTCCAGACATTCAGACTGGTAAATGTAATTAATACTGTTTATTATAAACAGAGCATTTACTTAAATAATTGCATCTATAAAAATAATGTATAAAAAGAAAATATATTAATATATATATATATATTATCAGATGTTACGAAAAAATTTTACATAAAATAAATAGACAACACTTGTCTATAATATTTAATGAAACGTGTATCAATATATATATATATATATATATATATATATATATATATATATATATATATATATGTGTTCTTTTAAAGTGGAATTTGATTTTTGCAGTGAAAAAGACACAAGGAGTGACATCTGGGGAATATGATGGTTGTCAAACTTGTGGAATATTGTGCTTGGCCAAAAACTGCTGCACAAGCCATGGTCACAGATAGAACCTCTGTGGTGTGATGAGGTGAACACACTCTACACACTTTCCTTCCAAGCACTGTCATAAACAATAAAAGTAAGCAAGAACATTATAATTTAGATTGTATATGTGACAAAGTTCAAGGTCAATCTGTGCTAAGCAGCTTCACTGTGTGTTATCAGACCTTGTGTAAATAGTTCTATCTATTTATTCTTTATTGGATTCTTGTTACAATCCAGTTTCTCAAATACTTATTAATGTATATTTGTATTATTAATAATATCCTAAATAACAATTAGTTTGAATTCCTTTTGAAGGTGGGCATCACTTGCCGGAACCTAAAGTGTCCTTCTCATTGTCTCCAGTCTAAACAGGCATAGACTTGGATCTGGTGAAGATACAAAATAAACTTAAATAAAACCATGCTTGCAACACAATGTTAATTTTCATGGGAAACACATCTATTTACCTTCCATTCTATGTCAATAATAATGATCACTATGAACACATTCTGTATTTTAACACAATGATGAAAATTCCAGTTGCAGTTGTAAAACAAAATTGCAAGAGACTGACATGTATACAAAAACAATACCCTGTGTGGTGGTAAATGGTGAACCAGTAGTGGCAGTATCACTTTAGCCACTAAAATTGCATTACCTCCCCTTGCTGGTAGCTGATGAGGACAGAGTATCACACATGCTTTCACATGTTGTATGTAAAGAAATAACTACAATTATGTTTTTATATTATTAGATAATTTCTTTATTTTTTCAAATATGTATAGTGATAAGAAAGATATATAAATTCATACATCTCCTTCAGAAACAATAGCAGTGTTTCTTGTAATACCCTCATCTGACCCTGGGATCAGGCATGGTTTCAGGGTTATGGCATCACTACTATTAACCCAAGGTATAATGCAAGTGCAATTAAATGCAATCTCTACCCCAATCTCAAAGTTTGGTATATCAAGTAGGAATGAAACTCCAGTATCTGAGTAAAATGGGATAAGAATTACACATCCAACCAATATTTCTACCTGCTTATCATTAAATAATGTACACACCCTCAAATTATCCATTCACTAAAAAGGTTGCATTTCAGCAAAAGAGCAAAAAAGAGCCAGAAGAACAGTTTACATAAATAACATACATCTCAAAATTTTCTGTTCCCTTGCCTCTCTGATGACTACAATATTCAAAAATTTAAATGCAACATCAATCATCATCTTCTAACTTTCTGAAGAGTGTCCTTTCTATACCCAGTCTTTTCTCTCACCTTCACTGTCTGTAACCCGCTACATATTAGTGGCATTCCCACCTTGTTTGGGCTGAAATGATTAAAATACATACATATATATATATATATAAATATATATATATATATATATATATATATATATATATATATATATATATATATATTGATGTCATCAGTAAATTCCATAGGGTGAAGCCGCAATTAGCTGATAAATGCCCAGTTTATTTGCGTCTTCCCTATATTGGTACAGAGGGTGAGAGTTTATCGAAACGTATTACACGTTTAATCAATAGTTGTTATTTTTCTGCGAATGTTAGGGTAATATTTGTTACCCGTCCTGCTTTCACTTCCATTCGTAAGGACATCCTCCCTCCCTATCATGTTAATTCAGTGATTTACCAATACAAGTGTAGTTGTGGACACGACTACATAGGGAGGACGTCCCAGCATTTGGATTCGAGAATAAAACAGCATTTACCCTCCAGGATTTTGAATCCGTCCTCCAGGAATAGCCAACTAACAGTTCGGGTTCTGCTACTGCTGAACATTTAATAAATAGAAGGAAATGTGTGGAAAATTTTAGTGGTGACCGATATATTATTTTATCTAGGTCCTACTCCACATTTCACCTCAAGGTCCTGGAGTCCTTGTATATCAGATCTCGTGAGCCTTCCCTTTGTAAACAGAAGGAATATTGCTGGGTCTGAATATTATTGGACTCTAGTCTCTTGAAATTCATAATTTTTTTTTTTTTCACCCATTTAATTACATTCATTAATTAAAATTAATTTACACGCTTTTAAATTCCCAGAATAAATAACTTGATAAGTCCTGGGACGAAACCGGTTGTTTTTATTTTAGCTTTTGCTTTTAAAAATGCCTTCTTATTGTCTTTTCCTATCTATTATTAAATTTTGTACCACGGAAAACTTATTTAAATATATATATATATATATATATATATATATATATATATATATATATATATATATATAGGCATACATACATACATACATATTTTTAATTTAATTGTTTAAACATTATTTTAAATAGATACTTATATTTGAGATGATGCTCTGTTTTTATTTATCTTTTAAAAATATATTTATTTATTTACATCTACCTGCCTGAATATTTGAGAAATCTTTTTAGAAAAGTATGGAGGCTTCCAACTTGCATTCACTTGGCGAAACCATCATTACATGTGACATGCCTTGACCTCTCAGCCATGTATGACCTCCTGATCAAACAAAGCCCAAATAGTGCTTTGAATACATACCTTCCTCATTCTTGAAATATGCATATCTGCTCTGTTTCGTATCCTAACATAAATGAAGACAATTTTTAAGGAAATGGATTAAATCAAATATATTTTTAATTAAAAATATGTTGGAATTAATCTATTTCATAAAATGTGTGTGTGTGTATGTGCACGTGTGTATACTTATACATGTGCATGCATGTGTGCAAGCATATAAATACAGGCATATGCACATAAATTCAAACAATAATAAATAAGAATTTAATTATTAACTTAACCGCCTACAATTAATACTTTAAGTGCTTAAAATACCACCAAACCAAATAAGAAAATGAAGTGAAGGCATAAAAATATTTACTTTATCATTTAAGCATTAATATCAATTATTTATGTAAAAAACAAAATACAATTTTCATAACTCATGAAAAGACATAGTGATAACATGTCTAGAGAAAAAAAAACAGAAATCATAGCAACAAAGATCTACAAACTAAAAGAAAAGAGGAAAAGGATAAAAAAAAGAGAAAAATCAAAGGAGTGAGTGTAAAGTGGGAAAAAAAACCCAAGAAAAGGACAAATAATCCTGACACCCTACATGTATGCCCATCTGCACAGATGGGTGCATGGCTGCACATGCACAAATGCATGCATTCACAAAAACAATACAGGAAAAAACTTACACCAATGACAAGTGTATAAAAAAGAAAAATTGAGAAATATAAGCAGTCAATTGCTGATATCCACTGAAGAGCAGATGGACAGGTCTGTCTACAAAGCTCTGGAGTCAGGATACTGAAGGTAACATCATTCTAATATTATAATATATCACACATATAGTGCTTGTGTTAATAAAAGAGTGCTTGATGTAATAAAACTGAGCTATTAATTATATATAAATAAATATACATATTATCCTTCACCGGTAGCCCAATCTGAGTTTCATGCAAATTATGATTTGTTTTGTTTTTTAAAAAAGAACCAGTAATCTCCCTTTATGCTTAGCATAAAAAATTAATATTCACAACTATAAAATACATTTTTTTGTATATATATATATATATATATATATATATATATATATATATATATATATATATATATATATATAAAACAAACATGTGGAAGGAAAAAGATCCTCCCACTACCAGTACAAGTATATTTATGGGTAGGTTTGGAAAAGAAGCAATGACTTGTTGACCGAGGAAGCCATTTCAGCAGAAACTGTGGTTGCAAAAAAATTAGTGTTTCTGATATTTTAAATGTTAATTTGCCCTTCATTTTTGTTCTATGAAAATAGTATTGATCACTCTTTTAATTTTTCTGTTCTGTTCTTTTGGTGAATATCGTTTTTGCCAAAAATTTAAATTTGCAATTATATATATATATATATATATATATATATAATCCATTTTTTAGAATTATATATATAATATATATATAATACTTTTTTTTCAGAAAAGAAACATGGGATGAATATAGTTGAACATAGTTGTCTCAAGATATCAAATTTTAGTAGCAAAGACAAAAAATCTTTTCTTTCCAGTAAACAGGGTTCTTTATTCATAGATCTGTCCATCTGGCACTGTCTGGCTGTAGTTAGATGACACTTAGGACATCTTTGATGCTTCTTCTGTTTGCTCTCATGACAAATTAACAGACCAGATCATTCCTTTGGCCTGTGAGAACTGAATCTCCCTCAGATTCTATATCTCTTCTTATTCAACTGCCTGTTATATTTATATTATATCAGTCCAAGATCAAAATTCTTGACTTTCTGGTTGGGGGTTACTTAATCTTGAAAGATTTTCTTTTTTTTATTTCTTTATTTTTGATTCTGGACAAGAGGTGGATCCTTGGAAACCCTTAGGTCTTGTTTTTTGTTAGTTCTCACAAAACTGAAGTGACTTTAGTGGCCTGGTTCAGTAGATCACTATATTTTTGGCTTGAAGCTTTAGCTCTTTGACCATAGTGCTATTATCACTTATATGATCGAGCACTTTTCTTTGCCATACCAGCAAGACTTTTCTGGTAAAACTTTTCTTTTTTTTTTAGTTTTTGGCTATTTTCGATCTTGGCTGGATGGTTTACCCTCCGCACCACTGGATAGGTTTAGTTGGTCCGCCATATTGAACTCACCTGGTGGTGTATATGATACCCATTCTACAAATGATACCCATTCTACAAAGTACAGCCACTGTTTGCCTGACGATTACGTGCAAATGCATGAAAATAGAGGTTGTGGCCAGTCACTGCCTATCAGGATTTTGCTTTAATATATATATATATATATATTGTCGAAAAAAAAACTTTCGACGCAGTAAAAGTGGGGAAAACCCAGAAGAGAGGAGCGACAGCCTGGTAAGGGTTGCAAAAGGAGTCCTCCTCTTGTGACCTGCTCCAACTAGGTCTTGTAACAGAGAAGAAAAAGAAGTAATAATCCTTCAGCACAAAAATTAACCAGTCACGCGTCGGCTGATAGAGAAGATAGGTCTCGTGAGAGTACGGAGGACGATTTTTATAAGGAGGCTAACTGCTTCCCACAATCCTCCTCCTACCAAGACCATAAATATCAGTTGCTGCCCGGCCCGTTTAGGATCAAAGTGTAGTATCTGTGCTTTGTGATCATCCGGGCTGGCTTCTGTCGAACTCCCTAATGCAGGGAGGAACTCGGAGGAAGCTTTGCCGAAGGGCAAGGTTTCCTTCGGGGAGGTAGACAGCACCTGAACCCGTCCAGGCGGTTTCAAAGGTCATATTTTTGGCCGAGCCTACGGGCTCGCGGGCTACCCACATTAAACCGGCCTTGTGCCACATTTAATCCTCGTGGGTGGATTAATAAATACTAGCTGGACACAATTCCCCCGAGGCTGAAGCAACCCGTCCGTAAGTAACCCCTTCTCTCTTCCTCTTTCCTTTTCTTCACAATATATATATATATATATATATATATATATATATATATATATATATATATATATATATCGAGAGAGATAGATACCACTGATCAATGGTTAGTTATTTTTTCTTTAGCCTAGATAAAATGTTTCTGATGTTCTCTCTGATTAAAGCGTGGCTTGACACTAGGAATGCAACACTTGTTCATCTCGTCTACATACATATATAAATAAATAAATACACATATGCATATGTTTGTAGTGCAACCAATTCATCAGGCACAAATGGTAAATGAACTCTGTTTAACTACAGTGAGCACTGTTTCATTTACAACTGAAATTAAATAAATATATCTTGCTCATCTGTATATGTACGTTATCACACACATATATAGTTGCTAATATCTCATGATTTAGTTTATGTTCACACTTAGTGGAAGCTGAAAAATTCTCTTTTACCAAGAAGCCCTTTAAAGAAAATTTTGTTTTTTTGTCCAGATTTGGGAAAATGGACCAGTCTGAGAATTACAATGTACAGATATTTTTATGCTTATTTTATTCAGACATCACAAGATGAATACAAGTTACGTTTGGACTCAATAATCACAAGATATGCTGAAAATGGTGGCTTTTTGCTTCCAGACATCAAACTTCTGCTTGTTTTCCAGACATATAGCAAACTTCTGCTTGGGCAAAGTTGGCCAAAGTGTCCAGTGGGATTGTAGCACATGCATTTTTAAATTCTTCACTAAGGGCCACATTCTTTTTTATCAGCACTGTGATACACAGCATCCTTTCGGATTTTTTGATGCTACAGCCATGAGGGTAATGCTATCTGTCAAGAAAATGTCATACTACAGTGAACAATGTTATTGCAATTTGATAAAACTGTGAAAGACAAGCTTCTCCTTTCCGGAAGGGTGTATACATTTTTTTTGTGGTTTCATTAAAGACAACTGAGAAGGTATTGTGGTCAAGTTTTTTATTTAATTTTTATTGTGTTCTTATAATTTTTTTCTTTCCTGAACATAAATAGAAATTGTCCAAATATTTTGTATGTTCAAGAACTGCAAGAGTGGTGTTAGTTGCTCTAACATTGTCAAAACTCACTCTGAATTCTGCTAGATCATGAAAGACCTTTGAACGAAATTCAATTTCATTTTCAACATCTTCTACACAATCCCTGTTATTTGAGTTTATATCATTTTCCATGCAACATTTTCAATTTGAAACTCTAGACATGTACATAAAACAATCCATGCATTCAGTTAAAATTAAAAATAAAATTCCTCATTGATAATGGTTAAACATACAGCTGAAAGAAATTTATACTATCTATCTATCTATCTATCTATTAGGTTGGTGCAAAAATAATGACGTAATAATGTCGTTTTTTGACGTATTTTTTAACGTGAAAAAACGACATTATTACGTCATTATTTTTGCACCAACCTAATATCTATCTATCTATCTATCTATCTATCTATATATATATATATATATATATATATATATATATATATATATAGGTATTAGGTTGGTGCAAAAATAATGTCGTTTTCTCACATATGTTACTTTTATATATGATTTCTGAATTAATTCATTGATAAATATAGCCATGTTATATATCATTTTGAAGCGCGTTTTTTGCTCTATCAAATCATGTTATTCGTTACCGTTCTCATTCTCTTCATTTATTTTTTTGCAGGCTTTTCAACAGCATGGACAAAATTCAAATCCGCACGATTTTCTTGTTCCAGTTCAAACTAGGCCGAAAAGCTGCCAAGACAGCTCGTGATATCAATGATGCATTTAGCCCAGGAACCACTAACGAACGTGTGGCACAATGATGGTTCAAGAAATTTCGCAATGGTGACGAGAGCCTCGAAGATGAAGACGGTCGCGGCTGGCTGACTGCGGTTGATAACGAACATTTGAAAGCCTTAATTGAAGCCGATCCTCGCAAAACTACACGAGAAGTTGCTGTTGAACTCGAAGTCGACCACTCAACAGTCGTTCACCATTTAAAGCAAATAGGGAAGTCAAAAAAGTTGGATAAATGGCTGCCGCATGAACTGAACGATAATCAAAAAAATTGTCATTTTGAGGTGTCTTCTACGCTCCTTCTGCACAACAAAAACGACCCATTTCTCGAGCTGATTGTGACGTGTGATGAGAAGTGGATCCTCTACGACAACCGGCAACATTCGGCACAGTGGTTGGATGCCGGAGAAGCTCCACAACACTTCCCGAAGCCGAAATTGCAGCAAAAAAAGGTTATGGTGACTGTTTGGTGGTCTGTGGCCGGTCTCATCCATCACAGCTTCTTAAATCCGGGCGAAACGATTACGGCGGAGAAGTACTGCCGACAAATTGACGAAATGCACCAGAAGCACCAACGTATGTGCCCGAGATTGGTCAATATGAAGGGACCAATTCTCCTCCATGACAACTCTCGCCCGCATATTCTTCAACTGACCCTGCAGAAGCTGAACAAATTGGGCTACGAGACTCTGCCTCATCTGTCATATTCACCGGACCTCTCGCCCACCGATTATCACTTTTTCAAGCATCTTGACAACTTCCTGCGCGAAAAATGCTTCAAAAGCCGAGATGATGTCGAATCGGCCTTCAATGACTTCATCGCTTCCAGAACTCCGGATTTCTATGCTAATGGGATAAATAAACTTGTTTCTCGTTGGCAAAAATGTGTTAATTCTAATGGTTCTTATTTCGATTAATAAAGTTTATTATGAAAGGAGTTATGATCTTTTGAAGTTGAACGTCAAAAAACGACATTATTTTTGCACCAACCTAATTACTATACTCATTTCGAAAAACCTTTGAATTTTTGATTTGCCAATAATCAAATCAATCTCGAAGGAAAAAAGGTTTTAAAAAAAGAAAGAGCTAGAAACATGAAAGTCTGTCGAAAAAAATCACACAGATACAAGTTTGAAGCCCAAAGAAAAAACCCCAACACGAGTAAACAACTAACTAAAAGAGCTCAATACAACTGTAGAGCAGACCTAGTCAAACCTAGTGAGCCAGACAAACCTACCCAGGTTTCACCTAAACGGAGCGTCAGGGAAAGCTATATATATATTTTATTTAAGCGTTTCACCCCAAGCAAGGCAGGAAGCCACTAGGACACAAGGAGTTACAGAAGATTTGGAGCAAGATCAGATAGGAGTGATAGAGGAAAGGATGAGGAGAAGGACAGTGGATAGATCAAGGCAACTGGGATATCGATTGACATTACATTTGAATAGTTGGAGATTATAGCTCTCAGGGAAACAGGAATAGGGAAGGGAGTTCCACAGGTGAGAGATATGAAGCTATTGGAGTAGAAGAGATGGCTACATTTAACAGTTTCAACAGTGAAAGGGTGAGAGCAGGATGCCAGTCTCATAGGGCGCTTGAATTCATGAAGTCTGGGAACCAGCGAATGCAGCTCCTCGGAGCAATTGCCATGAAAGTATTTGTAAAACAGACAGAGAGAGGTGACGGTGCATCTGTGAGGGAGCGACTGTAGACGAAATGCCAGATTAGGGCCAATTATATTGAATATCCGCCTCTGGATCTTATCAAGAACCATGAGGCAAACAGAAGGGGATTCAGACCATATATATACACACACACACACATATGTAGTATAAATAATGAAATTTGAAGGATAAAAAGCCTACAGAATGATACCAATGTTGTCAATAGAACTGATATTTACTTCATATAGTCTTATTGACAGAAACAAAGCATTAAGAGATGGATTTTAAAGTCGAAATTTTTGAACACACCTATGTTTCAACAATGTGAGGAACAAACAAAGAGGTGGAACTTATTCTTTCAAGGAATGTTGTTGGTTAGAGGTCTCCCTGTGGAAGTTATACTCTCTGAGTAAACCCAAATCTCTGTTTAATCCCTCAGTATTTTGAAAATAAATTTCAACTGTGATCTACATCTCACCTCTCAGCTGTTGAACGAATATTTCAAAAGAATGCATCTGATGTCATCTGCATCTGGTAAATTGAAGTGATTTGTGATTGGGAAATTCTTGTTATTATTCCTGATGGTTTTCTTGTGATTGTTAAATTGGAATTCTGTTCCCACTTCTCCCACATATATGGCACTTGTGGCAGAAAAGCAAATATGCGAGATTTGAACTATCACAATTTAAAGCTGGTGGTTTTAATAATATATGAGTGCCAATGAGTGGGGGGATGAATATATATATATATATATATATATATATATACACAAAAAATATATATAAAAGCGATATTTAAATTTACTTCTTTCCTGTGACTTAAATTTACATGTGTACATGCTGTTTATTTGTTGGTGGTTGCATAATCATCAGGTATTTGAAAAGAACAGGAAACTCAATTGTAAATTATTGCACACCTGGACCAAAATTATTGATAAACTGTCCAAAGTTCTTGTTTTTGTTCTTTGAGTACTTTTACCAGTACTGTTCTTATCAACAACTAAATGCTGTCAGTATTGTAGGCAGGTGTTTCTTGATACATTCACGCATTTTTGGGAACATTGCATTTCAGTTGAAAAATATATGTATAAATGACAAGTACAATGGTTTCCCAGAGTTTGACAACACCAAAAATGACTAACTAGATTTGAAGTATTTTATATGTATTATAATTATTGAAAATTATTTCAATTAGAAATACTGTCTCCTGTGCTGAAAGATATTTTATTTAATGCCTGTTGTTTCTTTTGTATAATAATAGCTGCAAGTATTTATTTACATGGAGTGCTGTATAGCATTTTGGTATTATTTACTAATATTTGTTGATTGCTTGTGATGTATGCTTACACTCAGTTACAGTGAGTGACAAGTTAATCCATAAGATAGAGTTGTACTTGTGTGATCAATGTAAGAATTTAATATTGTTTTTTGATTATTAATATTGGAGATGAAACCCATGTTGTTAGGACAGTGGCCTTCAGCTTGTCTGTATTGTTCTGTATGTTGTCTCTCATCTTCCTCTTGACAAAACCCATAGATTCTCTGTGGAGTTCAGATAAAGTGAGTTGACTAAAGCTTGTTGGTAATCAGGAGGACCTAAGAATTCATATGTAACATTGTCTTTGCCAATAAACTTTGAGCATTTTATTCACAGTTTTGATTCAGATAAGCAACAACTTAATATTTCATTTCAGAGATGAGTAATTGTGCATATACTTGCATTATTTTGAGCTATTGTTCTCATCTTGTTTGATGTAGATGTCATTTATAGGGATTCAGATAATCAATGAACACCTGATGATGATCAAAGGGTACTTGGTTGAAACATTGTATCTATAATAACATCTATATCAAACAATATGAGAACAATAGTTTGAAATGATACAAGTTTAGTGCGACAACTCATTTGAAAAGTGGAAAACTATAATAAGAAATTAAACAGACTTAACCTTGTCTGTTGAATTTAATACAACTTGTTTAAATGAATTCTTTCTGCCTAGATATACATTATAAATTTAACACAGGATATATTGAAAGAAGGCAGTCCAGAGGGAAACAGTGTGTAAACTACCTAATGAGGTCTGACCTAACACCATTAATGAAGAAACACATGCAAAATCAATGGAAAAATCAGAAAAGCAGAAAAATGTAGAATAAACTAAGTACAATCTTACCAACCCCCAGAAAAAAAACCTGCCATTATGGAAAATCTCAAAGGAAAGTGATTACTATAATATGACTATGAATAGGTCTGTTATATATAAATAAAGTATCACTGCCGTCACTGGAGTTTGAACACAGATCACTGGTGAGCAAACACAGGTGATTCCATTTCTAATAAGTAGACAACATGATCATGAAGAAAATGTATTTATGAGAATTAGCATGGCATCTAATTGATCACCATTTCTATTCTATACTCTATTACGATGCAGATCGCTATTCCCTACTCTATACCATTTCTATATTTCTCTGTACTGATCGCTATGCAGATTACTATTTGGATCACTATTCAGTGGTTACTTTTCAAATGAGTATTATCAAGCAAGTACTATTAGTGCAAGTGTTATTTGAAGGCATCTGGTACTGGTATTATTCAACGGCGTTACTATAGTTGTATCTGTGATTACAAAGTTTCTACTACGATGAGCATTACAAAAATGACAAGTATTTGTTGACGTCACAAAAGTGGCAACAATTATTTATTTATATCACAAAAAGGTCACACTAAAATTATTGATTCATTCTTACTGAAACAATATGAACCACCATGGTGTCCTACATGACAAACTCAATATACAGTAAAACGTTTTCTAACTGAATGAATTGATCTCCATTCAAAAAGGTACAATTTCTTCAAGGCTAACAGCCTAAAAGAACTATATGAAAATATTAGAATAAATAGAATTATAACTGAAATTAATTGGATTATATTTAAGAATATATGAAAAAAACAAAGATTGTCCATTTTCCCTAAATATAAACCAAAATAAATCAGTTTTGGCATAAAATGACTCGAAAGAGTTGATATGCCATTAAAAATCCACTTAAACTTAAAAACTACCTAATGAATTTGTGTGAATGGATGGCAGAGTGAGTTCAAAGTAGAATAATAAAGAGTCAAATAAAGAGACAGGAAATTTTGGAAAACCATGATCATCTACGTTCAAAAAGACATAGGGCAACAGCAATCACCTTAATGAATTTGTCAGAATAGATGGCAGAACAAATTCAAAGTGGAGTGGTAAAGAGTCAAACTTTGATTAGAGCAAAAAGAGACAAGAGGTGGAGAGCCATGATTGCTTATAATCTTGAAGGGACATTGTCCCTAAAGGAAGAAGAATATATATAGCAGTCTGAGCGCTCTCTAGCTTTGGCAGAATAATTTTAACTCTGAATTCAAATCCCCTGTAAATATATCATGGGTCAGTGTAACACAGTGATTCTCAACCACTGTGCTATGGCACACTAGTTTTCCTTTGAAGTGTGCCACAAAATACTGTCACGGCATACGTATATATGCATGTGCAAAAGTAATAATGGTACAGCATTAGTATTTGAGTAAATGAATAAGTATTAAACTTTTTATCCCACATTAGCTAAAAAGGCTTTATCAGTTTTATTGCAATTTCTTACTTCTTATTTATGTGAATTAAGCTTCTGTAGCAAGGGTGTCAAATTCAAGGGTGAAAGGGACGCAACTCTTTCCGTCGGAAAATGTCTCACACGCTGCAACGCAAAGCCATCTACACCGAACACTGGTGAAAAAAATGGTGTCCTGTTCATTTTTTTTCCTGTTTTTATGGAGTCCAGAAACACCTCATTACCATGCGTGTAACGCGACTTTGCGTGACCGCACGAGACCGTAAATATTAAAAGTCACGGACGCCATCTTGGATCCTTTCCTTTCGTAACCCACAGGCCAGACAGACGCGAGGGCGTTTGGGAGGTAAGCCATTCCTTTTTTCCCCACACTCCCCCCTGATCTCATGATCACAGAGGGGACAGGGAGGCGGCGATCGCTTTCGCCGGGTGCTTCTTCGAAGAGGGACGCTGCGAGCCTCATCGCCGCTTGCGCTCATGTCCGCGGTCTGAGGGTCGAAAAACACCGCGTCCCTTGGAAGGCTGCTGATATCTGAGTCACTGCCTGATGGAGCTGGCATGAACCAGAGCGATGCCTCACTGGTCTCAGATTCCGATTCGCTCCCGTCGTCCAGCGATGGTTGCAACTGCGTCGCCGGCCGCAGGTCCTTAACGTGACGGGGCACACCGTCGACCCGCACCGCCTGTGGGCTGATCACCTCAGTGACGCGTCCGGTTCCGTATTTCGTCGTGCACTTGCTGTGCGGGTTTTTAACCCAGACGACATCGCCTTTCTTCAGCCTCTCTCCGGTTACTTTCAGTTCCGTCAGCGGGTTGGTCTCTATGCCCTTCACTCTGACGTGGTACCTATGCAATGTGTCGGCTGGAGTCGTAGAGGGTGAGACATCATCCTTCGGGGTCACGTTGTACAAGTAGACCGCCTCAGACACCGCGCAGCCCGTCCTGGCTGCGATGGTCTTGACGGTCCTGTGGTTCCGCTCGATGATCCCATTTCCACTCGGTACGTGGGCGCACCGGAACCGTAGGTGCACTCCCCAGGCATCCGCAAACCTCCTGAACTGCTCACTGTTGAATGCGGTGCCATTGTCGGTTAATATCTCCGTTGGGGGTCCACGTTCAAGGAAGATACCATTTAACTGACGGATGATGGTGGCTGAATCCTGCCGACGCAGCAGCCGCCATATCGCAAACCTGGATGGACCGCAATCAATGAGCGTCAGGAAATCCTCGCCGTTGTGGTGAGTAACATCTATCGCCAGCCGGCTCCAGTGGTTCCTCACGCTCAGCTGCCCTTTCTTCCAGCGAACGGGTGCTGGGTCTATAGACTGGCACGCCACGCAGTTTCTGACCACTCTTCTGACGTCTGTCTTTTGTACTCCTGGGTCAACCAACTTGGCGAAATACAGGGTCCGCTTGACTCCGGGGTGCCCGCTTTGTTGGTGGACTTCTTTGATCCGATTAGATCGAACGGGACTCATGGACGCAGCGCAGGTGGGTTGCACGGGCTCAATAGCTTTCTTAGTGGCGTCAAGCCACCTTTGGGGCACCCTCGTTAAACAATCTGCCTTGTTGAGGCTAGATTTGACCAGGGACACCTCCATTGTCAGTGCGTACTCTTGCACCAGCTTCACGATCGTGTCGAGCCGTCGTCGGATAAGCATCTCGCTGGCGGCTTTAGTCCGCACCCTGGCCCTCCCGGTAAGGGTATCCGAGATCCACTTATAGACGCAAGCGGAATCCGTGAACAGACGCAGGGTGGTCGACTTCCAGAGGATCGCCAAGTTGATCCCCTTGATGACAGCATCGAGCTCTGCTAGGTTTATGTGCTGGGAGTCCTTTTCTGGACGTAACGAGCAAGCATCTTCCACCACGGCTCCATCGTGAACTATCGATACACCAGTTGCAAGAGAGCTTGCGTCAACCCACACACTGAGGTCTTGGCTGTCGACGCACCATCTGCCCCGCGCTGGGTCTTCCTTGCGTACTCTAGCGAGGACCTCCCTCATCATGGTGAGGAGAGGGGCGTCGTGAACTTCGTCATCCCATCCAGTGGTGACATCAGATGCTCTCCGCTTGATGAACGCCACTGCAACACGCAGCCAGCCACCTACAGGAAGGTGCCCAACTAACTTGCCGCACAAGGAAAATATGCTTCGCCGCGTGACAACGGTGGGCATGTCTGGGACCTCGTTTCCCCGTTTCCAATACAGAACGTCATCCTCTCCCCAGACCTGCAAACCAAGCACTCGTGCACCATCCTGCAGCCTCTCCGGTTCCTTGCTGAGGAGGCCAAAGTTGTAGAGATGCTCCTTCACGCGCGCCGCAGATATGACTCCCTCGTTCACGTACACGTCATCAATATATGCAGATGTTGCCCGCCGTATACGCTCATCCTTCGTCAGAATGGCGTCAACAATCATCTGCATAATTGATGGCGCCACATTGAGTCCAAACCCCATGCGGGTTAGGCAATACCTTTGCCCCTTGATAAGCACAGTTTGATAGGGCCACAATGATTGGTGCACACGCACTTGAAGGTATGCTTTGCGAAGATCCAGCACAGACACATTTGATCCTGCCTGTCGCCATTCCCTTAGCTTCTCGGTACACACGTCCGCGCGGGCTGTAAAAGGGTCCACGTGCTCGTTCAGTTCCCGATAGTCGAGCACCGGCCTCACCTTTTGTTTGTTGTGCTGGAGAACCGCCATTAGCGGGATCAGGCCCTTCGGGGGCCCCAATTCCTTCTCTGGATAAGGAACCAACCACCCGTTATTAATCCAGGCTCGCAACTCTTTGTCGTATTCCGCACGAGCTAGCGGGGGAATTTTATACTCTGGCACACTGTTGTACAGCTTCTCTGGCGGTTGATCGTCCGACCATTTCCAGGAAACTGTCCAGGACTTTGTGCGCTGGTCGAATTCCGCACGAAAGTCAGGCCGTTCTAGCTCCATTGCTGCACTTAGAGCAAGACCAGTTTCAGTGAAACGCGCCCGACCCTCTTCGTCAACATGGACGCCACCCACTTTTTTGATGACGTCCATTCCCAGGAGCAGATCATAGCCGAGCAGTTCTCCGTCCACGACCAGGGCTTGTACGGCTACTGCAGGCCCATCGCCGATGCTTGCGCGGATGACGCTCACTCCACAAGAGGCTAGCGAGCCCCCGCCAACAGTCAGAATTGGAATCTTTTTCTCATCCCAAGTGTCACAACATGCCTTGCGCACAAGGGTCCGGGTGCACCCGGTGTCTACAAGCGCGAAGCGCTCACGCCCGTTAATCCGCACGCTCACTGCGGGTAGCGCCTTGTTCAGCGGTGAACTGGGGAGAAGACTGGCGCTGTAGCTTACTCCCCTTGCCCGTTTCCCGGACAGCTTCTTGCTACGTGGCCCAGCTTGTTGCACCTGTAGCAACGCATACGTCTCCGTGTTCCTCGGTTATGCGTATCCTTCGCACTGCTTCGGCTTCGGCAGTCTTTGGAGAAGTGGTTCAGTTCGCCACATTTATAGCACCTTGTGTCCTCAGTTGGCGGTGCGGGTGCTTCCACAGCTGCTGAGACAGGCTCCGCGTCGTCCTTCAGAATATTCCGGGCTCTGGCCAGTAACTCGTCTAACCCCAGCTCATTGAGCCTTGACGATGCTCGTAGCAGTCGACTGGCGTTGTCTGGGAGTCCGGCCAGAAAGGCGCATCCTAGGATTTGGTCGCTTGCTCCACCGAACGGTGCGGCCAGCTTCCTCAAATCGGCCAGATAGACATCTACCGTTTCATCTGGCCCAAGCCGCCGTTCGGTGAACTGCCTCCAGGAGACAAAGGGGTCCGCACCGAATGCCACGTATAGAGCCTGCTTAATTTCCTCCAAGTCTGCGTCAGCCCTGAGCTGCTGATACACGGCGTAAGCTCCTTTGGTGAGCCTCAGAGGGATTACCAGTGCGGGATCTTTAACTTTACACAGCCGGCAGACCCGCTCGGCCTTTTCCCACCACTCGACCTGTTGGCTTAGAGTGTTTTTTAAAAAAATAATTTTCTAAGACTGACATGTAGAATTCTGATAGTATTAGAATGACAGATGTAATTTCATGTTGGTTTGAAGGAATAAGACCCATGCTTCACATTGATGAAATCCCTTTTATCTAGGATAGACACTGTGAAAACTCAAAACAAATAAACAACATATTGCAATGGATATAAACAAACACAATATTTTTCAAAGAAACGAATTAAAATGACTAGCAGCATGGCCCGGCGTTGCCTGTGCTTGATTAAAAAATCGTACTCCCATCAATAGTGGAAATAATCGATTTTTTTCATACTTCTACAGCACTTTTCATGTAGTTTGTGGCCATTTTGTACTGGCCAGAGTGAGAGCCTATAGCTGACTGCCACGAATAGGCAGGAAGATTCTATTGGCCAGCATGAGAGCCAACAGCTGACTGACATGAATGTTAACTAGCATGCAAAAAAATCGATAGCTGCATTCGTCACAACTTTACTCCAATTGGCTCTTTTGCTTGCTTAAACTCAACGTTGATTCTGATTCCGCAGAACTGGGTTGGGTGTGAATAAGTATTTGTTGTTAACATTCTTTTTTCATTTGGTTTTTCCAGTTACGAGTCCTTTTTTAAAGCTGATCGTTTTGTGTGCATTTTGTTTAGTTCTTTTTTCATACCAGATTTAATGTTTAGTATAGAGCTTAGAAAAATTTGCAGTGTGAGATAGGCAAGAAGCAAGGCATGTAGCAATATCAGCATGGCAAAGGGCACTCCTTTAAAGGCAAGGAAGGGCAAAAATATTTTAAGTCAATTGATAGCGATTGCTGTATGAGTCGTATGATTTTTTAATCAGGCACAGGCAACGGCGGGCCATGCTGCTAGTATTGCATATGGTCCATTATTATATATTATTATGTTGTATATATATATAGGTTACAATATAATTTGTATTTTATAGGAATACTATCTTATGAAACTTGAGATGTATTGGATTGGGAGGCCCTGTATCATAGATTGGCAAGGATATCTGTGTTTGAATAGACATCTCTGTTCTTTTTTTTTTTTTCAAACAATAAAATTAACCTTAACTGACCTATAGCAACAAAAAAATTATAGTGGGTCCTGATAAAAATAAAATATAAAAATAAAATATATGAACAAAAAATAAAAAGAATTCAAATTAAAAATAGGCATTTGCACTTTCCTTTGATACCCTTATCTCTTTCTTTCTCTTTCTGAAGTTCTCTTTCAACCAACAAGAAGGAAATCCTCATATGAAAAAAGGAAGAAGAAAAGAAAAAGTCTGAACCTATCCTAAAACACCAGAAGTTTGCAGAAACAGAGCGTACTTATTTTCAACTTACAAATACCAAAAATCAGGGAAGCTACATGTAT
Source organism: Acanthosepion lycidas (assembly GCA_963932145.1). Lineage (NCBI taxonomy): Eukaryota > Metazoa > Mollusca > Cephalopoda > Sepiida > Sepiidae > Acanthosepion > Acanthosepion lycidas. Next base: position 62,694,719 of record OZ010574.1, on the reverse strand, counting down.
AACTTCTGTTTTAAAAAAATGAAAAAAAGGTACACTGGAAAATAAAATAATTTGGCCAATCAAAGAAATTGATGCAAAGGGACTTTTTGATGATTAGCTGAAACCAAAATTTCCAACCACTAACTCTGAGCCTATTCAAAAGTATAAAAATCTGACACCTTTAGGCCAGAGGCAGAGGGACCCAGAAGGATGGCAGAGAAGGATGGAACAAAAGAATGCAGTCATTCATGATGCATGAAGAATCAGTCAAGAGGTCATCTGCTACTGAAATTTTCAGGGCAGATTGGCACCCACCAAATTTCTGAGATTACTACTAAATAAGAGCAATTTAACTCTATGAAACTTTCATGGTCTGACTTCAAAACACCAAAACAGACATTTCTCCAGACTGTCATCTATACATGCCTCATTAATGAACTTTTGCTTGGCCAAATATCAAAGAATTCAGTTCAGACCATGGGTTTAAGCGTTGTTAAATTAGGAACATGTGCATTTATTTCCTGCTAGAAGAAGGTCCAACTACAAGAACATGACAGACTCAAGTTGAGTTCAACCGAAGATGTAAAGAAAACAAACAAGACCGATATATATATGTCAACAAATATATGTATTAAACAACAAATTTACAAGTGACAAAGATATTAACATTTATGTCTGTGTGTGAACATAAAGAGTTTGTATTTTGGTGAATGTTTGTACATATGTGTATGTGAGTTTCATGGCATTTTCCCACAAGTGGGCGAAAATGCGGATCTCTGTGAAAGATCACATTTTTAAATGCGTCTGCTAAAATGCAAAGTAAAAAGAGAATGAGGCAAGAAGTCGCCAAGTATTTATAGTGTAGGGAGAGCGACCTCTAGTGAACAATTAGGGAATTAAGGAGGAGCTAACTCCAACACTACCACCAGTCCACACTGTCAATGTTCATAAAATGAATACATATAACACAGACTTATAAAAGAAAATTAATTTATTAATAAATTCATTTCAGTTAATAGATTAGCTTTTAATTAACTTATTACTAACTCTAATTAATTTACTCAAAGAAATTCATAAAAAATTAGTCACAAAAAGTTTGCATTAATTTCCCCCACTCTTTTAACTATGACTGGTTTCACAGCATTCAATTGAGACCTGCTGAGTAACATTCCCAGCATTCAACAGAGACATGCAAAGCAATATTCAACTGAGACCAGTCAAGTAACCTTCCCATCACTCAACTGAGATCCGCTGAGTAAACTTTCCAGCATTCAGTTAATCTCTGGATCATTTTTTAATTGGTTTCACCCCATGCAAGGCAGTAAAGCCACTAAGACACAAAGGTTTACTGGGTGTGGAAGAGTTAGGAACAAAATCATTAATAATGAGCAGGAAGAGAAAAGAGTAATCCGGACAGTAGATAGTGATTGATATTGCATTTAAATTTTTGCAGATTAAAGTTGGCTGGAAAGCATGGAGCCAGAAGGGAGTTCCACAAGTGACAATTGTCAGAAAAGAAACTGTTAGCATAGAATTTATGGAGACATCTAGCCAGCTCAACTGCAAATTGATGAGATCTTGACATCAGTCTAGTACTGCACTTAAATTAAAAAAGTCTAGGTACCCTAGTGAAGAGCAATATTTATTTGTAATTTATTTACAAAGTGTGGCACGAGGCCAAAATGAGGAATGGGTGATAGGATGGTCTTCTTCTGTCTTAAAGTTAAACTTAGCTAGCCTTAAACCTTGACCCAAACATACCACACTATTCCTTACACCAAAACAATGCATTCTTACTTACCTTTCTTACTACGTCCACCATAATACCTCATTGTCTCCATGAAAGTCCTAACTAAACCCCATATGTACAGTTCACCATCTGTGAGGGGAGGGTATGAAACAACAATTTAAAATCTAGCCCCATGAGTATTTACAATACTTAGTGAAGAACTCAATGGATTCAATATAGTCTTTCCACTTCATGTCAGCTGAAAATGTTAGCCTGAGAAGGCACAAGTCACTTTCCTGGAGGTTAGCATCAGCTATACTGATGGAAAGCAATGAGGGGTCTCTCAGATTATTAAGAATATGGAGTGAGTAGCTATGAACAAGTAGAATTGACAAAGTTTGCCATAACAAGAAAAGAACAGAGCAAAAACAGGCAAGCAAACACCATATACATGGCAGATTAACAGTAATAAGGCAAAGCAACAGTAATGTGACAAAAAGCTCACAAACTAAGAATTGGTACTGACAGACAAAAACAAGATTAAGCAAGCGAATGTACCCTTCTGACTTCAAGACAAGATAGACCAGGACTGTGTCAGATGAAACCATGAACTGTCCTATTTTATTGGCTAGAAAAAATCCCATCATGCATTTGTGTGCTTCTGCCTATAAAAGAGGAAGAGAAAGTATTTTGCAGTTATTGGTTATACAGGCTAATGACAAGCTAAGACTAGTTTTGTGCCCAATCCCACGCAAGCAGGGTCTGGGCAGATTTTGACCACTGGCCTGAGTGTATGCACTTTGGTTCCCCACATTAAATAACTGACCTTGTGTCATATTCTGCCCCAGTGGCGGGGAGTGGCTTTGAGTAGATACCCATTCCCATTGCAGATCTTCATTAGTGAGCAAGCTTCTATAGGCAGAATACTGTGACTGCTCTTATTATTTTTGAGGAGTGGATAGGTTCTACTAACACATTTTATTTTAGTTTGGTGTGCTATTTTTAGTTTTATTTTTTGGGTCCATCCCCTCCCCATCATGTCATGTCTGTTTATATATTTATGCATGAAAAAATTTAAAAAACCAAAAAAATAAGAGCAATTTAACTCTATGAAACTTTCATGTCACAGTGATTTTTGTAGGTTTCCTGTGAAGATGTGGTATTGTGGTATATTTTGAATTGAATGGTGTTGGATGAGTTCTTGTGATGAAGGAGCAAATTGTAATGGATGAATGGGTCGTGAATCTGATTAGCTAGGCCTAGCATAGTTAATGTTGACCAGCCCTAACCCTCTTCCTCTTTGGCCTTGTGCCAAAATTGTTCTTCATAAATAATAAATCAACATTCCTATTTGGGACTGAAACTAACAGCAAGAAGTTTGTTTTTTAACTCTTTTGTTATAATATCTACCTATAAGCAAAACTAATTGTTTTGCTAGTAACCAATAAGAATTATATTGGGTTCACTGCATTCATAGTTGTCTCATTATCTTAAGTGCTTTCACACAAGAGTTCATATTTCCCATGGCCAAAAATAGTGAAATGGATTGATTGGTTTTTATATTAGGTTGGTGCAAAAATAATGACGAAATAATGTCGTTTTTTGACGTATTTTTAACGTCAAAAAACGACATTATTACGTCATTATTTTTGCACCAACCTAATAGCAACTTTTATTTTTTTGTTTCTTGTTTTCTTTCCAGTGAAGCACTTAACAAGGCAATTATTGGCAGATTTTGAAGACTGGAATTATTCAATCCATATTGTCAACGCTGTTCACATGAGTGAGTTTGCTGAATTTGTTGGCACTGATATTTTCTGCTTTGTGGAAAATGGTAAATCAAAGAATTACAGAATTAAAAATGAAGTCAGGATGCCAACAGATGCTGGCATTTGGTTGAAAGCCAATTCTTAGGAATTATTGATTACCAAAAATTGTTTTTATTTGGACTAGTTGTTTTTTTTTTTTTTGTTTAGTTTTATTTCTTTTACTTTTTTTCTTTGGATTCAAAAGTGTTATAAGAAAATGAAATTGTAAAAGAGAGGAAGGAAGAAAAGAGATAGAAAAAAGAAATGGAAAGGAAAAAGTGAAAAGACAAAGAAAAAGAAAGGGTGGATGTTGAAGGCACAAAAAGGACGGATACAATGAAGAAAGAAAGAAAGAAATGAAGAAATAAAAAAAGAAAGCAAAAAAAAGAGAGAGAACGGAATAGGAATTGAAAGAAAGAAGAAAGAAAGAAAAAAGAAATTGAGAGTAAACAAGCAAAAGGGAGTAAAGAATGAAAAAGAAGAGAGTGGAATAAAAAGGGGTCAAAAATGGAAGGAAAGATAGAATAAAATGGAAAAAGAAAAGGAAAGAAAAAGTTAGGCAAAAATAATAAAGGAGAATAAATGTAAAAAAAGACATTCAAAGAAATCAAAAAGAAACAGAAAATCAATGACAGAGAGAGGGAACAAAGTTGAAGAAGACAGAAAGGAGAATATTTTGAATAAAGAAGAAGGGTTGAAGAAATAAGAAAGATATTTTGAGTACGAAGATAAGAGAGAAGGAGATGTCAAAGAAAATCTAACAAGGAGAGAATAAGATGGAAATTGTAGAAACCTGGAAATAAAGGAAGAAAAACTTGGGAATAAATGAATGAAAATAAGAAGATGAAAGAAAGGAATGAAAATAGAAAGATAAAATAAATAGGGAGAAAAAAGAAAAGAAAAACTATTTACCTTTTCTTTTCCAATTCTAAGAATTCTTCTTATTCTTATTCTTTTTATGCAGTTTTTCCTTCTTTATATCATTCTCCTTACAAGCTTCTTCCTTTCACCTATACATTCTTTCTTTCTTCCTTTCTTCCTTTCTTTTTTTCTTTCTTTCTTTCTTATAACTCTTTTCTTCCATTTTTACTTGTTTCTCTTTTGCTTTCTTTTTTCTTCTAATTCTTTTCTTCTGTTTTCACTCCTCTTCCTTTCTTTCCTTCATTTTTCCAACTCTTTACTTCTCACTTTCCTACTTCTATCCTTTTCTGTCCTTCTTTATTTCAACTTTTTCTTCTCATTATACTTCTCTCCATTTCTTTCCTTTTCACTCTTTTCTTCTCACCCTTTCTGTCCTTTTAACACTTTTCTTCTCTTTCTTTCCTTTTCCCTCTTTTCTTCTCACTCTTTCTTTCCTTTCAACTCTTTTCTTCTCTCCCTTTCTTTACTTTTAACTCTTTTCTTCTCTCTGTTTCCTTTTCCCTCTTTTCTTCTGTCCCTTTCTTTCCTTTTCCCTCTTTTCTTCTCTCCCTTTCTTTCCTTTCAACTCTTTTCTTCTCTCCCTTTCTTTACTTTTAACTCTTTTCTTCTCTCCCTTTCTTTCCTTTTGCCTCTTTTCTTCTCTCCCTTTCTTTACTTTTAACTCTTTTCTTCTATCTGTTTCCTTTTCCCTCTTTTCTTCTCTCCCTTTCTTTCCTTTTAACTCTTTTCTTCTCTCCCTTTCTTTCCTTTCAACTCTTTTCTTCTCTCCCTTTCTTTACTTTTAACTCTTTTCTTCTCTCTCTTTCCCTTTCCCTCTTTTCTTCTTTCCTTTTCTTTCCTTTTTCTTCTTTCTCTTTCTTTCCTATCAACTCTTTTCTTCTCTCTCTTTCTTTCCTTTCAACTCTTTTCTTCTCTCCCTTTCTTTCCTTTTAACCTTTTTCTTCTCTCCCTTTCTTTCTTTTCAACTCTTTTTTTCTCTCCCTTTCTTTCCTTTTAACTCTTTTCTTCTCTCTCTTTCCTTTTGCCTCTTTTCTTCTCACCCTTTCTTTCCTTTCAACTCTTTTCTTCTCTCCCTTTCTTTCCTTTTAACTCTTTTCTTCTCTCTCTTTCCCTTTCCATCTTTTCTTCTCTCCCTTTCTTTCCTTTCAACTCCTTTCATCTCTCCCTTTCTTTCCTTTTAACTCTTTTCTTCTCTCTCTTTCCTCTTCCCTCTTTTCTTCTCTCCCTTTCTTTACTTTTAACTATTTTCTTCTCTCTGTTTCCTTTTCCCTCTTTTCTTCTGTCCCTTTCTTTCCTTTTAACTCTTTTCTTCTCTCCCTTTCTTTCCTTTCAACTCTTTTCTTCTCACCCTTTCTTTCTTTTCAACTCTTTTCTTCTCTCCCTTTCTTTACTTTTAACTCTTTTCTTCTCTCTCTTTCCCTTTCCCTCTTTTCTTCTCTCCCTTTCTTTCCTTTTAACTGTTTTTCTTCTCTCTCTTTCTTTCCTATCAACTCTTTTCTTCTCTCTCTTTCTTTCCTTTCAACTCTTTTCTTCTCTCCCTTTCTTTCCTATCAACTCTTTTCTTCTCTCCCTTTCTTTCTTTTCAACTCTTTTCTTCTCTCCCTTTCTTTCCTTTTAACTCTTTTCTTCTCTCTCTTTCCTTTTCCCTCTTTTCTTCTCACCCTTTCTTTCCTGTCAACTCTTTTCTTCTCTCCCTTTCTTTCCTTTTAACTCTATTCTTCTCTCTCTTTCCCTTTCCATCTTTTCTTCTCTCCCTTTCTTTCCTTTTAACCTTTTTCTTCTCTCCCTTTCTTTCTTTTCAACTCTTTTCTTCTCTCCCTTTCTTTCCTTTTAACTCTTTTCTTCTCTCTCTTTCCTTTTGCCTCTTTTCTTCTCACCCTTTCTTTCCTTTCAACTCTTTTCTTCTCTCCCTTTCTTTCCTTTTAACTCTTTTCTTCTCTCTCTTTCCCTTTCCATCTTTTCTTCTCTCCCTTTCTTTCCTTTCAACTCTTTTCATCTCTCCCTTTCTTTCCTTTCAACTCCTTTCATCTCTCCCTTTCTTTGCTTTTAACTCTTTTCTTCTCTCTCTTTCCTCTTCCCTCTTTTCTTCTCCCCCTTTCTTTCCTTTTACCTCTTTTTCTTCTCACCCTTTCTTTACTTTCAACTCTTTTCTTCTTTCCCTTTCTTTCCTTTCAACTCTTTTCTTCTCTCCCTTTCTGTCCTTTTAACTCTTTTATTTTCTCTCTTTCCTTTTCCCTCTTTTCTTCTCTCCCTTTCTTTCCTTTTAACTGGTTTTCTTCTCACCCTTTCTTTCCTTTTAACTCTTTTCTTCTCTCCCTTTCTTTCTTATCAACTCTTTTCTTCTCTCCCTTTCTTTCCTTTTATCTCTTTCCTTCTCTCTCTTTCTTTTTTTTAACTCTTTTCTTCTCTCTTTACTTCTCTCTCTCTCTTTCAACTCTTTTCTTCCCACTCTGCTTCTCTCCCTTTCTCCCCACTCACTCCTAGAATGTCAACATTTTAATACTGAACAAATACTGGTCTCTTCAATATCATCAAGTCACAATCTCATATTTTCATTACCGGATCAATAAAATGATTAAATTACTACTGTAGCAGCTCTGAGGCATATCATATTTCAAAATGCATTTCTCTCTTGCCTCATATTTAGTTAATTTAAATTTTCTTTAGATATATATCAAATTAAAATATTTTTTGCTTTTATTTATAAAAATATAGGAGCCTACTGATAGCTATAAAAAACAAACAAGAAAATTACAATTTTCATTTCTTCCATGGAATTTTTCGTTACAAGATTTCTTAAAAACTTTTTTATTACTCTTCTCTCTTTACTCTTCTTTCTTTACCCTTTTTTTTTAATCCCCTTCTTTTATTCCTTCATTCTTTTCTTTGGTTACTCTTCTTTCTTTACTCTTTTTTTTTACTCCCCTTCTTTTATTCCTTCATTCTTTTCTTTGGTTACTCTTCTTTCTTTACTCTTTTTTTACTCCCCTTCTTTTATTCCTTCATTCTTTTCTTTGGTTACTCTTCTTTCTTTACCTTTTTTTTTTACTCCCCTTCTTTTATTCCTTCATTCTTTTCTTTGGTTACTCTTCTTTCTTTACCCCTTTTTTTACTCCCCTTCTTTTATTCCTTCATTCTTTTCTTTGGTTACTCTTCTTTCTTTACCCTTTTTTTTTACACCCCTTCTTTTATTCCTTCATTCTTTTCTTTGGTTACTCTTCTTTCTTTACTCTTTTTTTTTACTCCCCTTCTTTTATTCCTTCATTCTTTTCTTTGGTTACTCTTCTTTCTTTACCCCTTTTTTTACTCCCCTTCTTTTATTCCTTCATTCTTTTCTTTGGTTACTCTTCTTTCTTTACCCCTTTTTTTACTCCCCTTCTTTTATTCCTTCATTCTTTTCTTTGGTTACTCTTCTTTCTTTACCCTTTTTTTTACTCCCCTTCTTTTATTCCTTCATTCTTTTCTTTGGTTACTCTTCTTTCTTTACCCCTTTTTTTACTCCCCTTCTTTTATTCCTTCATTCTTTTCTTTGGTTACTTTTCTTTCTTTACCCCTTTTTTTACTCCCCTTCTTTTATTCCTTCATTCTTTTCTTTGGTTACTCTTCTTTCTTTACCCCTTTTTTTACTCCCCTTCTTTTATTCCTTCATTCTTTTCTTTGGTTACTCTTCTTTCTTTACCCCTTTTTTTACTCCCCTTCTTTTATTCCTTCATTCTTTTCTTTGGTTACTTTTCTTTCTTTACCCCTTTTTTTACTCCCCTTCTTTTATTCCTTCATTCTTTTCTTTGGTTACTCTTCTTTCTTTACCCCTTTTTTTACTCCCCTTCTTTTATTCCTTCATTCTTTTCTTTGGTTACTCTTCTTTCTTTACCCCTTTTTTTACTCCCCTTCTTTTATTCCTTCATTCTTTTCTTTGGTTACTCTTCTTTCTTTACCCCTTTTTTTACTCCCCTTCTTTTATTCCTTCATTCTTTTCTTTGGTTACTCTTCTTTCTTTACCCCTTTTTTTACTCCCCTTCTTTTATTCCTTCATTCTTTTCTTTGGTTACTCTTCTTTCTTTACCCCTTTTTTTACTCCCCTTCTTTTATTCCTTCATTCTTTTCTTTGGTGACTCTTCTTTCTTTACCCCTTTTTTTACTCCCCTTCTTTTATTCCTTCATTCTTTTCTTTGGTTACTCTTCTTTCTTTACCCTTTTTTTTACTCCCCTTCTTTTATTCCTTCATTCTTTTCTTTGGTTACTCTTCTTTCTTTACCCCTTTTTTTACTCCCCTTCTTTTATTCCTTCATTCTTTTCTTTGGTTACTCTTCTTTCTTTACCCCTTTTTTTACTCCCCTTCTTTTATTCCTTCATTCTTTTCTTTGGTTACTCTTCTTTCTTTACCCTTTTTTTTACTCCCCTTCTTTTATTCCTTCATTCTTTTCTTTGGTTACTCTTCTTTCTTTACCCCTTTTTTTACTCCCCTTCTTTTATTCCTTCATTCTTTTCTTTGGTTACTCTTCTTTCTTTACCCCTTTTTTTACTCCCCTTCTTTTATTCCTTCATTCTTTTCTTTGGTTACTCTTCTTTCTTTACCCCTTTTTTTACTCCCCTTCTTTTATTCCTTCATTCTTTTCTTTGGTTACTCTTCTTTCTTTACCCTTTTTTTTACTCCCCTTCTTTTATTCCTTCATTCTTTTCTTTGGTTACTCTTCTTTCTTTACCCCTTTTTTTACTCCCCTTCTTTTATTCCTTCATTCTTTTCTTTGGTTACTTTTCTTTCTTTACCCCTTTTTTTACTCCCCTTCTTTTATTCCTTCATTCTTTTCTTTGGTTACTCTTCTTTCTTTACCCTTTTTTTTACTCCCCTTCTTTTATTCCTTCATTCTTTTCTTTGGTTACTCTTCTTTCTTTACCCCTTTTTTTACTCCCCTTCTTTTATTCCTTCATTCTTTTCTTTGGTTACTCTTCTTTCTTTACCCCTTTTTTTACTCCCCTTCTTTTATTCCTTCATTCTTTTCTTTGGTTACTCTTCTTTCTTTACCCCTTTTTTTACTCCCCTTCTTTTATTCCTTCATTCTTTTCTTTGGTTACTCTTCTTTCTTTACCCCTTTTTTTACTCCCCTTCTTTTATTCCTTCATTCTTTTCTTTGGTTACTCTTCTTTCTTTACCCTTTTTTTTACTCCCCTTCTTTTATTCCTTCATTCTTTTCTTTGGTTACTCTTCTTTCTTTACCCCTTTTTTTACTCCCCTTCTTTTATTCCTTCATTCTTTTCTTTGGTTACTCTTCTTTCTTTACCCCTTTTTTTACTCCCCTTCTTTTATTCCTTCATTATTTTCTTTGGTTACTCTTCTTTCTTTACCCTTTTTTTTACTCCCCTTCTTTTATTCCTTCATTCTTTTCTTTGGTTACTCTTCTTTCTTTACCCCTTTTTTTACTCCCCTTCTTTTATTCCTTCATTCTTTTCTTTGGTTACTTTTCTTTCTTTACCCCTTTTTTTACTCCCCTTCTTTTATTCCTTCATTCTTTTCTTTGGTTACTCTTCTTTCTTTACCCTTTTTTTTACTCCCCTTCTTTTATTCCTTCATTCTTTTCTTTGGTTACTCTTCTTTCTTTACCCCTTTTTTTACTCCCCTTCTTTTATTCCTTCATTCTTTTCTTTGGTTACTCTTCTTTCTTTACCCCTTTTTTTACTCCCCTTCTTTTATTCCTTCATTCTTTTCTTTGGTTACTCTTCTTTCTTTACCCTTTTTTTTACTCCCCTTCTTTTATTCCTTCATTCTTTTCTTTGGTTACTCTTCTTTCTTTACCCCTTTTTTTACTCCCCTTCTTTTATTCCTTCATTCTTTTCTTTGGTTACTCTTCTTTCTTTACCCCTTTTTTTACTCCCCTTCTTTTATTCCTTCATTCTTTTCTTTGGTTACTCTTCTTTCTTTACCCTTTTTTTTACTCCCCTTCTTTTATTCCTTCATTCTTTTCTTTGGTTACTCTTCTTTCTTTACCCCTTTTTTTACTCCCCTTCTTTTATTCCTTCATTCTTTTCTTTGGTTACTCTTCTTTCTTTACCCCTTTTTTTACTCCCCTTCTTTTATTCCTTCATTCTTTTCTTTGGTTACTCTTCTTTCTTTACCCCTTTTTTTACTCCCCTTCTTTTATTCCTTCATTCTTTTCTTTGGTTACTCTTCTTTCTTTACCCTTTTTTTTACTCCCCTTCTTTTATTCCTTCATTCTTTTCTTTGGTTACTCTTCTTTCTTTACCCCTTTTTTTACTCCCCTTCTTTTATTCCTTCATTCTTTTCTTTGGTTACTCTTCTTTCTTTACCCCTTTTTTTACTCCCCTTCTTTTATTCCTTCATTCTTTTCTTTGGTTACTCTTCTTTCTTTACTCTTTTTTTACTCCCCTTCTTTTATTCCTTCATTCTTTTCTTTGGTTACTCTTCTTTCTTTACCCTTTTTTTTACTCCCCTTCTTTTATTCCTTCATTCTTTTCTTTGGTTACTCTTCTTTCTTTACCCCTTTTTTTACTCCCCTTCTTTTATTCCTTCATTCTTTTCTTTGGTTACTCTTCTTTCTTTACCCCTTTTTTTACTCCCCTTCTTTTATTCCTTCATTCTTTTCTTTGGTTACTCTTCTTTCTTTACCCTTTTTTTTACTCCCCTTCTTTTATTCCTTCATTCTTTTCTTTGGTTACTCTTCTTTCTTTACCCCTTTTTTTACTCCCCTTCTTTTATTCCTTCATTCTTTTCTTTGGTTACTTTTCTTTCTTTACCCCTTTTTTTACTCCCCTTCTTTTATTCCTTCATTCTTTTCTTTGGTTACTCTTCTTTCTTTACCCTTTTTTTTACTCCCCTTCTTTTATTCCTTCATTCTTTTCTTTGGTTACTCTTCTTTCTTTACCCCTTTTTTTACTCCCCTTCTTTTATTCCTTCATTCTTTTCTTTGGTTACTCTTCTTTCTTTACCCCTTTTTTTACTCCCCTTCTTTTATTCCTTCATTCTTTTCTTTGGTTACTCTTCTTTCTTTACCCTTTTTTTTACTCCCCTTCTTTTATTCCTTCATTCTTTTCTTTGGTTACTCTTCTTTCTTTACCCCTTTTTTTACTCCCCTTCTTTTATTCCTTCATTCTTTTCTTTGGTTACTCTTCTTTCTTTACCCCTTTTTTTACTCCCCTTCTTTTATTCTTTCATTCTTTTCTTTGGTTACTTTTCTTTCTTTACTCTTTCATTCTTTATTCTTTCATACTTTATTCTTCTTTAATTACTCCTTCTTAGTCTTCTTTCTTCACTCTTTTTTCTCTCTTGTCAACAGTAGTCAACATACTTACATAAATTTTTCCATTTAGTAGAACTGTCAATACCCCGCCATTACTCTTATCAATCATAATTACTCTTTCACTCATATCCTATCTCATTCATCATTTCCATTTTAATGTCATCTCATCTACCTTGAGTGCCTCTAAATCCTTCTATCTGGTGAAATTTAGTATTAAGCAGGCTTTTTTTTAAGCAAATTGCCCTAAACAAGGCAGGAGTGCCACTAGCACGCAAGGGGTTACAGAGAGTGAGAGTAAGAGTAAAGAGGAGTTTTAGGGAAAAGGATAAAGAGAAGGGCAGGGATCAAGGTCAAGGCATCATAAGATGTCGATTGACATTAAATTTGAATATTTGAAGATTATAGCTATCAGAGAAGCAAGTGGTAGGAAGGGAAGTTCCACTGACAGGAGATGTGAGATAAGAAGCTGTTGGAGTAGAAGAGATGGTTACATTTAGTCATTTTGACAGTAAAAGGTTGGGACCTTGATGCCAACCTAGTAGCACGCTTAAATTAATGCAGTTTAGGAACCAGTGAAAGTAGTTCGTCAGAGCAGTTGCCACAAAAATACTTGTATAAAAGACAGAGGGAAGCCACAGCACATCTGTGAGAAAGTGAGTGTAGACAGGATGCTAGATCAAGACCAATCATATTGAATCTCCATCTCTGGATTTTGTCAAGGACCTCGAGATGAACAGCAGGAGCACCAGACCATATATGGTAACAGTATTCCATGCAAGGATGAATGGTTGATTTGTAGATTTGAAGGATGGACTCAGGCAAGAAAAACCTTCTCGTGTGACGCAGAGAACCAATTTTCTTGCAGTAGATGAAGCTATAGATTCAAATGTAGTTGTTTCACTTCAGGTCAGTGGACAGCATGAGACCAAGTAGGTGCAGAGAGGTGCACTCGTGGAGTTGATTATTGTTATGGTCCGGTTCCTTGTACCGCGGTGATAGTCCAAGGTAGAACCAATAAAGAAGGACTCAAACACGTATATGGAATAACACAGATATATTACAAACAGGAATATATACAGAGAAGTAGAAAGTGTTAGTGTTATGGTCCGGTTCCTTGTACCACGGTGATGGTCCAAGGTAGAACCAATAAAGAAGAACGTGAACACAGGTATGGAATAACACAGATATATTACAAACAGGAATATATACAGAGAAGTAGAAAGTGTTAGTATGAACAATCAGGTTTAGTAGAGAGAACAATGTAGTTTCGACCAGTATCACTATTCCAATTCCCTGTTTCGGACTGCCTCTGGCTCGACTCTTGACTCGACTTGAACTACTGACCCCCTGCCTACTTCTGAGGTGCAGTATTTATTAAGTATAGAATAGTCCATTATTATTATTATGGGTAAGATCCCATAACAATTATAATTTTCAATACCTACAAAAGCAAGCTAGTAACATTGCATCATTATAGAGAAGAGCCTGAGTATATTTCAATCATGATGAAAAATTGTACTTTCAAAGAATATCTATTGGGGCTAGATGAGCCACATTCCTTAGTTTTACCTATTCTAAGCATCACAGTGAAGACCCAGCATGTCATATACACTGAGGTGAACCATCCTCATTCCCTTTGTATTCCATTAACAAGAATCAAGTTCCACTAGAACAGCTTCTTCCTGTGAACTTCTACTTTGTGGAACTGACTCCCAAGGAAATGCTTTCCTGATCACTATAAGCTGAACCTCTTCAAGTCTAGGGTTAATCGTTATCACTCCCACAAATCCTCATAAACAGCACTTCTTCCCTCTTATTATTAACGCTCATACAACAACTTTCTCTAGTAAATTATTTGTCTTGACCAGGTACCTCAGCCTCAGTCACTTTCCCACCCATGTTTGTTTAGTTTTGTTTGTTTAACAACATATCAAGTGATTATAGGTCATTTAATGCGAAAATTTAATTTTCCTGGAACCTTTGAAGTAATAAAAATGATATATGTTATTCTGCTGTCATAATTGAATACATGGTAGATGATACTCAGCTTTTGTGCATATACATGTGATATGTGTATTTTATATTGTAGTTTTGTTGAAGTTATATTTTGGAATACAGTTTCATTTTTTTAAGGAATTGTAGGATATTATATTGGATTAATGTCATGCAATATTTCTTTGTTGTTGCTTGCTTGGTTGATTTTGTCTAAGGACATATCAACCTCAATGTATTATTTAATGCTGAAATCTAAATATATACAGTTTTATGCTTTCAATTAAATATATTTTGTACACAATTTCATGCCTTCAACTACAGGTAAAATGTATTGTTAGTAATTCTGCAATAAAATGTATTGCTGTCATTTTTCTATAAATATGCATTGTTGGTAATTTTTCTATAAAAATGTGTTTTATACTTTCATACTATTTTGTTTTTGTTTGGGGTTCACTATTTGCCCATAGCTAGGACCCTAAGAGGTGCTCCCACCCAGGCTCAGATTGGACCGGGGAACAACAGCAATTAAGAGGTGGTTCCACGCTCCGCAAAACCTCCAATCTCTCAATCAGAGGACTTACTACTGGATTTAATTTAACATCATACCCAGCACTGTCCACCACTGTAAAGTTGCTTTCCTGTGCTTTTTCTATAAATACTTTCATGGTAATTGTTCACTGTGGTACCTTGACTTTATGAATTTATGCACAGTACTAAATTGATGGCCATGTCTCATCAAATACCAGATATATGGCTAGATGTAACCATAATTTCTATGCTAACAGTTTCTTTTCTGGCACTTCTAGTTTGTGGAACTCTCTTTTGACTTCATGCTTTCAAGCCTATTTTGATCTTAAAAAAATTAAATGCAATGTCAGTTGTTATCTACTGTCATCTTGATTACTAGTCTTCTGTTGTTCTTGATTCTAAATGATGTTTCTGTTTTCTCATTCTTTCACACCCAGTAACCCCTTGTGTCTTAGTGGCTTTACTGTCTTGCATCAGGTGAATTTGATTAGGAAAAAAAAATAATACTCCATTTTTTGCTCAGATCTGATTCTTGTAAAGAAGGAGCATGGCAAAAGGAGCCAAAAGGTATTTTGTGTTACAAGGAACCAACCATATTTTAAGCAATGAATTATACAAAGTGCGATGGATAAATTGTCGTCTAAATTATGCAAAACTGAAAATAACACTGACATCTTATTTTAACAGATATATTTACAAAAATTACACAAAAATATCATAAAATACCAAAGAGTAAAATTTATTTAATAAAATAATCATTGCCTTCAAACATGGCCACCAGACAACATCGAAATTGGTAAATGCTATCATAATCCTTCCGTTCAGTTCATCCTTGGTGCTACAAGAAGTTTTGTTGGTCTCTCACTCAACTGCACCACACACAGTCTGGGAAGTTACATGGCCAGATATAAGGGGTGATGTGGTCACAGAAATTGCCTGACAGCTATGACTGGGTTCTCCTGCTTGTATGGCATGGTGCAGAGTCCTGTTGCCAGACATAGGGTCTTCCAGTGAACCAGAGCAGCACTACCCACTCAAGAAACTTGATGTAGGACTCTGTGTTGAATTTGAGGCCCTCACCAACAAGTTATTTTCTCAGAACACTCAGTGTGATTTTTTGTAAGCTGCCGTACCTTCGCAATCACCATTAGACTCATGCAACTCTTTCTGAATCCTCTGCACTGTCCTCAGATTGGCACCCACTCTGAAATGTTCATATTGGAGCTTCCGGCATGAATGCCAAGCAGTACAGCATGCCATTTCCAAATTTCTAGCAGAGTGAATTGAGACATAGTACTCTTTTTCTCACAGATGATGCCTAAATAACCCTACTATACTATGCAGTTGACAAAATAAAAAAAAAAACTATGTGCATGTGCAAAATGAAAAATATAAAATGGCGACAATTTATCCATCGCGCTCTGTATACCTTATTTAATATAAATATGTGTTTGTGTGTGTGTACATTAAATGACACTCTTACATTTCCTTTTCTTCTTAAAGACTTAAATTGTCCATATTCTATTTTCTTCTTAGATGAAGCCTTATTGTTAATGAAGCCATATTGTTTCGCTTTTTGAAATCTCTGCAATATGATGAATTCTTCAAATTTAATAGGTTATGGATTAAAAAAAACCCCTTTCAGCAAAATTTCTCATGTCTCGCTAATGTTTAATGTTCAATATTCAAAGATTGACATGATCAGAAGGCTCTTTTGGTTTTTAATTTTTTATGTCATACGCATTTTCCACAGAAATTGACTGGCAGAATTTGATAGCTGAGCATCTCTTTTCTTTGGTAATTATTTTGTAGAATGAACAGTTTTCAGATAAAAAGACACATCAAGTACCTCTAACGCTTTCTTTCTTCTTTAAAAATAAATGAAATGTCTTATTAAATATTTTATGGAGTCTTAAAGAGAAATACTTTTAAATGACACAGACAATTTATTATTGGTTAGAAAATTGGATGAGAAATATCAACATGTAAAGTACCAATATAACCACACACCACTTCTTCTGTATCTTCTGTATCCTCTCACAATGTAGTCGATCATGACTCTCCACAATATCCTGTCCTTTGTAGCTATTAATAAATTTTGTTTTGTTGATACTTTTCCTAAACCTTGTTCTACCATCCATTTACAAAAGCTTATTAAGTTTGTTATGCATTGTTTTCCTGTGTTCATCTTTCTCTCAATTTGTCCTGTGAATATCAGATTTTCCAAGCCCTTCTTCCTCAGAAACTTCAACTGTCTCCTCTTGATGCCAAGTATAAGTATACTTTTTGCTTCCATTTTCTCTAAAACTTTGTCATTGCTCACATGTTCAGTCTGGGATATTCTCAGCATCCTTCTGTAGAACCACGTTCCTGTTGCTACAAGTCTCCATCTGTGGGGAGATTGTCCAACATTCACTGCCATATAGGAGCACATTTATTACATGACATTTTAGCATGCTTTTCTTTGTTTCTAAAAAAAATTGTTCTGTTTCTTAATACTTAGCTTTTAAAAGGCATCTTTCATTCTCCCAATGCATCATCAGATTTCAGTGTCACACTTTCCGTTCTCTGTTAAAACATGTCCCAGATATTTAAACATTTTTACTTGTTTGATTTTGGCATCTCCAATTTGTAATTTGCATGTTGGGTTGTCCCTTTTGCTAACAACCGTGCATTTTATCTTCTTGCAATTGATATTTAGTCCGTTCTTCTCACTTTCCTTCACTACTTTCTGTAGCAGCTTTTTTAGCTTTCTTTCTGTGTTTGCTATCAACATGGAGTCATCTGCATCTCACCAAACACATTCTATAAAATATGTCAGTTATGTAAGTCTACATGGTACTTCCAAAATTTTGGAGAGCTTAAAATGCCTTAAGTATTGTTTTATAGATCCTCATAAAACGCAATACTTTTAAAGCCAAATTATGACTGACAATTTGGGAGAAGGATCATATACTTGCATGAGATTGGTAGGATCTCTTCAAAGCAGACAGATTATACAACAGCAATCAAAGGAGTATGATTGATGGTAAGAAGGATTTCCAAGTTTATGGTGCTACATCTTCTTTCAGAGTTGCTCCTCTATCCTTAGTGAATGGTTGCTACTCCACACAGAATGAATGGTTGCTACTTCAACCTGGGTGAATGGTTGCCACTACAACCTGAGTGAGTGGTTGCTATTCCATTCTGAGTAAACAGTTTATTCTCTGACCTGAGTGAATGGTTGCTACTCCAACCTAAACAAACAATTGCTACTCCACTTTGAGTGAATTGTTGCTTTTTCACACTGAGTGAATGGTTGCTGCTCTAACCTGAGTGATTGGTTGTCACTGCAACCTGAGTGAGTGGTTGCTACTCCAACCTGAATAAACTCTGAGTGAAAGCTTGCTTCTCCAGTCAGTGTGAATGATTGCTACTCCACTCAGAAAGAAAGGTTGTTTTGGCACCGAGAAAACCTGTCATAAACCAATGTTATCTAATTTTTAGGTAAATGTCACAGGATATGAGTTTTCTTTCTTAGTTCATCCTAGTAGGACTTTCAATATGCTCTACAGTTGTACAGGCTGATGGTCAGCTCACCAAATAGAAGGGTTTTGTAAATCAATAGCTTTTCATCCTTAATTCATCATAAGCTAATGTAGCTGTATTATATATTTTCAGCAATATATCAATACTCAAGGTGCCAGCATTCTTGGAGACTTGATTGTGATGAAATTGCTTCAGCACATTTAGAAAATGGTGCAGTGGAAGTGTTCAAGGAGGCACAGGTGGCATTGGTGTACAAGATGTAGAAAGAGAGAGAGCAAGAGAGATATTTTCATTAAAAGATATTTATATAGTAATGCACCTGTTTTATGTATCTTTTACTGTCTTCCTCTCTCTCTTTCTCTCTCTCTCTCTCTCTCTCTCTCTCTATATATATATATATATATATATATATATATATATATATATATATATATACATATATATATATATATGTGCGTGTGTGTGTGTGTATGGTTGTGTGTGTGTGTGTGCACATAAAAATAACATTTTTGCTTTATTTATATATTCAAAACCTCCTTTAATAATAATGATGATGGTAACAGTATCCATTTCCTAATAGATCTATTATTTAATAAGTTTTGTCAAATATTCAGGCTGGCAGATGAAAATAAATATATTGTTTAATAAATAAATGCAACATCTACACAGTTATGAGTATCCATAATGAATAACATTTAAAGTGATAGAAATCTGTTAGATTCATAAATAAAATCCGTTACCTTAGAAAATTACAATATATATGGAGAGAGAGAGAGAGAGAGTGAGAGAGAGAGACAGAGAGAGAGTGATAGAGAGAGAGACAGAGAGAGAGCGATAGATAGAGGGAGAGAGAGAGGGAGAGAGGGAGGGAGAGAGAGAGCGAGAGAGAGAGAAAGGGAGGGAGAGAGAGAGAGAGAGAAAATGTTTTTTTAGAAATGCTCAAGTAACTTGAGAAACAATATTCCAAGTGCAGACTCTAAGTTATTTTGTTTTGTTGTAGTTATATATATATATATATATACATATATATATTTAAGTTATAAGGAACTTGGTAAACCGAATTGGTAAATCCAAAGAGGATGAAATCCTGAGAGCTCAATGTGAGGACAGAGCTAATATGTAACAAAAAACAAACCACTTTAAGGTACCATTACGATAATTTATTTCACCTAAATCCTTTTTTAAGGATTCAGGATCATCAGGTAAAACTTCCAACAACGAATTGAGAGGGAAAATGGGATTAGAAATTGGTGGGTAGTGTAATTTTTGTAATTTAATAGAGGGGGGTGAGAGTGGTAGTTAAACAGACAATATAAAGTATAGGGAGGGGTTAATTTTATATCTCTCTTAAGTATGTTTTATATTGGAGTAGGAGGAGTGACAGAACCTTGACCTCTTTAGATGGTTAATAAAACGGAAATGAATTGTAGAAAATGTTGTGAAAATATTATAGAAAATAGGAAAGAAACTGGTTTGGTAAATAATCCAAAGTTCCTTACTATTTTTGTTATTATTTTTAAAAAATAGTGCTCGATACGAAAGTAGAGCATAAATATTCCCCCAAAAATTTCGCTTGAAGATGGAACAGAGCCTACTTTAACTCAAGTTAATTCAAATATTATTTTGAAGTTTTCGGCTCTTGTTTTGAAACATGAGACCTCTTATGTAGCGAGTTGGAATCATATTTTTAAATAAATAATTATATATATATATATATATATATATATATATATATATATATAACATTTAATTATCATGTCTCTTACATTTAATGGAAAATGTAAGAGACATGATAATTAAATGTTTATATGTATATATATATATATATATATATAAATTTAATTATCATGTCTCTTACATTTTCCATTTAATTTTATTTATTATTTATACCCTATCTCTTGACATTAAGAACTATAATAACAAAGACTGTGTGCCATTGTCATGTTTGTAAAGAAAAAATTAAAAATTTGTACAAATTAAGATTTCATAAAGCAAAATGAAACAGATTCCAATTATGGTAGACAAATTATTAGAACATATTCTGTTAATTAGTCATTACAGACAACAACAGAACGACTCTTAATTGAAAATTATTAATAACATGCACATCCTGACTGAGTGGATACCAATTTACAATAGAAATTAATGAACTTATAATTTATGAAAGAAGATACAAATTAGACAGTATTTAAAACATATATCAAGTTATGAATTTGCAAAGTTTCAACTTTTATGCATGTATATTTATTACGTTATTAGAAATGTCATACTCTTTAAGTAACACACTTTCAAATACAGTTGAGAAGTTTTCAGTTAAATATTCCCCTGCTTTTTGTGTCTATGTCATATATGAATAAATTGTTGCTGTTGACACTAGAGTTTGAACACGGATCACCAAAGAGCAAACACAGGTGATCCCATTTTGAATAAGTAGATCATGTGATGGTAAATGAAATGCATATATAGGAACTAGTGTGGTGTCTAATTGATTACCTTTTACCTTTTATCCTCTATTACTATACAGATCTCTATTCTATATATTACTAGCAGCATGGCCTGGCGTTGCCCATGCTTGATTCAAAAATTGTACGACTCATACAGCAATCGCTATCACTTGACTTAAAATATTTTACCCTTCCTTGCCTTTAAAGGAGTGCCCTTTGCCGTGCTGATGTTGCTACATGCCTTACTTCTTGCCTATCTCGCACTGCAAATTTTTCTAAGCTCTATACTAAACATAAAATCTGTTACGAAAAATAAACTAAACAAAATGAATACAAAACGATCAGCTTTAAAAAAAAGGACTCATAACTAGAAAAACCAAATGAAAAAAGAATGTTAACAACAAATACTTTTTCACACCCAACCCAGTTCTGTGGAATCAGAATCTATCGTTGAGTTTAAGCAAGTGAATGAGCCAATAGGAGTAAAGTGCCATGCAGATTTAAATTTCTCCCACTTGTGACGAATGCAGCTATCGATTTTTTTTGTATGCTGGCATGCTAGTTAACATTTGTGTCAGTCAGCTGTTGGCTCTCATGCTGGCCAATAGAATCTTCCTGCCTATTTGTGGCAGCCAGCTATAGGCTCTCACTCTGGCCAATACAAAATGGTTGCAAACTACATGAAAACTGCTGTAGAAGCCTGAAAAAACGATTATTTCCACTATCGATGGGAGTTGGGAAATGCAAAGTCGGTCTTGGCCTTCCCGCTAACTTGGAGCATGTGCATGTAAATTTTGGTGCAAATCCGTCGAAAATTGCAGCCGTACATTCGTTACACACACACACACACACACACACACACATCCTGCCTTTTATAGATAGAGATTCACTATACTATTTCTCTATTCTGATCACTATATGGATTACTATTCAAGTGAGTATTATTGAGCAAATATTATTAGTGCGAGTGTTATTCTGACACCAGTATTGTTCAACAGCATACTATAGTTTTATCTGCGATTACAAAGTCTCTACTACAACGAGCATTACGAAAGTGAAAACGCGTATTTGCTGACATTACAAAAGTAGCAACAAAGATGAAGTATAATTAAAAGTACAATGAATCAAGTAGTTAGTTCAAGTAGAATCTGAGTTCAAGCAAACAATGCGATTAGCTCAAATAGCAGTTAGATGTAACAATCCAGCTCAAAGTCATTAAAAATCTTTCATGGTCTATGCTATTTCCTGTTGAACAAAAACTGTCTAACAAAAAAGAAGAAACAGTTTTTTAAGTCACTTTCTAGAATATGAAAATTTTAAACGTACACTTTATCTGCTTTCATCTTTTCCTTTCCTTTTTTCTTTGTGGACGAGTTTGTAGCGAGTGAGAAATAATAACTCTTTTCATCCACCCCCTTCAAATTCAGAGGATTGAGGGAGAAAAAAGGAAATTCTTGAGCCTACGTGAAATTGTTTTTGAGCCAATGAAAACCTTGCCTTCACAAAAATTAGTCAACCAAGAAGAAGAAAGAAATCAAATTGCGAACATACGTGGAATTCCTTTTGATATATATATATATATATATATATATATATATATATATATATATATATATATATATATATATATATATATATATATATCCTTCCCTGCCCTCCATTAGGATGACTGACACTCAACTTCTCGAGAGCAACTCTCTGCGGCTTCTCGGTCTCACGTTGACTGCTGACCTGAAATGGAATAAATACATTGAGTCAACTGCTTCGTCCACCGCAAGGAAAGTTGGCTCCCTGTGCCGCGCCAGGAAAATTTTCTCCCCGGAATTGATCCTCCAGATCTACAAATCAACAATTCACCCTTGCATGGAGTATTGCTGCCATATATGGTCTGGTGCCCCTTCTGTTTGCCTCAGGGTTCTTGATAGGCTCCAGAGGCGGATATGCAATATAATTAGCACTGCTCTGGCATCTCGTCTACAGTCACTTTCTCACAGATGCGCCGTCGCCTCTCTCTGTCTGTTTTGCAAATACTTTCATGGCAATTGCTCCTCGGAGCTGCATTTGCTGGTTCCCAGACTTCATGAGTTCAAGCGCCCTACGAGGCTGGCATCCCGCTCTCACCCCTTCACTGTCAAAACTCCAATAGCTTCATGTCTCGCACCTCTCGCCTGTGGAACTTCCTTCCCTATTCCAGTTTCCCTGAGAGCTATAATCTCCAGCTATTCAAATGTAATGTCAATCGACATCTCCAGTTGCCTTGATCTATTCACTACCCTTCTCTCCATCCTCTCTTCTATCACTCCTATCTGATCTTGCTCCAACTTTTCTGTAACCCCTTGCGTCCTAGTGGCTTTCCGCCTTGCTTCGGGTGAAACGCTAAAAAAAAAAGAAAAAAAAATTATATATATATAAAATAATGAGAAAATAGAGTCTGGAGTCATGTGAAAAGTTTCATTTCACTTCCTTGAGGCCAGCGTTGAAGTACTTGCCTGTGTAAAATTACTCGCCAATTATATTATCGGCTTCTGACTAGCACGCAGCAGCTCAAATTAATTTTCTCTCAACAATTCAGGCAAGACAAATATTTCAAACGCTTTTCATCTACTTCTGAACATATGCAAACCATATATCCCTTCGGTGAGCAACGAATTCAATTACCTTTGTCTTAAACATTTTTTTTTAATATTGTGTCAGATCATTTAATCTATAGTATGAACATTTCCTCTTCCTGACAATACGTTAAAACTACAAACTTTAAGAATTCTGATTCATTTTCCTGAAACGAGCTACTGCTAAAACTTCAAGTGTGTAAATTCGTGAATAAATTCTTTATCTTGTTTTGTTAAAATTAACTCCATGTTTCCTCGTCATTATCATCCTTCATTAATCTTCTTGGCATAGGGAAAATCAATTGTTCATTTTAAACCTTAAGCTCCATTCCACTATAATTGTAACACTGACATTAAGAGATCTTCCAGTGTCTACTCTATTTCCCGTTGTACAAAATCTGTCTCACAAAAAAGAAGAAACATTTTTTCTAAGTCACTATCTGGAATAAACATTTTGAATGTACACTTTATCTACTTCTAGCTTTTCCTTTTTCTTCGTGAGTGTGTTCAGTATTTTTAGAAGTCCGAAATCGTATCACCTCAAATTTCCACATCTTAAAAACATTATATTACAAAAACACCTTGATTGATCTATTTTTTTTGTTTAGCAAACAAAACCCAATATTTATTTGTGTCCAATTACAAAATTAAAAATAAAATTTTGCATATTCCCCCACCATGAAAAAAAAAACATTTATTAGTCAAGTACATTATTTCCCTTTTTTAAACACCTATCACCCATCATTCTGCAAGCTTGTTGATGCCTTTTTTGAAGAAACTTTGTTATTGTTAGAAGAAAATTGTGAGGCAGTTTTTGACTGACAGTATAAAGTCAATTTTTTTTCTCATTTAATTTGTCCTTTAGAGACCTAAAAAATGAAAAGGATTAAGCAAGGTTGGTGCTGGAGGATTTTCCATTTTAACTTTTTAAGCTTCTACAAGGTCTGCTTTGCAACATACAGTTTTGCGTTGTCCTGATGGAAAATAACACGTTTTCGATTTGGCAAAATTGTCCGTTTTTCTTGAACCTAAGATTCTTCAAATGGTGAAAGACAGTTGAGATATCGATTTTCCAATTCTTAGCAATCTCTTCCATTAGAATCTTCAGTTTATTCTCCACAATGGCAAGCAGAGTGTTTTCTTAGACATCTGAATATTGCCTGGAGCATGGATGATAATTTAGGTTAAAATCACACTGACAAAATCGACCAAATCACTTTCTGACTGTCCAAAGTTCAAGAGCATGATCCAAATAAACTTTCTGAATGATTAGTATAATAAATGATTGCAGTATAATAAAGTTTGTGCCCGATTAGAAAATTAAGAACAAAATTTTACATACTCCACCCCCAAATACTTTTATTAGTCAAGTACATTGTCTCCTTTGGTTTTAACAACTGTCCCCCATCATTCTACAAGCCTGTTGATGCCATTTTTGTAGAAACTTTTCAACTGTAGAGAGTAAAAAATTCTGTCATTTAAATTGTTCTGTAGAGATCGGAACAAAGGAAAATTGAAAGGAACCAAATCAGGAGAATATGGTGAGTGCTGGATTGTTTCTGATTTCAACTCTAAACTTCTGCATCATTTGTTTTGCCACATGCCGTCTTGCATTATCCTGGTGGACACCTTTTAGAGTTTCAAAAATTGTTTTTCTTGAACCCAAATGGCGACAGGCAGTTGAGATATCGATTTTCAAATCTTACCAATCTCTTCCGTCAAATTATTCAGTTTCTTCTCCATCATGGCAAGCAGGGTACCTTCATTAACATCGGTCGGTCGCCTAGAGCGTGGTTGATTGTTTAGCCTAAAATTACCTTGACAAAATTTGCCAAATCACTTTTGAACCATCCGAAGAGCTGGAACACGATCCAAATATAGCCACTGAATGTTTTTTTGTTGCAGTTCTAAGACTTAATCCGTTACGAAATTCATAGAACATAATATGGGAAAAATGCAGCTTTTCATCCTCCATCTTTAAGGCTTTCATTTGTGGAGAAAACTAACATTCAACAAAGTCTGAATCGTAAGTGAACAATGCAAGGTTTTAATCTAGAACACACCAGAAACTGGCATCAAAACAAATGCAAGAGTCAAGTTGCAGTCATTCTCTTTCACTCTCAGGGTAACCATTGGTGTCTTAGTGGCATTATTGAATTGCTTGGGGGTGGAATGATTAAAAAAGGACATTGCGCGTATTAGGGTGGGCATTTTCAGGTTGGAATGAACAACAAATTAGAGACTAGAAAATATTTTATTTTTTATATACAGTGTAACCCGGATATAAGAGAGTTGTCGGGACTGGAGAATAAATCTCTTATATCCGGTTTTCTCTTATATCCGGGTTTGGTCTATTTTGTTTAGGTAAGTATGGCTCTAATTTGGGACCAGAGACAATCTCTCTTATATAAGGGTTTCTCTTATATCCGGGTCTCTTATATCCGGGTTACACTGTATTAGGCCCGTCGGTGTCTGTTAGATTTTAAATCAGCCCCCTCCGATTATATCTGTTTTCATGTCATATCTTGCTTTATTTGAATAGTGCTAATAATTATTCTTGCATGTGTGTATATACAAAAAATGTGCTACAAGATCAAAAAGGGAGACGGGGAAGGATGATCTTTATCTGTCTTATAATTAAACTTAGCTAGCCACAATTACTGACCCAAACGTACCACAGTATTCCTTACCTCAAAACAATACATTCTTGCTTAACACTCTTACTACATCCACCATAAGGAGGGGTGGATAAAAACAACAATTTTAAAAATCTAGATCCCAATGTGTATTTACAATGTACGGTATCTATATACAAAAAAAAAAAACAGAACAAAATGATGTTAGTTATAAAGCACTCCAAAATCCTAACTTGTAGCAGAAACATCAGTTAACTGGATGACTTTAATGTGGGACTAAGATAATTGAAAAACAATAAATCGGCCAAACAATCAAACATACATTCATCTAGACACAACAACAAATATGAAATTCAAACACGAAATTCGAAAAGTGTCCCGCATCCACCAGAGAACTGACATCTCTGTCACCTAACTGGGGAACGGACGGAGGATTAAACTAAAGAAATATAGGACAGAAATAAAAGGGGCCGACGAGCATATATCCCCTAGCTGAGTTAACTTTGTCGAAAGAAACTGAGATAAACAAACGTAAACTACCCTATTTCGGGCGGGGTTGCCAAAGTTCAATACAGAAAGAACAATATCCTAATGCCTACTCGACATCAAAATGCCACTCCAAACCTCCTTTCACTCGACAGAGACGTGCAAGAATCACCCATCTTTTGCCAAATTCTGATGAAAAGAGTTGTCGTCTTTCCATCCTAATCTTGACTTTAAGTTGATGCTTAAAATATAAGATCAGTTAGGAAGAAGTAAACTTCTTGTCCCCATAGAATTCCTTCTGTCGCGTCTTTTACATCATGACTCGCATAACATCCAGCAAGCAAAAGAGCACATAGTGTTCACTCTTAGTCAACGACGGCACCACATTGCTACAGACAAATAGAACTGGCCTCGAGGACAAAGAACCTTCCGCGCAGCATACGAACCATGATGTCTTGAATAAACTTGCACATCAAGCCTATGGCCCTGTAGTAGGTGTGCTCCAGGTTCACCACTGCCACACCACATTGAACGCAGTCGGAACACTTTTCCAGCTCCATCGAACAAAGTCTCCTAACAACTCAGAGAGTCCTCCGCAACACCAGCCAGGTGAATAGTGCCTCATTTGTAGTGAGACATTTCAACCCAGTCACCCAAGGCCATATGGAGCAAGCCTCCTGCTTCGTTAGACCGAGCTCAGCTATCAGATCATCTTGAACGGACCTCCTAATTAGCACGTGATATAATGCCTTACGGGACAAGGCCTGGACGTCGGAGAGGCCATCCGTCACCTGTAAGAGAAACTCCAAAGCAATCCAACATTCACGATAGAACTCACATCGGGGTAAACGATGGACCTCCTCCACCCATGAGTGCACACTTCTCAAGTTCTTGCATGTTTCTTCCTTCTAGAATTTGCTGTTCCCATCCGTTTTAAACACGTTCAGTCTAAGAAAGCAATGTGAAGCGTATGTTAATGAATCTCAATGCTAGGCATGCCTAGACCGCTTTCAGAAGGGTGGAAGTAACAGATCTCCCGACGTACCTTGGGAGACTTGCCTCGCCAAAAGGAGAACAAGACACTAACCAATTGCATTAGTATGGCACATGGGAATGGAAGCATGGAGAGTTGGTAAAGGAGAATCGGGTAGATGTGCGAAGCACATACTTCCGCCCTATTCTTTATTCAGTTGAGTTGTGGACTCGTCCTTATCCTGCACCTCTGACCAATTCATTTCCAACAGGAGATTGGGATCGAACCAGACGCCAAGTATCTTGGTCGGCCTGGGAAGAGAAACACACTTCTACGCATCCATCAGCAGGCCAACAGACTTATCGCAGTTGATCTTGACCCCTGTCACTATCTCATACGCTCAGATCTTTTTGCCGACTTTATCAATCTCAGCTCTGCTTGACACAAGAACCAAAACATCGTCAGCATAGGCAGAATACCCGGCCGAGGTGGTAGCACCAGGTAAGGAAAAGCTCCAATTTAAGAACATACAGTAAATGCAAATGAAGCGAGACAACAGGAAATTTTACGATCTTATTCCATTCACTTCTACGAGTGCACTGGGGGATGCATACTGAAGTTGGATGCAGGTGCAAAAGTCCGACCTGAAACCGGCTGCCGCGAAAACAGCCTCCAGAAAGCGATGGTCAACCCCATCAAAAGCCTTGCACTGATCACTGTCGACTTGCTTGATGATCGAGCATACCAAATGAAGTTTGTCCTGAATAGCCCTGCCCTTCATATCATAATTCTGCTCGGAGCCAGACTAGAGAGGGCAACCTGCAAATGGCTCGCTCAGATCTTGGTTAAAATCTTCAACTCTGTTTTTAACATCGTTAAAGGCCGAAAATTACCTATGACATCCCCGCCGTTTTTGTCCTTGCATAGTAAACTTGATCCCACCCCTGGTGAAGGGTTGAGGTATAGACCCCTGCTTTATCCAGTTGTTGTAAATCAGCTCCAGAAAAGAAACAAGCACGGGCAACTGCCTCAGGTACAGTTCGTACAGAAGACCATCTACTCCCGGAGTTTTGTCACGGTGAACCAACTTCAGCGTTTCCCAGATCACAGACTCTATAAAGGGACCCTCGTATCCAGCTGCTTCATCCGCTTCGATGTGAGGAAAATCGGACAAATAGGTGTGAACAGATGCTGAAAGAAGTCTTGAAAAATCTCACATATGCCCGCATTTGTAGTCCGGCAATGTGACTCACGATATGTCGATTGGATGCCTTTCGAACCTCCTCTGCATGCAGTTCAGAGGCTCTATTCATCGCCTTGAAAGACATTCTTTTTAACCTACTTACCAGAGCTTGATCCTTCTTGATAAGCAAGGAGACCAGCTCTTCCCCACTATCACGGGATTTCATTGCTCGATTAGCTTTGACTTCACATGCCGTTTGCACTGCTAATCTAACTAGATTGAGTTGGCGACTATAATCAACAGCAAACGACCTACCATTGAATTTTAATATATCCCACCACTTATTCTCAGCCACAGTCTCTGTCAATTCCTGCTGTAACATTAGCAGCAGCTTTTCCTGGAAATCTTGCTCACCAAATAATGATGTGTTCAATTTCCAGTAGTCAGTCATCCTAACCTTTGGCTTATCTAAGTTTACATGAACCCAGACAAACCGATGAGCGTGTAAACTATCGAATGGAAACTTGGACAACCTAAGAGTCATATATCAACTCACTTAACTAGGACTCAGTCGATGTAGCTACAACACATCACCGAAGCCATACCGCCTCTATTTGTTCAAGCCACCCTACATCCTAGGGGTGCTCATTACGGTACTTAGCGAACTCGCTGACAAATTCCCGAAATGGCTTCACATCCGGGTTCTTAATAGTACTCAATCTTTCCCCTATACGATATATATTGGTGTCAGTTCCAGTTGCCCACTAAGATTACCTGACGAGATGTTGTCAAAAATGGCTTGATCCACCAAAACAAATCAGGCTGCTCCGCATGGTAATTGGTTGCATAAACCCCGATGAGACGAAAAGACTTATCCTTTATGGTAACATCCAGCACACAATACCAACCCACCAGATCTACGAAGACAAGAGAACACATCGCTTTCACAGGCTTGCGCACCAGCCAGGAACCCTCTCTCGAGTGTCCACCAAAACATGCTGAACAGAGAAGAAACATCTTAGACATAGTCACGAGTTGAAAACTGGGTCTCCTGTACACAACATACAGTCAACCTGAGATGCTGAAGATTGCGAGACTCCGAACTTAGACACCAGTTGACCTGACAGACATTATCTGTCTGCTTAGGGTTGCTCCTCTGCATTGAACATAGCCGGGGTAAGGACACCAACGGTCTTTCTCATTAAGCCTTGGCCCATCTCACTTTTGATAGTGCCATCACGAGACAGGCCACCAATGTCACTGGGGAACGTTGTTTTGAGAGCCCTATAAAGGGAGAACTGAACATAAACAGGGTACGTCCATGTATAAAATTCTTTTAATTTTGTCGCATCATCATCTCTCAGGTAGGCCATTGGGGGCAATAACTTGAGGGCAGTATCGACATCCTCAGTCATGCCCCATATCTGCCGTGAACCCGGACCTGATTGCACAACTGTAAGCATCCGTTTAGCTCGAGCAAAGTTCAGAAACACTTCATCTTTGCCCTTTATATGTGTGAAGTTCCATAGGCACATTAGGCTTCTGGGATTGCGAGTTTGGGCAAAGTTCCTTTCGGCTTGTTCCCCAGGAACGTATGGAGGCTTGATTTTTTTTCTTTTTTCTTGTGTCATAGCTTCTGGGTTTCTATTTCTTTTTTGTTGGCGCCAAGCACAAAAATGATTTTTTATAAACATAAAGAAACTCGAAACAAACCAATGAAATACAGAAACAATTAAATTAACGCAAAGTAAATAACAAAAATAAAACAAAAACAAACTTTAAATGCTGGTATAATCTTCAACGTGAAAAATCTAGTGCAACTTAGAAAGTTAGAACAAAAATAAAAACAAAAATCTACTTAGAAAGGTCCTAAATAAAACTAATAGAAATATTAATAATTTCAAAACTAGAATATAACGAATAGAAAAAAAAAAACAGAAAACTATATCAAAGAACTTTAGAAGAAAAGGTTCGCCCTAGAACAAAAACCTTAGAGCTAAAAGAAATAGAGACAAAAAAAAGCTGAATAAAATTAGAAAGAAACATTTAAACAAAAAATTGTAGTCTGGTTTTACTAAACATTATACCAGAAAAATAGAAAAAAAATTATCTGACAGTCAAGAAATAAAAATAAAATTCAAAATCAGATCAAAGTAATTTCTTAAAAAACGTAACAAAACAGATAAAATAAAGACGAAAACTCAACAAAAATCTCCTTTGCGAGTCTTTTGGTGTTATTCAAAACAAGTTTCACGCGAAACGGGCGAAAAGTGGTCTGTTCCTGGTCGACCACAAGAAGAACGCCAACTAAAATGTCGGGAAACTAAAGGCCAATTAAAGTGTCGAGTGACTATTGACTAATACCTGCACATTATTGTTCATATGGAGATTTTGTCAGTGCCACCTACTCTAATTAGAATGTCCTCTCTCAACAGCCAATCGTGGAAGAGGACGTAACTTCTGGTGCTTGTGGCACTACAGGCAACCAACTCTGAGTCTCTTGTCGGGTTGACCTGATTCTTCTTTACTCTTGTATATTGCATTGGGCTACTATTCCTTTTACAATGATCGATATGGTCCTAGGCTTATGATTGAGAATTGTGTAGTTAGCACACTCTCGATGCATTTTCTTCTTAGCGAATCATTTTCTTTCCTGATCAGTATGGCATTTACGCGAGAAAAGTATTCACCAAGAAGAAAATGCATTAAGAGTCTGCTAATCTCAGAATTCTTGACAGTAAACCTGAGACGAGGACCATACATAATATCACCGATCATCTTGATACTTAGTCTCTCTCTCTCTCTCTTTCTCTCTCTCTCTTTCTTTCTCTCTCTCTCTATCTTCCTCTCTCTCTCTCTCTCTCTCTCTCTCTCTCTCTCTCTCTCTCTCTCTCTCGTCGTGTGTGTGTGTTCCTGTCTGCCTATGCCTGAGTATTCACTGGTTTATTTCTTTTGAATTTCTCAAACCTGTGCCATTGATTTATTGCATGTTTTTCCATAAGATATAATTTCTTTTCTTTGTCTAAAAACAGATGGCCTCTTATAGAGCGCTTAATTTCAGAAGTCCCTGATATTGAACATGGTACGCTATAAACGTTTGTTGGGTTGGCAGTTGTCTAAATGAGCATAGCGAGAATTCTTCCTTGGAATTTAGGAAATTTTAAAAGACCATAAATCTTGTCATACTGCCCCCAAGAAAACAACTGGGTAGGTTGGGGAAGATCTAGTCTTCTTGCTAAATCTTATTGAATTCAACTTGGTTTATTTCAGGTTTAAATCTTCCAAAAGCCTCCTCCAAACTTATTTTATGACTTCTAATTATTATATATAATCTGTTCTTTCTTTCCTTATTCACCGCAGCACTTAACATAATGCTTTCTTCTACCTTGCTTCACTTCAATATATCCTGTAAATGTAAAGTTTTCTAAGCCCTCTCTCCTCATTATATGTCTTAGAAATTTCAGCTATCTTTTCCTAATTCTGGGTATAGATGTCCTTTTTGTTTCCATTTTCACTAAAACTTCATCATTGGTCACAAGTTTAGTTCATGGTTTTCTCAGCATCTTTTTGCAGAAACACGTTCCTGTTCCGTTTCCAAGCCCTCTTTCCTTATTATGTGCCCTAATAATCTGATGTTAAGTATAAGTGTCCTTTTTGTTTTCATCTTTTCTACAAGTTCACTGTTGCTCACATGTTCAGTCCATGTTATTCTGAGCATCTTTAGAATTTCTGTTGCTTCAAGCCTCTTCTTCATCTTTGGGAATTGTCCAGCATTCACTGTGATATAGGAGGCAGATATCATATAAACAGTTCCGTATTCTTTTCTATGTGACACTGAGGCCATGAAGTAGTTAAATGTTAATATAGGCAGGAAAAGGTTAAGCCTAAAATGGAATATAAGCAGGAAGATAGAGAAGGAGAGAAGGTGAAGACATTTTTTTTCGTGGAGGTGGGCCATCTGCATTTCTTCTCTCCTAAAGTTTATTTTTTTATCAATCGAAAATCAGGTATGCGGACGAAAACAGATTAGGAAATGATTTTATTTCTCGCTCAGAAATTTAAATGAGAATGAACTTTTTCCCTGGGGGTCAAATGTACGATAGGGTGGAAGTCTGTCAACAGTGATCTAGTTTATAAAGGGCGTTCCAATAACTTGGACCGATTTTAAATGTGAATTAAGTTTAAGCGTCTAATGATTTTTTTTTCTCTCAGATTTGGCGAACATTTGGGCGATATTATTTTTCACACAAAATTGCAATGACTTAAATAACATGATCCAATAGAGAAATAAATAAATTTTCACCAATAACAATGATTTATTTACTGTTGACTTTGGTTTGTCTTAATGAAAGAGCTTTATATATAATCCGTCTTAATGAAACCATTTATTTTCGCTGGATAGAGATGTCTAGGAATTGAGAACTAATTTACTCTCTTCCTTGGGGAATTAAGAAAACACATCTTATTAATAAGGAGAGAGACAGATGGGTCTTATATTTTCGCTGATGAAAACAAATTGGAAACTTTGGGAAATTTAAACAAAGAAATAACCTTTTTTGAGGGTTGAAGTTATGAAAACAGTTCCTGTCATTGACGAGCAGGTGATCTGGCTTATATTTTTAGTAGATAGAGATAAGTCCAGGAATGGAGAAATTTTATCTCTCCTTTGAGGAATCAAGAGAATTAAAATTAATGACCAGAATGAAACTATGCCCTTTCACCCATATAAAAATTAGATTTGTCACAAATACAATTATGCCTCCCCTGAGAAGTAGGCTGAATTTGAATGCTGAGGAGGAAGGAGGAAGAGGGAGAATTTTGAACCACCTGTATGGAGTGATGGTATGAGATGTAAAGTGAAGTAAGTTGGAGCTGAAGGGAGGAGCAATCCCTGTAACTACTCCAAAGAAGATGTATATTTCTCCAAATTTGGAAAGTTGATTAAAAAAGTAGAAATAGGGAACAAAGAACCCTTATTGGGATTAATATGAAAATTGGGGAATCACCAAATCCCCAAAATCCTTTGGCCCCACGCTGGTTTTGGTCCAAAGTGCATATAAGCAGATAGCTTCGAGAGCTCAAATATATGCACTGCAAATTCCTCATTGAGTGCCTATGGAATCAATGTCAGCTGCTACCAGATCTCCTGACTCAGAAGAAATTTGGACCCCAATTTTAGATGAGGAACAAGTTCACTATAGAGAATGATGTGGAAAGGGTAAATTTTTGTTGTGCCAAGAACTATATAAACCAACTGAAGATTAACCCAATGAATCTTTTGTTTTTATTTTTTGTTGTGAAGATATTTCTTCTCTTAATATAAACCAGCTCTTCAAATACTATGATCTTCCACAGCTCTGAGATCAAGAACCCAACCTGGGTATAGTTGGTGTGGATTGAAGCATCTAACAACCAACAACCATCTTTGACCAGCATCGGTATTGACCAGTGCAGAGTTAACCCTGTGGTTAAAACATTGTCCTAAGACTCTGAGGACTGAACAACTTAACATGGTTACATCACTAGTTATAGTCAGTGGTAAAAGGGTTATATAATGAAATTTTCCAATTTCTTATTTATTTTGGTTACTTTTTGAAATACATCTTTTGCTATCCGAGTGTGTCTTTGGATTTCAGCATCACACATGCCATTCTCTATTAAACTACTTCCCAGATATTTAAATTGTTGTACTTGTTTCATTTTGGCATCTCCAATTTGCAATTTGCATGTTGGGTTGTCCCTTTTGCTAACAACTATGTATTCTAACATCTGGCAATTGATGTTTAGTCCTTTCTTCTCGCTTTCCTTCAATATCTTCTCTATGAGTTCTTTTTGATGAAGTTTAAGACTGGAAAAATAAAATAAATTAAAAATGGAAGGATACTCATTGACCACATGCAGCAAATAAGGGTGGGTATCCTCCAACAACAAATTATTATGGCATCTGAGTAAGCATTCGCCGCCCACTGCCGTCATTGTCATGTCCCATGATCGAGTGTCATCATAGTGTCACTGTGAAGCTAACCACCTGACCAGCTCCCTTAACATATCTCAATAAGTATTCATTCGTGTATATTTGGGCAAAATAGACCTGGCAGAGTACATCCCTCTATGGATGTCTTAATCTTTTAGTGTTCTTCTGATTTTAAAGAAAATGTAAAACGTTCAATTATTATAAAAGGTTTAGGTTGTCACTTGCATTAATTTCTATATGATAATGTTTTTTTAGTATTTTCTTAATCGTAATCCTGGTATCTCTATCTATAAAAGGCAGAATCTGTGTGTGTGTGTAACGAATGCACAGCCGCAATTTTTGACATATTTGCACCAAAATTTACATGCACATGCTCCAAGTTAGCGTAAAGGCCAAGACTGACTTTGCATTTCCCAACTCCCATCGATAGTGGAAATAATTCTATTGGCCAGCGTGAGAGCCAACAGCTGACTGACATGAATGTTAACTAGCATGCAAAAAAAATCGATAGCTGCATTCGTCACAAGTGGGGAAAATTTAAATCTGCATGGCACTTTACTCCTATTGGCTCATTCACTTGCTTAAACTCAATGTTGATTCTGATTCCGCAGAACTGGGTTGGGTGTGAAAAAGTATTGTTGTTAACATTCTTTTTTCATTTGGTTTTTCCAGTTATGAGTCCTTTTTTTTAAAGCTGATCGTTTTGTATTCATTTTGTTTAGTTCATTTTTCGTAACAGATTTAATAGATAATTGTATAGAGCTTAGAAAAATTTGCAGTGCGTGATAGGCAAGAAGTAAGGCATGTAGCAACATCAGCATGGCAAAGGGCACTCCTTTAAAGGCAAGGAAGGGCAAAAATATTTTAAGTCAAGTGATAGCGATTGCTGTATGAGTTGTACGATTTTTTAATCAAAAACAGGCAACGCCGGGGCATGCTGCTAGTTACTTATATAAGAGCATTTATATTTTAATTAACATTAATTAAAAACACATTCATGATGATAAAAAATAATGGCAATATTCAAGTAATTATTCACTTGGATTTCTGGATGAGTAATTTTGAATTTTAAGCCATATTCAAATAATCTGAATCCCAGTATTGCAAAATTGCCAGGATGTAGCCAACAAAGTTTTGTCTACAACACTGACAACACCAAGTTCTTGATAATGACTGAAATGGTTGAAAAGGGCTTGAAGGAAACAAGAGAAAACTTGATTCACAATTTTGATCTCAACATTTTATTCAAACATTTTATTCAAAATTGGGAAAAACATTTTATTCAAAAGTGAGAAAAATACAAAAAATTAACTTGTCAGTTGAACTTAACAAAAGTTATTTGACTGAATACATGCTGCTAAAAATAGACCTTATCTCTCTTACTCATTCTGTTCATTATCTAACTCTGTTAATTTTCTATCTATCTATCTATCGATCGATCGATCTATCTATCTCAGTATACTAATATCTATTTCAGTCTATTCATATCTATCTATCTATCTATCTATCTATCTATGTTTTATGAGAGTTATCCTGAACACCCATTCATTTGGAGCCTTTTGTACTAATGCAGAGCTCCATCCTTGGTCCTATTCCATTTTTAATTTTCATTAATGACCTTCCTGATAACACCAGCTCTCAACTTGGTATCTATGCTGATGACACAATCATTTACTCCTGCCTCGATAGTAAGACTTATCAGTCTAACAAGGTCAAAATGGCAGCCTATGTCCAAAATGACCCCATTTTGCTGAGGCAAAAGATGGCTTAATTTTAGCACCTCCAAAACTAAACTTCTTTCCATTAATCACTTGACAGGCCCTTTGCTGCCTTCCATCAGCATCGCTGGTGCAATCCTTCAGGAAAGTGACTTGTTGCCTCTTCTTGGGCTAACATTCTCTGCTGATATCAAGTGGAAAGACCATATTGAACCCATTGCTAGGTCAGCTTCTAAGAAAGTCAGTTCACTATATCAGGTGAGACAATTTTTCTCTTCAGAATCTATCTTACATATCTATAAGTCTACGATTCATCCATGCTTAGAATATTACTGCCACATATAGTCTGGTGTCCCTGCTATTTACCTTAAGCTCCTTTTTTTTTTTTTTTTTTTAGCATTTTACCCCAAGCAAGGCGAGAAGCCACTAGGACACAAGGGGTTACAGAAGATTTGGAGCAAGATCAGATAGGAGTAGTAGAGGAAAGGATGAAGAGAAGGATAGTGGATAGATCAAGGCAACTGGAGATGTCAATTGACATTACATTTGAATAGTTGGAGATTATAGCTCTCAGGGAAACTGGAATAGGGAAGGGAGCTCCAGAGGCGAGAAGTGCGAGACATGAAGCTATTGGAGTTGAAGACATGGCTACATTTAGGAGTTTCGACAATGAAAGGGTGAGAGCAGGATGCCAGCCTCGTAGGGCACTTGAATTCATGAAGTCTGGGAACCAGTGAATGCAGCTCCTCGGAGCAATTACCATGAAAGTATTTGTAAAAAAAGACAGAGAGAGGCAACGGCGCATCTGTGAGAGAGCGACTGTAGACGAGATGCCAGCTTCCTTATGTTTTTCTATAAATACTTTCATGATAATTGTTCAGATGATCTCTTTGCTATGATACCAAGAGATTTTGAATTTAAGTGCAGCACTAGATTGGCATCAAGATCTAGCTAGATGTAGCTGTAAATTCTAGGCTAACAGTTTCTTTTCTCACACTTCTCACTTGTGGAACTCCCTACTGGCTCCATGCTTTCCAGCCAACTTTAACTGGCAAAAATTTAAATGCAATGTCAATCTACAGTCGACCTGATTACTCTCTTTTCTTTCTGCTCATCATTAATGTTTCTTTTCCTAATTCTTCCACACCCTGTGCTTGGGGTGATTAATCTTCTAACCATCTATTTCATTCTGTTAATTTCTATCTATCTATCTATCTATCTATCTATCTATCTATCTATCTATCTTATTCAGTTAATTTTCCATCCATCTCATTCTGTTAATTTTATTTCTTTTTATCTATCTATCTATCTATCTATCTATCTATCTATCTATCTCATTCTGTTCCGTATCGATTTATCTATCTCATTCTTTTCATTATCTATCTATCTATCTATCTCATTCTGTTCATTATCTATTTAATTCTATTAATTTTTTTTCATCTATCTGTGTATTTTTTTAACTTTTAAATTAAATTCTTTTTCAAACATGTTTTGGTATATAGTTTAGCTAATTTCATATTTAGTTTCTTTTTTCTTGATAATGAGTAAGATGATCAAATGTACTTGTATAAAACTATAAAATATTATACAACAGCATCATATTTTGTTATCATCAATAAAACCACCACCTAGCTTTACTGCTTTACAAATTATTGCTACTAGTATTAAATTTAACCCATGAAAATTTCAGAGTTTTCCTATTTTAATATTCTTATGAACTCTTAAACTCAGAGCAAGTTCTATGGCAATAAAATATCCATAGAAGTTCTTTTATTGCATCATTAAATTGTCATTAGATCTGATGTGCTTTGACCTCTCAGCTACATTGATGACTAAAGCTGAATAATGCCCTTTAAACACAGATCTTTCTCTGACTCTTGAAATAGTCGTATCTGCACAGTTTGGTATTCTAACATTGAACAAAGTAATTTGTGTAATGGGTTAGCCAATCTGTATCAGTGACAAAATACAAATTAAACTGCACCTCTACTATTTTTACAAAATCAAATGCAACAAAAACAACAACAAGAAAAGAAATAATCAAATAGGCAGATATTTATTTTATCAGAAAATATTATATATAACAAGTACACAGAATATAATAAAGTTGTTTAAAACACTTTACAGATTTTGGTTGTATGATCAAGGTAATATAAAAGGTGTTATGCTATAGACCTGGTAAGGAATTAAATAGTTTATGTTGATGGTGAAATTGAATGAAATAGATTGCTTGACTTACTGTAGAGTTGTCTTGCTTTGACTGATATAGTTACTATTTCCTTTATGTTGTTAAGATATTAATTGAATTGGTTTCTGACTCTCATCTTGGTTGAATTTGTCACTAAATGAGTTTATGTTGAAAAGAAATTGAATTCCACAAGCCGGGTTGATGTTAATAGAAATTAACTTTTAGTGAGGAAGTTAGGTTTCATGGATTCGTGTGACGAGTTGATTATTTTAAAGACTCACTGACTAAGTCACATCAAAGTTTCATATTTATGAGTTTTCTTGATCATGTGGGAGGCTCAAGAACATGTTTACATTTTTTGGTGTATTGTACTAGGAACAGATCAACTCAAGGTCAACCGTGCGGCTGTAGGCAGAAAGATGATATTATTATTTATGGACCAATCAGAAAGTATTGTTTCGTGCTGAACTCTGGAGGCAATTTTAACAGAGAATGTAGAAATCTAATTCTTATAAGAGAAAAATATATACACTCTGTAGCTGAGAGGTCAAAGTACATCAGATCTAATGATGGTTCCTCTCTTGGGGAACACAGGTTTGAATCCTACTGGACAATAACAATGCATATATTTCTTAGAAGATTTTTGAATATTCAGGACAGTAAATGAAAATAAATATTTTTTTATTTGGTTGTGTTAACTTGAAGATTCATGATTCTTTTATGCCAACCATCGTCTTCCTGCATCAAAGTTGGACAGTCATTAGGGAGGCCTCTTGTCATAACATAGCTGGTCAAGTGGTTGCTGGGTGACCACCTCATCTTGTTCCGTGGTTAGGTGTCCAGAACAGTAGATCACTCACAAGTTCTTGTTTTGCTCTCCAGCAGTGTATTCTTCATTTGCTTAAGATTGTAGAAATATCAGGGATGACTCCATAGAAATGTGATTTAGTTGGATGTTTTCTCCAGCTATACTTAACATCTGGAGACAAAACAATGAATATGTGGTTTAATAAATAAACGGAGTTTCTGCTAAAAAAATAATGTTTAAGTAATAAATAATGATATAAAAAAGCTAATTGTCTGTTTGTGTGTTGGATGCATGTATTATATAAAATGACAACATCAAAATAACTGTCATTTACCTCTGTGTGTTGTCATTTTTTATTTTACTAAAAGCAAATGAAACATTTTTTTTGCCTAACAGAAAAAGACTTGAATAGAATAATCGAATTTTCAAATTTTTATTTAATGTCTTAATCTTATTTTTCCAGATTCTAAATAAATTAAGATAAGAACAAAAAACAAAATACATCTATAAGAGTGGTTTAGAATCTTGTTTTTTTTTTTCTTTAGATGCAATTTCTTTGAATTATATTTTAGATTATTTTTTTACCATCTTATGACTTAGGAAATGTAAGTGATTCAAAGAAATTTTGAAATAAAAATAAATTTAAAAATGCAATTTGAGAATTGTTTTATATCCTGAAACAAATTACAAATGAGTTTTATTTAAAACTTCTGAAACATTTACTTTGCTTTCGAATTTATAAGAAAAGTAAAAAAAAAATGTAAATTCAACGATTTTTCTTTTTAAGCACTGAAAAAAATATATGGAAAGATAAAATGATAAAATCTTAATTTAAGTTTTAGTTTTTTGTGTAGCTTAAGTTTAGACATCTAAATAATATAGGATTCTTCTCGTCTAAAAATATTTTTTTGTTTTGTTGAAAATGCATGCATCAGTCATTCTACAGAAATAATTTTGAAAAACTATTTCATCCATTTGTTTATCTTTTATTTAATCAAACTACTCTCATTTTGTATGTATTGTCAGCCATTAGAATTCAGACAATGAATTAAAAATGTTAACCCAGTAGGTATGGTAGAGTAACCAGGGTGGTATGGTGGAGTAATGGATAGCGGCTTGGATTGAGGAATCGGAGAGCCAAATTTGAATTCCAGTTGAATACATTCACTTACGTGCTAATACCCTTTGGAAAGGTATGAATCCTCTTCTTCTCCTCCCAGCTATGGGTAAATAGCAGGACAGACTGGGTTCTATAGCTTTGGATGGCAATTGGTCTACCACAAAAAGAAATGGCAACCTACTGTGGGAAAAATCATCAGTCATGTATCGAAAGATACATGATTGCCTAAACATGTATCATGTATTGCACATAACTGACTGTTAGGGTAATTTACCCATGCATACATGGACTCTCCCAGGAGCAAGTACTGCCTTTTGAGGAGGGGGAAGTTTCCAGCAGTCAGCTCTGGCAGTCAGACCGAACATTCTTGCTGTGACACTTGTTTGTAGATGTTTGTGTTATTGTTTCTGTTAATATATTTTTTTAACTCAATTCTTTTTTGTGTCTTTATTTCTGACCCTAAAAAGGTCACAACACTGACCCAGGAGGTATGGTGGATTAATAGATAGTGGCTTGGATTGAGCAACTGGAGAGCTGATTTTGAATTCCTGTTGAATCTATTACATTCACTTATGTGCTAATACCCTCGGGAAAAGTATGAATTCTCTTCTTCTCCTCCCAGCTATGGGTAAATGGCAGGACAGACTGGGTTCTATAGCCTTGGATGGCAACTGGTCTACCACAGAATGAAATAGCAACCTACTGCAGGAAAAAATCTGCCTTGTCAGTCATGTATTAAAAAATACATGATCACCTAAGTATGTATCATGCATGGCACATAACTGACTGAACACTGAATTAGTTTTTGCTTTCTTCTAATTACAAAAAACAGAAAAGAAACAAAGAAACACTCACTCCTATGAATATCAAACTATTCTTACTGAACCAAACTCTAACCTTAAAACTAAAAGCTCACTCTCACAACCTGCGGATTCCCTTCAAACTCTCCTATCCAATTCGCCCCACACAAATTTAGAAGAAGAAATGATGTGGCCAAGTCATAACTTCCAAAATGTTATTCCTTCTTATGCCCATGACAGTCTTTTACTGCTTATTCCCCTTCTGTAACAGGGTTTTCTTGTTGGTTATGTATCATCTGAGCCCCTGCATCAGATATATGAAAATGGTCTTTGATTGTCAAAGGGAAACAAATTCCTCAGAACAAAAACATTTACAATTGTCTAAAAGTATTTGATAGATGCAAGTGGAAATATCAGCGTCAAGCAGATGAGTTTTGTTAATAGGAGCATGAACAGCATTTTGTCCAGAATATAAACATGTACACTACAGTCCAAAAAGTTTGAAGCCACCTCCAGAATTAACAAAGGATGAAATTGACAGAAGAGTGAAAAAAAAAAAAAAAAATTAAAAAGAGCTTTTAGATACATTGAAAGAAGAATGGAAACTTTTGCAACGAATGCCAAAAATTTGTGCTGCAATAATCAAAGCTAAAAGAAGATATTTTGACGAGAACAAAATTTAATCATAAAATACTTTTTTTCTTTTTGTCATAATAAAATTTCTAATAAAATAAAACAATAAAATAAATAATAAAATCATGTCTCACTTTTTTTAAACATGTATAATAATTTTCTTTTATTTAAAATACAAAACAACTACTTTTTGTGCCAATTTAAAAAATTACCAGGGGAGGCCTCAAACTTTTGAACTGTAGTGTATATATATTCATTATTTGTGTATTTAGGCAGCAAATTCCAAATTACAAACATTATGTCTGCTTATTTTTATCATAATCCTTTCATATTCACAAATATTTTTCTGTATATTACAATCAAATGAGGCAAAAAATGCACTGTAACAGTGAAAATCACTTTTATTTCCCAAGTACTTTCTATCTCTTTATTTTTAGGGAAGAAGTATATGAGTAGCATACATTTATTTTTTTAAAAAAACACCTTAAAATGAGATCTTTTTGTATTTTTTTAAAGTAAAAGATAAAATTTCAGTAACTACAAAGTATTTGCTTTTATTTTTCAATCCTTTTTCCAGGTTTAATCTGTCCATCACTGATATTTCTATTTTCCAAAGACTTGTAAGCAATGGCCATTTTTTTTTGTCTCTTGATGAATTCTTTCACTTTTGATGTATAAAATAATGCACTGATCATTTTCAGATATTGGACATACAAATATTACACACATAGGCCAACGTTGTCATTTGTTTGTTCAAGCATTGTTCATGCTCCTGTTAATGAACCTCATCTGCTCAGCTCTGATATTTCCATATATATCTGCCAAATATTTTTGCACGATATGTTTATACAACATTAATTTTAAAAAAGCGACTTCAGATTCTTGAAGCCTTCAACATAAAATCAAATCAAAATAACATATACTTCAATTTGGTAATTTGTGCTTCAAATATATTTAATATGTGATAAATAGA
This sequence comes from Acanthosepion lycidas, assembly GCA_963932145.1. NCBI lineage: Eukaryota > Metazoa > Mollusca > Cephalopoda > Sepiida > Sepiidae > Acanthosepion > Acanthosepion lycidas. The sequence goes on along the minus strand of OZ010574.1, from coordinate 62,652,433 downwards.
TTTAGCTGAGTGAACGATTTCTCTTGTATGTTAGCTCATTTGTTGCATCATCGTCA